>PVHT021183541.1:637342-691287 GCA_004024745.2 Catagonus wagneri | reverse complement strand
TTCTGGGTGGGTTTTTTTTTTTTTTTTTGATAGTGGTAGTTTCTGCTCTTCCACATTTTTTCTAGACTTGAGCCCATATCTCACAGGATAAATCATGGCCTCTCTGATTTTAACTGGCTAGTGGAATAATAAGGCATATTACTAAATTATTGGGTTTACTCTGAAAATGCAGGGTGGTAGTAGGTGATGTGATATCTAAAGAACAACTCAAGAAACATACTCATGATTTTGTATAGGATTTAGCCCTTTCATTATTGCAATGTTTATTGCAGTTCCCTGCCAGTGCAACCTCCATTCAGATGATGATGATGATTATTATTATTTTAATGTTTTCTTTTTTGGTCTTTTTAGCACCACACCTGCAGCATATGGAAGTTCCCAGGCTATCGGTCAAATCAAAGCTGTGCCAGCCTACACCACAGTCACAGCAACTCCAGATCTGAGCTGCATCTGTGACCTACACTACAGTTCACGGCAACGCCAAACCCTTAACCCACTGAGCAAAGTCAGGGATCAAACCCGTGTCCTCATGGATATTAGTTAGGTTTGTTACCAATAAGCCACCACAGGAACTTCCCCAATCACTTTTAAAGTGAGCATTTAAAACTGAGGAAATACTGGAAATTTTTATTATTTTTAAAGTATAGTTGATTTATAATATAAATGTGTCAGTTTCTGTTGTACAGCAAAGTGATTCAGCCATATATGTGTGTGTGTGTGTGTGTGTGTATACATATATATATTCTTTTTTTAATATTATTTTCCATCATGGTCTTTTACAGGTGAGTAGATATAATTCGCTGTGCTATACTGTAGGACATTATTGTCAATACTGGAAGTTTTTGATGCTTCTGTATTATGACCTGATGAACATTTGCCTTTTTTGTGACTTCTTGGTACTGTGTGATCAAAAGATCATGCCGGCTAATGTGTTAAAGAGTTCTATGTGCATCCAGGTACACGTTGAACAAAGGCAATTCAGTCAAGGTAAGACTGACATCATGTATTCCTTAAATTTTTTGTCCAGTGCAGATCAGTTCAGTCCTCTTTCAAGATCAACATTTGTATCGCTCCCACACTGTGAACGTTTTTTTTTTCTTCCTGTATTTCAAGCTTCGTTTTTCTCTCCTAAACAAGATGTTTCCTTGACAATCACTTATTAGTATAGTTATATGAGAAAGGAGGGACAAGTGAGAAAAAGAAAAGGAAAGACAGGTGTTCCCACCATGGCACAGTGGGTTAAGAATCCAACTGCAGTGACGTGGGTCGCTGCGGAGGTGCAGGTCCAATCCCTAGCCCAGTGCAGTGAGTTCAAAGATCTGGTGTTGCCACAGCATAGGTCTCAGCTGTCGCTGGGATTCAGTCCCTGTCCCAGGAACTTCCAAATGCCCTGGGTGTGGCCATAAAATAAAAAAAAAAAAAAAGAACAAGAAGGAGGAGAAGAAGAAGAAGAAAGAAGACTGGTCTCAATCAGTGGCACAGAATTCATCAAAACTGAGCCTTATTATTATTATTATTATTTTGTCTTTTTGCCTTTTCTAGGGCTGCACCCGCGGCATATGGAGGTTCCCAGACTAGGGGTCAAAACGGAGCTGTTGCTGCCTGCCTACACCAGAGCCACAGCAACACCAGATCCGAGCCACATCTGCAACCTACACCACAACTCACGGCAACGCTGGATCCATAACCCACTGAGCAAGGCCAGGAATCGAACCCGCAACCTCATGGTTCCCAGTCAGATTCATTAACCACTGAGCCACGACGGGAACCCCTGAACCCAATTATTCATAACACCAGAAGGTCACTTGGTCAGAAGTACTACCAGGCTACCACTCTGGAAACTAGAAGATTCAGAAGATCTAGAAGAAGAAACTCTGGCCAGACAAACGTATCATTGGCACTCAGTTACCCAGAGCTCTGGTTTTTTGGAGACATTTGTGCTCCAGAATAACATGTCTATGGAATATTTTCCCCTTGAGTATCCTGGGAAATTTAGTGAGGTACTCAGTATAGGAATCCACATTTCCGCTCTGAAAGACGAGGCTGTAGTCATTGCAGTCCCAGGGCAACTGTAGGAAGTGGTGTCCAGGCTCTCCCCATCACTTTTGCCCCAGGCAGGCAGGACCGTGGACAGCGCTCTCCACCATTCTGAAAAGCAAGACTCAAGAGCTCCAAGTACCGGCATGCACTTCCGCCTCGAGGGGCGGGGCTGTGCATGTTGTCCTCCTGGGGCATTCTGGGAAGTGGAGTCCAGGGACTCCGTGTAGTCTCGGGCTCTTCGGTTCCCATAGGGCCCGGGAAATGTTAATCTAGCGCTGCTGATAGTTGCAGGCACTTCCGGCACAGGTGGACGAGGTTATGACCATCCTTTCCCTAGTAGTGGTTGTCCGTTTTGCACCTAGCAACCCTGCCGAATTTCTTCTACCTGCTCTTGAAGCAACAACCCGTTGTTGGTTTAAGGGGAAAGATGGATGTTTGAGGTGTAACGACGAGTGGTTTAGTTCACTCTGGCGAGTTGTCTGGAGTTTGGAGAGATTTTCATTTCCCCGAGTTGGGCACAGGCTATGGTTGCAGTCTTTCCAGCACTCGGCTCCCTCAACTTGATTCCCCCACCTGTCAGCCACTTCCTGGCAGTATAAAATTGGGCAAGTTACTTAGTCTCTGTGTGCTTCTATTTGCTCATCTGCAAAATAGATTGATAATAGTATCTTCCTAGTGGCGTTGGAATGTCCACTGTGATTTATTTGGGCAATGGTGATATTTCACAGCCTTCTTTCCTTCCCCAGCCCTGACTTCACAAAAAGAACTTCACCAAAGTGGAGGGAGTGAGTGATCCTGTAACTCCTGCCCCAGGCCCGGATGTGAGTAGGACTTGGCATTCTTTTTCTTTAAAGATATTCACATAAATTGGAGAATATATAGAATGTGTATTTGGTTGTGAGCAATGCCAGTAATTAAGCCTCAGTTGTTAAGTTCCAGTCTAAGGGCTTTATACAAATTACCTTTAGAGTGGCACTATGAAAACTGTATTTACTATTAAAGAATAGTAATGCATTAAAAATTACTTTTAAATTAACCTATTTTAAAAAATAAACCTCTAACAGAACTGCTTTTATGAGAAAACTGTATTTCCAAAAAGAAATCTAATGAGAAGAGTAGCAATGTTTTGTAAATCTTTTAATTCTTGACTTTTGTTAAGAAAAATAGCTAGGAGTTCCCGTCGTGGCTCAGTGGTTAACGAATCCGACTAGGAACCATGAGGTTGCGGGTTCGATCCCTGGCCTTGCTCAGTGGGTTAAGGATCCGGTGTTGCTGTGAGCTGTGGTGTGGGTCGCAGATGCGGCTTGGATCTGGAGTTGCTGTGTCTCTGGCGTAGACTGGTGGCTATAGTTCCAATTAGACCCCTAGCCTGGGAACCTCCATATGCCGTGGGTGCAGTCATAAAAGGACAGAAAAAAAAAGAAAAATAGCTGGACACTTACATCTTCTGCTTTATCTGTGTTATTGTTTTGGCCGAAGTAATGAAGAAAATCCAGTCTCCCATAGTTGTAGTTAGAAAGGAAAGAATTATTAGACTTTACAGATAACATTCTCCTTTGAAACTTTACCCAGGTCCAACAAGAAATAATTTCTTAAGGTTGTTGCAATGTAGAATCTGAAACCATATCAGAGTACTTTTTTGTACTCTATCACATTAAAATCCTTTGGTCTGTCCTGTGCTTTGGTCTGTCCTGTGCTTTGAGTCTTTCATCCATTCAGGGTTTTGTGAAATTATGCATCGTTCATTTAGAAAATATTTATGGCCAAGTTTGAGACCTTTCAAATATTGACTTCACAATTTGATTTCACAATATTTTAAAAAATGACATTCATCAATGCCAACACCCATCTCCTCAAAAATGGTCTGCCTCAGAGTTCCCCTGTGGTGCAGTGGGTTAAGGATCCAGCATTGTCACTATAGGGGCTCGGGTGGCTGCTGTGGCTCGGGTTCCATCCCTGGCTCAGGAACTTCTGCACGCTGTGGGTGCGGCCAAAAAAGGTCTGTTTTAAAGACCTTAAATCTTTGAGCACTGGGAAACCGGCAAGCTCTCAGTGATACAAACTTTCCAAAATTCTGGTACTTTCTTGAAAGCATAAATTTTGTCATTAGCAGCAGATGCTGACAGTTATATTCTTTGAAGTGACAGGCTCATTTCCAGAAATTCTTACAAGTACCTAGATCTGAGCAACCATGCTATGTCAGTTGTTCTTGCAAAAAAGGGTTGTTCTCTGGGAAGAAATACCTCATTTACCTGGAAACTCCCAAACCAGCCACTGTTGCCTTTTCTTGGGACAACCATTGTATTAGCAGTAAGCAAGCATAACTTTTATCGAAGACTGTTACAAGGACATGTGTTCAAGGGTTGAGATACAGTAAGTTAATGATTTTTACTCTTTGATCAATACATTTTTATTTTTTTTGCGTGTGTATGCAGCAGCTTGATGTGGGATGTGAGTTCCCCAGACAAGGAATTGAATGCAGACTGCTACAGTGAAAGTATGGAATCCTAACCACTACATGACCAGGAAGCTCCTGCTTGAGTGCATTCCCTTTTTTTTCTTTGCCTTTTTTTTTTCAGGGCCGCACCTGTGGCATATGGAAGTTCCCAGGCTAGGGGTCAAATGGAGCTACAGCTGCCGGCCTACACCGCAGCCACAGCAATGCCAGATCTGATCAGCGTCTGTGACCTACACCACAGCTTATGGCAATACCGGACCCTCAACTCACTGAGTAGGGCCAGGGATCGAACCCACAACCTCATGGTTCCTAGTCAGATTCATTTCCACTGCGCCATGACGCAGAACTCCTGGTCTTGTCTGTTTTTGTAGCCCAAAGACAGAGGGGAGAGAAGAGAGGTCTTACCATACACCTGTTGACCTGATGATTGGTTGGGGAAAGATGGTGTCATCCAATACACTTGCTCGTTGGTTGGTGGTGTATAAGGTCCCTACAGTGGCAGGGTGAGGAGTGGGCCACATACCTTTCCTAGTAGGGGGTAGGAAGGAGTACTCCAGTTGCTGAGGCAGGGGTGGCAGCGGCGGAGGAGGGGGAAGCGGGGAGGGGGTGCTCAGGAATTTTGTAACAATTACCAGACAGGTGGGATGATAAGGGTCTGGTAATTCTTATCTCGGCCAGAGGCTTTTGAGTTATATCTCCTTGGAGAGGCCTTGAAGTCCCACAAGTGGGTTCAAGTCCGAGTCTGAGTTGTGCAGTTTCGGTATACCAGAGAAGAAACTTGATTCATTGATCAGGGAACGGCCAAGGGGACCTCATGCTCTAAAAGCACCTTCTCCCCACAGGGAGGGGAGTAAGGGAACTTTAAGAGTTAGGAGGCAGGCAGGTCATTAGGACTCTAGGAAATAGGCAGCCAAGGGCAGGTGCTGCATGTGCAGTTGTCTGTGCTTCTGTACAAATGGCAGGAGTTGTGCCTAGCAGAATAGAAGTTCCCCGCCTTGGGTGGCAGTTTTAGCGTGGTCACGAAGCAAAGGTAACTCTGGGACACCTCCCGGTCTCATCTACGCAGGCACGTTCCTGTGGTCAGGTCAGCTGGTTCACGGCGATTGATCACTGCCTATATCTTAAAGCACAGCTTGAAAATATCTCTGGTGTTTCTGAAACAAACACAGAGACAGAGAGGAGTTCTCTTGTGGTGCAGTGTAAGGATCCAGCACTGTCACTGCAGGGGCTCCAGGAACTGGCTCTCCTCTCTAGATTTCCCTGAGTTCCTGAATTCTGGACTGTTAATCCATTCTCCCCACATTGTCTGCTTGCTGATAGACTTTATATGTGTGTGTGCACCTGTGTCTAGTTAATGGGAATTGCCTATTTTGCCATTGGTCAAATTGAAAGCCTCCTTTATATTTTTGAATTTGGCAGTAATCTTGATCTGAAAAGTATCTTTCCTATTATAAGGTTAATCCTGTTTAATATATGAAACTACAGAACAGTTATTACTGTTATGGAACCAAACTCGGGTCCGCTTGCCCACACAGTAAAGCCAGTCTACTGACACCAGGTTGTGGTGAAGGAAAATGCAGTATCTCTTGCAGGTCACCGAGCAAGAAGTCCAGGTAGCAAGTGTTTGAAAGACCTGAACCCCTGATGGCTTTCAGGGAAAGATTTTAAAAGACTGGGTGAGGAGGGGCTTTGTGAGGTGTGGGATCAGCTCGTGGACTGTCTTCTGACTGGTTGTTGGTGAGGTAATTAGGAGTCGACATCATGAACTTTCTGGTTCTAACTGGTCTGGGGTCCGTGGGCTTGTGGGCTGCATATGGTTTTCTTCCACCTGGTGGGGGCTTCAGTATCTGAAAGCAGCTCCAAGGACATGGCTCAGAATAATGTCTGTAGCCCTTAAGGAGTAACTAAAGGTCTTGAACTTTGTTGTTCAGTGGCGAAACTGTTATTATTTTGTCTTTATCGACTGTTTTCCTTTCTCTCTACATTTCCTCACTTCTCTGATTAAATTTACTCTTTGGAATTTGGGGAGGGGCCTATGAGGCTAAAGTTTTTCTATAGACAAAGAGCCAGGCAAAGGACATGGGGGCGCAGGGGCTGGGGTCTGTTCCTAGAAGGCCCTATAGGGTCTCCCTGTGTTACTATTTATTTATTTATTGCTTTTTCGGGCCACACCTGTGGCATATGGAAGTTTCCAGGCTAGGGGTCGAATCAGAGCTACAGCTGCTGGCATATGCCATAGCCACAGCAATGCCAGATCCAAGCTGCCTCTGCAGCCTACACCACGGCTCATGGCAATGCCAGATCCTTAACCCAATGAGTGAGGCCAGAGATGGAACTCACATCCTAAAGCATCCTAGTTGGGTTTGTTAACCTCTGAGCCACGAAAGGAACTCCCCTTTTTAAAAAAATTTTATGGCTGCACCCACTTCCTGAGCCAGCAATTGAATCCAAGCCACAGCTGCAGCAATGCCGGTTCCTTTAACCTACTGCACCCAGCTGGGGATCAAATCCTCGCCTCCAGTGACTCAAGCTGCTTAAGTCAGATTCTTAACCCACTGTGCCATGGCCGGAACTCCCCACTGGGTTACTTTTTGGCAAAATCCTTTAACCTGATTCCTTAAAATGGTTCTTTCTCTAAAGACTTTTTTTCCCACATATTTACTGTTTTTTTTTTTTTTTTTCTATTCAGAAGTGCTTTGCCCAGGATTGTTTGGACTTCTCTTGGTTTTTGTTCAGCTGTTTCCAGTTCCACCTCTGAAGTAGTCTTTTTGTCAAAAGAGATGAACTTTAATCAAGCCTTTAGATTTAAATTTTACTTTATAGAAAACACACAAGATAGAAGAAATTACTGAATGATATGAAAAATAAATAATGAGAGAAATTCAGAATGTGGGGCTTTATGAAAACCGTCCTGACTCAACAGGTCAAAGGTCTGTAAAAATAAGTGAGCAGATAATATCCAGGATAAACACACTTGAGTAGATGAACAAGTAAAATAAATGAACTCTGTGGACATTGATTTGAACAAACTAGTTATGAGGGATTTTTGAGGAAGATTTAAACAGGAATCAGGCATTAGGAAATATTAAGGAATTAGTGGTAAGTATTTTATTTGGTATGATAATGGTATTGTGGTTCTGAAAGAATATTTTTATTTTTTAAATACTTAACAAAGCATTTAGGGGTGAAAGACATAATGTCAGATTTCTTTTAAAATTCTACTGTAACCAAAACGAAAAAAAAGCGATAGATGAGTTAAATGTTTAAAATTAGTGTTAAATTGAATTTGGGATGATTATATGGAGTCCGTTTCACCATTCTACTTTTGACTATTTTTGGAAACTTTCATAATAAAAAGCTACAAATTATATTTCCTGGCTAGGAGAAGAATCATGGCTTCCTGGTGCACCTGGCTTATTCAGTCACAAGACACTTTATTTTATTTATGTCAGGAGCAGGATATAAGTATCTAATGAAATATCTGAAGCCAAACTTGAATTAGAAAACAATTCAGGATTTTTATATATGCACACATCACAGTATTTTCTTAAACTCCTTGCAAAGGATCTGCTTTCCTTTGCCATGACAACCAGTTTTTTAAATGAAATTCAAGATATTTATCTTTCATTGCCTAATCAATGTGTATATATAGCCTTTTTGCAAATTCTGTGCATATTAGAACCAACTCTTTCTACAAAACAGTGTCAAGAGCCCTTTGGTGCCTTGCCCAGTAAAGGGAGCAAAGAAGTCGAAACACTATTCCGGTCCCTCCTCTTCCCCCAAGACACACAGCTTGGACAGCTGGGACACAGAAATGCAAGGCTTCCTACTGACCTACCTTCCCTCCCACAGTTCACTGTGTGCCTTAACACAGTATTATTAGGTTATTATTAGCATACATTTACTACTCCAGGAGATTCCTGCCCAAGTAAATTGCTTGATTGTTCATTAGAGGTAACTTTCACAAGCACCCATCAAGTCTTCCATCTCCTTAAAAGAAAGTATCTACAGTTTGCACCTGTAGGTACCTCACCTGTAAATCCTTACTGCTCCACCAATCCTGCCCAGCAGCGTCAAGACCGTCACGCAATCCCAATCAAGCCTTTTGCATTTAAAAACCCGCCTTAAGCCACACTTCCAGTTCTCAGTTGATCCCACCGTCGTCTTCCTGTCTCCGTCGACGCTTGGTCAAGTTGCGGAAGTTCGGCGGAGGTGGCGTTTTCGCTTCCAGCGGTAGGCAATAAATTGCGTTTTTGCCTCACTAACAGGTTTCATTGCTGATATTTGGGAAGCCGTCGTTGGACACAGGTTTGAAATCCAGCGTTCCTTAAATTCTGTGTTAGCTCAGTCTAGGTCATTTTCACGTTTTCCCCTTTTCAGTTTACCCTTTACCTCGGTTAAAAATGTTGGGTTTTAACTTATTTTCGAAGTGCAAGCCTCACTTTTCTCGCTTATACGGCCTCAGTTTTAAAAAATTCGCAACTACCGCTACCCGAAAAACTATCTGCTTACATTATTTTCTCACGAGCTTTAAGAAATGAATAAAAAGAAAAGAAATTTTGACAGTTCCAGCGCCAGAGAACTAACTCTAAATCTAAATCGGCTCGATGGTCAAAACCAAAGCCAGCTGGTGGGACGTGTGGTTCCCCCGAACTTCATCCTGGGAAATGTAGTCCAGGTGGTGAGTGAAATCTGAGGAGCTTCCGCTTGGAGATTCTGGGAAATGTAGTCCGGGACTGTGTGTAGCCGGAGGCAGTTCCGCTCCGAGAAGGCGAGGTCAGCGCCAAGATTACTCCCAGTGAGGTGAGTTAAGCCCGAGTCCCTGTGAGTCCTCCTTGTTTTCTCGGCCACTGCGTGGAGCCGGTGGAGACCCAGTCCTCGCTCCTGGGGCAGGGAAGCCGGGGGCAGCGACTCCAGTGTGCATCCCCACGGCAGACCTCCGGCGTCGGGGGTGGGCTCGCGCTCTGTATCGAGTTTGAGGGTCTTGCCGCTCTCGGTACCCCCAACCTTCTCGGACTTAACAGTTTACTCTCTCTTCTTGGGGCCGGTTATTGGGCAGGTTACTTAATCTCTCTCTGCCTGTTTCCTTCGATTAGTTCCTTTCCAATAGTGTTCTTTTGAGAAATAAGTGAGATTGTATTTGAAAAGCTTAAAAACAGTGCCTAGTGCATGGTAGAATGTTGGGTATTACCGTGAATTCCGTTATAATTCTCAAGCGTCCGGCCCTCGGGAAGGTCCTGCGAGCCCGGGGTGCGGTCGGAGGTCCAGCTCCAGCTTCAGTCCCACTGCCCCTTCCCAGATGACTGATGTGCGGCTGTTCCTGGGTTCCTGGACCTCCTTCTAGATGCTTGTTTAGGAAGGACAGTTACCTTCAGCTAGGTCCTGGGAGAAGTCTGTGGTTTATCCCAGGCAAAGAATGATTTTGATGATGGCTTTCCAGAGTGCTTGCAGTGTAGTGAGGCCTGAAAAAAAAGAAGAAAACCGTGTTGGTGTTGTTCATTTAAATGCATTACGATTTCTTGGCCTTTTTTCTTTTTTTTTCTTTGCTCTTTTAGTGCCCCTCCTGAGGCATATGGAATTTCCCAGGCTCGGGGTTGAATCGGAGCTGTAGCTGCTGACCTACACAGCTCACAGTAATGCCGGCTCCCCGACCCATTGAGCGAAGCCAGGGATGGAACCTGCATCCTCATGGATGCTAGTCAGATTCATTTCTGCTGAGCCAAGATGGGAACTCCCTGCCTTAACTTTTTATTAGTCATTGTTCACCTTCACAGATAGAGTAGAAGAAACTTTGTTGTGCTCCTTCAGCTTCAGAATATGTGCAAGCAGTTATACCTATTAAAGGAAAAAAGTCCTTGGCCATTTAACTGTCATTAACTTTGAGCAACACATATGACCTGTGAGACCACCAGTCGGACTTTTTCCTGCGAGTAAGGGTAACTCAAGGGTCAGAACAATCATCTTGTTAATTGTGTTTCCTTTTTTTTTTTTTTTTTTTTTTTTTAAGGGTCGCACCCACGGCATGTGGATGTTCCCAGGCTAGGGATCGAATCAGAGCTGTAGCTGTCAGGCTACACCACAGCTCACAGCAACACCAGATCCTTAATCCACTGAGCAAGGCCAGGGATCGAACCTGTATCTTCATGGATACTAGCCGAGTTCGTTAACCACTGAGCCACGACAGGAACTCTGAATTGTGTGTTTCTTAAGATTCATTTTCTGTAAAGCATATTCATAAAAGCAGTCTTATGAATCAAAAGAGCATCTCCTCATCTGAAGTTGCAGGAAGAAGGGAATACTGGCACCATTATGCCCATTTACAGGTGACAGGTGTGCTTAAGGAGTTCTTTTGTGGAGGAGCGAGTTAAGGATCTGGCATTGTCACTACAGCATCTTGGGTCACTGCTGTGATGTGAGGCCCAGGAACTTCTGCATGCCAGAATAATAATGTTAATAATGACAGTAATAACTTGCTCAAGATTTATGCTACTAGTAAGTAAAAGTAGTAATTAGAAGTTCCGGGATTTGGGCCTCATTAGGTTGTACTGCCTGTCTGCCTCTCATTTCCTCAGACTCAGGAATAATCTGGGAGCTACAAAAATCACTTGGGTTAGAGCTGTTTGTTGTTGTTGTTTTGTCATTTTTGCCTCCCTCCCCACCCTACAGCATATGGAGTTCCTGGGCCAGGGATCAGATGCGAGCCACAGTTGCGACCTAAACCACAGCTGGGGTAACACTGGATCCCTGGCCCACTGTGCCGGGCTGGGGATTGAACCCATGTTCCAGGGGCTCTCAAGATGCTACTGAACCCATTGCGCCACAGCTGGAGCTCCAGGGCTATTGACTGATTGTTCACGCACTAAGGCAGCTGGCTGAAGGGGCCCAGGGGAAGCTGGAATCCACCCCCTGTTCTTGCTGGGTCACGTCGTCATGGAGCTCGCCTAGAGAAAGGGCCCCTCTTCCTGATCACACAAAGTCCCGTGTTGACAAGCAGCATCCCCAGCCCCTCTCTCATGGTGGCTTTCTTTCCCTTCCCCAGTTCTGCCTTCCCAGAACTCTGCCGTTCCCCAGAAGGAAGAGGGGGGGAAAATGATCAAGTTCCAGGTAAGCTGTTCTTGCATTTCTGTTTCCTAAAATGGCATTTCCTCCCACAAAGATGGAACACATTTTTCTGTCCAGGAAAGTTAAAAGGGAACCAAAGGTACTTGAATTATTGTGTGGCAGGCCCTTGCTTTTTGTTTATTTCTAAATAATGTGAAAATTAATAGATTTTTAAAAAAAAAATTTATTAAAGTGTAGTTGACTTACTGTGTTATGTTAATTTCTGCTGTGATTCAGTTATACGTGTATACATTATTTTTCGTAGCTTTTTTCCATTATGATTTATAACTACTGAATGTAGTTCCCTGTGCTATACAATAGGACCTCGTTGTCTATCCATTCAAAAGTAGTAGGTATTTTTGGAGTTCCCACTCTGGTGTGGTGGGTCAATGGTCCAGCCTGTCTCTGTGGAGGCAGCGGTTCCATCCTTAGCCTAGTGCAGTGGGTTAAGGATTCAACATTGCCTCAGTTGTGGCGTAGGTTGCAGCTCTGGCTTGGATTCGATCCCTGGCTGGGGAGCCTCAGAATGCAGCTGTGGCAACGCAGGATCCTGTGCTGGGCTGGGGATCGAACCTGGGCCACCGTAGTGGGAACTCTTCATGTTAGTGTATTTTAAAGAGTTTGGAAAGTCTAATGGCAAGAGGGACTTGCTAGGCATTTATCCCACGGAGCAGCTGTGTAAGGAAACAAGATGGTTTTGTCTGCATTTTAACATAAACAGATTTGTGAGTGTTCAGATACCTATTAAAATCTTCTCAGTCCCTAGCTGACACTAAAGTTTCCATTTGCCTGAGCCGGGATTTTAAAGTGTCCAGTGAGGGTAAGTGGAGAGACCCAGACCAAGAGGCTACAATGTTTGGGGACCCAAGGCCCCGTTGTGTGTCTGGCTGGCTTGGCTGCTGGGTGGAGGACTCCAAAAATAATGCTGCCCCTCCCCCAGCTCCTTTTCTTAGTGCCTGGCTCTTTGCCAGATGTGTCAACAAGTCATTTAATGCACAGACACCCAGGACTTCATCCAAAACAACTGCACAGATGAGCAAAGTCTTTAGAGAAATTATTTTATGTTATGATTTTGTCTTTTTAAGGGCCGCACCAGAGGCATATGGAGGTTCCCAGGCTAGGGGTCTAACAGGAGCTGTAGCCGCCGGCCTTCGCCACAGCCACAGCAATGCTGGATCCCAGCTGCGTCTGTGACCTACACCACAGCTCACGGCAACGCGGGATCCTTAACCCACTGAGTGAGGACAGGGATCAAACCCTCATCCTCATAGTTGGGTTCATTACCACTGAGCCACAATGGGAATCGAGAAATAATTTTAATTTTCTCAAAGGAAAACACCATATTCAAAGTCATGAGAAACTAGGAAACAGGAATAGGGGGTGAGGGTGGGAATTTATACCTGCTAGAAAAGGCTTAATATTCTTCGTAAGACTCTGATGCATAAGATACCTCCATACGATTGTGAGCAAAGGACGTGAACAGGCGATACGTGGGGGAAAATATCAAAAGAGCTGTTTTGATGAAGTTAAATGGAAATTTTTTAAAAAGCTTTTTTTTAATTAACATACCCAGGATTTACGTACTTGTTTTTTGCTTTTTAGGGTCACGCCCACGGCATCTGGGAATTCCCAGGCTAGGGGGTGAGTCAGAGCTGTAGCTGCGGGCCTACACCAAACGGCTCACAGCAACGCCAGATCCTTAACACACTGGTCGAGGCCAGAGATCGAACCAGCATCCTCACGGATACTAGTTGGGTTCGTTACTGCTGAGCACGATGAGAACTCCCAACTTACCCAAGACTTGAGGAGTAAGATAATATGCAATTTGGGCCAGAGTAGGGAGAATCAGACCACTTCTGCTCTGTCATGGGAAGAGTTAATTGGGAAACTTGCCATATTAGTAGCAAAGGTTATGTTTTGACAGATATGTCTTGGAACTTGTCCTCAGGAAAAATTACCAGACTTACCAGAGAGTTGGCTGAGATCTATGTGAAATTTTTTTTCCAGCATTATTAAGTTTAAAATCTTGTTAGTGAATTATCTGGAATGGAGCTGTGAATAATGCTGATAGCAACAGTGCGGGCTGACACGGTATTGCGTATTTAGTATGTCTCCCATACCATCCTAAATCCTGGCACCACATGCTCATATAATCCCTTCAAGTACCCCGTGGGATGTGCTCTTGTACGGATGGGGAAATTGAGGTACTGAGAAGTCAGGTGACTTGTCCAAGGTCCCCCAGCTAGTAACGAACGGTGCCTTCGGGTGTGGGCTGAGGCGGTCAGCCCCCAAAGCCTTTGCTCTTAACCTTGACGTTGACTGAATACTGCTGCCACTGACAGGTACAGCACGTCCCTGAGACAGAACGAAGTCTGTACCCGCCCGCAGAGGTACTGAAGGCTGGTCAGGTTGGCAGGCGTTGACACAAGGGTGGTGCTGCCCAGCGTGAGAGCAAGATGCGCACTGCGAAATACTGTGGGACTTGGGTCAAAATTTGACTTTGGTCAGAATTTCTTACAAAATCTGGTACTTTGAAATATTAAAACGTGGGTATGCCATGATTTAACGACAGTTCTGGAGACGCAGCTACGTAAAGGGCACCAATTTGCGTGTACAGAAGGTTTTTAAAACTTATCTTTTCGTTCCTTCTTCTATCCCACCCGGCATCTCTGGTGTGATAGTGGAAGGGAAAGCAGAGAAATCCTCCAAAAAAAAAAAAAATTGTTCAGGCCGCTTAGAGCCTGGAACAGTTGCCCACACGTCTCCTTGACCTTCTCAGGGCTGCCCTTACCCCAGGGGCGGTTGGTTGTCAGATTGAGGCTACATGTGTTTGCTGTCCTAGGAGGCAGTGACCTTCACGGACGTGTGCGTGGTATTTACGGAGGAGGAGCTGGGGCTGCTGGACCTCACCCAGAGGAAGCTGTACCGAGACGTGATGCTGGAGAACTTCCAGAACCTGCTCTCAGTGGGTGAGGACGGGCGCCCTGTGACTTGGCTTCATCCCCTTGGGCAGGCTTTCTCAGCCTTGGCACTACTGACATTTGGGGCCAGAGGATTTCTTGGTCATGAGGAGCCCGCAGCATGCCAAAGTACCGTGACCAGGGATTGAACCTGCGTCAGGGCAGTGACAATACTGGATCCTTAACTGCTAGGCCACCAGGGAACTCAAGGTTTTGGGATTCCTTAGAGACCAGAATTTTGCAGTCCCTCTGGAACACAGAGACAAGATGTTTCTAGTCTTTGTTCCAAGGCGAATGTTGGTCTTTCATAAACAACTATAAAGGAACAGTTGAGCTTGGCTGCACCTGGTTCCTTATTTCATGTCCTCTTTTTTTTTTTTTAAATCCTAAATTCCCTCTCCCTTTCATATTATCTCTTTTAAACTTCTATGTCACAATCATTGGTGGGTCATGAAATTAATTTAGCAAGTCGCATCAGCATCCTTGTAAAAGTGCAGAATAAAGTAGCAGCGTCAGAGCTCCTTAACAAAACTGGTGTCCACTGTAACGATAGCTGCAGCTGCCCGCAGCTAAGGGCGTCAGACTGAGGCAGAGGAGGTGATGACAACAGACTTTGGAGAGACTCGGGTCTTTTAATCTTTTTTTTTTCCTTTACCAACTTTTTAAGAAAAATTTATTGACATATATTTGATTTATAGCATTGCACTTAATACTTACCATTAATCCTATTTCTAATGAGACGAAACCTACTTCCTACCATAGGGCTGATCAGAAATGTTCCGTAAACTTGGGGGAGGGGCAGAGCCTTCCATCCTGGAATTGGAACCAGAAGCATTCAGTGCTTTTTCTTACTTTTAACGTTTCGCAGGGCACCAGTCCTCCAAACCAGATATGATATCCCAGCTGGAGCGAGAGGAAAGGCTTTGGCTGACAGAGCTCCAAACCCAAAGCGGCAGGTGTTCAGGTGAGAACCACCCCCTTCCATTATCCTGCCTCTGTGCTGGTTCATCTCTTCTCCACCCAGCAGCCGGACCAGGCCCTCTGAAAACGTCATTCACTCCTCTGCTTCAGGCCCTCCTCTGGCTCTCCCTTTCGCTTGCGATAAAAGGCAATTATTAAGGGGTCCCTTCACCAGGCCTTAGCATCCTTCGCCCTCCCTCTTGCTCTGCCAGCCTCGCCTCTTCCTCAAGTAGGAGGATTATGCTTCTGCATGAGGACCTTTGCCTGCCTCTTCTCTGGCTGGAAGGCTGCTGCCCCTCAAACCTCCGGCCAGTCTCTTGGTCACTCCTGTCCAAGACCATATTCCCTTCTCCCTCCATTACCTTAAATTGTGTCCAAATACTACACCTACAGACTTACTAGCATATATATGTGCACACACGCATGCACACACACACACATATAATTTGAATTGTGGAAAAATATACGTAACAGAAAATTTATCACTTTAACCGTTTCTAAGTGTATAGCTCGGTGGCATTAAGTATATTTACTAGTTAAAGCCATCAACATGGTTCATCTCCAGAACTTCATCTTGCCAAGATGAAACTCTCTCCCCTTAAGCAGCTCCAGCTCCCCTTACCCCCAGTCCCCGGTAATCACTGTTCTGCCATCTGTCTCTCTGAATTTTGATGATTCTGTGTACACTACGAATGGGGAATGGTGCAATATCTGGCCTTTTGTGCCTGGCTTCTTTCACTGAGCGTCATATCTTCGAGGTCCACCCATGTTGTAACGCATGTCAGATTTCCTTAAAGCTGAACAGTATTGGCGTTGTATGTATATAGAATGGTTTCTTCATCTCTTGATGGACATTTGGGTTGTATGCCCCTCTTGGCTATTGAGAATTGTGCTGCTGCGAACGTGGGTGTACAGATAGGTTATACAGTCGCTGTTTTCCGTTCTTTTGTGTATATACCCAGTGAAGAAAAGCTGGATCATGTAATTCCGTTCCCAATTTTTTGAGGAACCGCCGTACTGTTTTCTGTAGTGGCTGTACCATTTTACATCCCCACCAGGAATGCAGAAGGGTTCCAGTTTGTAGCATTCACTTGGGTTTTTTTGTGTGCTTTTCATGTAAAGTAGCCATCCTACTGGGTGTGATGTGGTATCTCATTTTAGATTTGCATTTCTCTAGTGATAGTGATGTTTAGCATCTTTTCATGTGCTTTACTGGCCATGTGTTTACCTTTGGAGAAATGTCTCTGCAAGTCTCTTGCTTATCTTTCCATCAGACTGTTTTATTTTGTTGCTTAAGAGTCCTCTGTACATTTTGAGTATTAATCCCTGATCAGACGTATGATTTGCACTTATTTCTCCCGTTTTGTGTGTAGCCTTTTTTACTTTGCAGATAGGATCTTTTGTGCAAAAAAGTTTTTAATTTTCATAAAGTCACCTCTGCTTTTTGTGGTTGCCTGTACCTTGGTGTCCTAAGAAATCATAGCCAAATCCAGTGTCCTACAGATTTTACTGTTTTCTCCTAGGAGTTGTTTTTTTTTTAATTTTATTTTTCCATTATAGCTGGTTTACAGTTTGCTGTCAATTTTTCAACTGTACAGCATGGTGACCTGGTTACACATAATGCATGGATTTGTCACAGGTGATTAGACATAGGTCCCGGAGCTATACAGCAGGATCTCCTTGCTTTTCCATCCCAAAGGCAACAGTCTAAAACTATTAACCCCAGGCTCCCATAACATTCCATTCCCTCGCCCACCCTCTTGGCAACCACAAGTCTGTTCTCCAAGCCCATGCTTTTCTTTTCTGTAGAAAGGGTCATTTGTGCAGTATATTAGATTCCAGATACAAGTGATATCATATGGTATTTGTCTTTCTTCTTCTGACTTACTTCACTCAGCATGAGGGTCTCTAATTCCATCCGTGTTGCTGCAAATGGCATTATTTTATTCTTTATGGCTGAGTAGTATTCCATCGTGTATATATACCGCTTCTTCGTAATCCAATCCTCTGTCGATGAACATTTGGGTTGTTTCCATGTCTTGGCTATTGTGAATAGTGCTGCAATGAATATGCGTGTGTAGGTGTCTCTTTCAAGGAAAGTTTTGTCTGGATACATGCCCAAGACTGGGATTGCTGGGTCATCTGGTAGTTCTATGTATAGTTTTCTAAGGTACCACCATACTGTTTTCCATAGTGGTGGTACCAGCTTACATTCCCACCAACAGTGCAGGAGGGTTCCCTTTTCTCCACACCCCCTCCAGCAACTGTTGTTTGTGGACTTGTTGATGGCCATTCTGACTGGTGTGAGGTGGTATCTCACGGTAGTTTTGATTTGCATTTCTCTAATCATCAGTGATGTTGAGCGTTTTTCATGTGCTTGTGGACTATTTGCATATCTTCTTTGGAGAAGTGTCTATTCAGGTCCTTTGCCTGTTTTTCCATTGGGTTGTTGGCTTTTTTGCTGTTGAGTTGTATAAATTGTTTGTAAATTGTAGAGATTAAGGCCTTGTCAGTTGCATCATTTGACACTATTTCCTCCCATTCTGTAAGTTGTCTTTTAGTTTTCATTTTGGTTTCCTTTTGCTGTGCAAAAGCTTGTCAGCTTGATTAGGTCCCACTGGTTTATCATTGCTTTGATTTCTGTTGCTTTGGGAGACTGACCTGAGAAAACATTTGTCAGGTTGATGTCAGAGAATGTATTGCCGATGTTTTCTTCCAGGAGTTGAATGGTGTCTTGTCTTATATTTAAGTCTTTAAGCCATTTTGAGTTTATTTTTGTGCATGGTGTGAGAGTGTGCTCTAGTTTCATTGATGTGCATGCAGCTGTCCAGGTTTCCCAGCAATGCTTACTGAAAAGACTTTCTTTTTCCCATTTTAAGTTCTTGCCTCCTTTGTCAAAGATCAATTGGCTGTAGGTGTCTGGGTTTATTTCTGGGGTCTCTATTCTGTTCCATTGGTCTGTATGTCTATTTTGGTACCAGTACCACACTGTCTTTTTTTTTTTTTTATGTATTTTATTTATTTATTTTTCGTTGCTTAATGCTTTTTATTACAATTATAGGTGTACAAAAATCATCACAACTCAATTTGATAGCATTTCTGTCCTGAACCCTCAGTGCATCCCCCCACCCCCCAGATTGTCTTATTTGGAAACCATAGGTTTTCCAAAGTCTGTAAGTCATTGTCTGTTCTGCAAAGAAGTTCATTGTGTCTTTTTAGTTTCCACACATAAGCGGTAGCATGGATGTTGTTGTCTAATTGTCTGACTGGTTTCACTTCACATGATAATTTCTGGGTCCACCTGTGTTGCTATAAATGTTGTTATTCCATTCCTTTTAATGGCTGAGTAATACTCCACTGTGTGTATGTACGTATTTTTTTTCTGTTTTATAATCATTTTATTTTATTGTCTTAATGGATTTTATTTCAATTATAGGTGAACATAAATCATCATAAGTCAATTTTACAGATTTAGTATCCCAAACCCACAGTGCATCCCCCCATCCCCCAGATTGTCTTATTTGAAAAACCAAGGTTTTCCAAAGTCTGCGAGTCATTGTCTGTTCTGCAAAAAAGTTCATTGTGTCTTTTTAGTTTCCACATGTAAGCGGTAGCATTGGGTGTTGCTGTCTAATTGTCTGACTGGTTGCACTTCACATGATAATTTCTAGGTCCATCCATGTTGCTATAAATGTTGGTAATTCGTCCCTTTTAATGGCTGAGTAATATTCCATTGTGTCTACGTACCATATCTTCCCTATCCACTCCTCTGTCGATGGGCATTTAGGTTGTTTCCATGACCTGGCTATTACATAGAGTGCTGCAATGAACATTGGAGTACATGTGTCTTTTCGAGTCAGGGTTTCCTCTGGATAGATGCCCAGGAGTGGGATTGCTGGATCAAATGGTAATTGTTTTGAGTTTTCTGAGGAATCTCCATACTGTTTTCCACAGTGGTTGTACCAGTTTGCATTCCCACCAACAGTGTAACAGGGATCCTTTTTCTCCACACCCTCTCCAGCACTTATTGTTTGTAGATTTTTTTATGATGGCCATTCTGGCCGGTGTAACCTCATAGTGGTTTTGATTTGCATTTCTCTAATGAGGAGTGATGTTGAACATCTTTTCATGTGTTTATTTGCCATCTGCATGTCTTCCTTGGAGAATTGTCTCCCTAGATCCTCTGCCCATTTTTTCATGGGGTTGTTTGTTTCTTTGGTGTTGAGCTGTAGGAGCTGTTTGTAAATTTTGGAGATTAATCCCTTGTCAGTTGATTCATTTGCAAATATTTTCTCCCATTCTGTGGGCTGTCTTTTCATTTTGTTTAGAGTTTCCTTAGCTGTGCAGAAACTTTGAAGTTTAATTAAGTCCCATTTGTTTATTTCTCTTTTTATTGTCCCACACTGTCTTCATTAGTGTGGCCCTGTAATACTGCCTGAAGTCTGGGAGAGTTATGCCTGCTGCTTGGTTTTTGTTCCTCAGGATTGCTTTGGCAATTCTGGGTCTTTTGTAGTTCCTTATAAATTTTTGGAGTGTTCTAGTTCTGTGAAGAATATCATGGGTAATTCGATAGGGATTGCATTGAATCTGTAGATTGCTTTGGGTAGTATCGCCATTTTTACAATACTAATTTTTCCGGCCCATGAGCATGGAATATCTTTCCATTTCTTTGTATCTTCTTTGATCTCCTCGATTAATGTTTTGTCGTTCTCTGCATATAAGTCTTTTGATCTCCTTGGTCAGGTTTATTCCCAGGTATTTGATTTTTTTGGGGTGCTATTTTAAAAGGTAAAATATTTTGGTATTCTTTTTCCAATATTTCGTGTTAGTATACAGAAATGCGATTGATTTCTGAAGGTTAACCTTATATCCTGCTACTTTGATCAGTTCAAGTAATTTGGGGGTTGAGTCTTTGGGGTTTTCTATATATAGTATCATGTCATCTGCATAGAGTGACAGCTTTACCTCTTCTCTTCCTACTTGGATGCCTTTTATTTTTTCCGTTTGTCTAATTGCTGTAGCTAGGAGTTCTAATACTATGTTGAATAACAGTGGCGAGAGTGGGCATCCTTGTCTTGTTCCAGACTTTAGTGGGAAGGCTTTCGGCTCTTCTCCATTGAGTATTATGTTTGCCGTGGGTTTTTCATATATGGCCTTTATTATGTTAAGGAATGTTCCTTTATTATGTTAAGGCATTGCCGCTTTGGTAGGAGTTTTGATCATGAATGGATGTTGGACTTTGTCAAATGCTTTTTCTGCATCTATTGAGATGATCATGTGGTTTTTGACTTTTCTTTTGTTAATGTGGTGTATGATGTTGATTGATTTGCATACGTTGAACCATCCTTGTGCACCTGGGATGAATCCCACCTAGTCATGGTGTATGATCTTTTTGATATGCTGTTGGATTCGGTTGGCTAAAATTTTGTTGAGAATGTTTGTATCTATATTCATCAAAGATACTGGCCTATAGTTCTCTTTTTTTGTGGTGTCTTTGTCTGGTTTTTGGAATTAAGGTGATGTTGGCATCGTAGAATGTCTTTGGGAGTGTTCCTTCTTCTTCAACCGTTTGGAAAAGCTTAAGGAGGATGGGTATGAGTTCCTCTTTGTATGTTTGGTAGAATTCACCTGTGAAGGCATCTGGTCCTGGACTTTTCTTGGTAGGGAGTGTTTTGATGACATACTCAATTTCATTTCTAGTGATTGGTCTGTTCAGTTGATTTATCTCTTCTTGATTCAGTCTTGGGAGGGTGTAGGTCTCTAAAAATTTGTCCATTTCTTCTAGATTATCAAATTTGTTGGCATACAATTTGTTCATAGTATTCTGTCATGGTTTTTTGTATTTCTGTAATATCTGTTGTGACTTCTCCTTTTTCATTTTTTATTTTGTTTATTTGGGTTTTTTTCTTTCCTCTTCTTGATGAGTCCAGCCAGAGGTTTGTCAATATGTTTACCTTTTCAAAGAACCAGCTCTTGGATTTATTGATTTTTTTCTATTGTTTTTTGAATCTCTATTTTATTGATTTCCTCTCTGATCTTAATGATTTCCTTCCTTCTGCTGACTTTAGGGTGTTTTTGTTCTTCTTTTTCTAATTCATTTAGGTGATGGGTTAAGTTGTCGATTTGAGATTTTTCTTCTTTTTTGAGGAAGGCCTGTAATGCTATGAACTTCCCTCTAAGAACCGCTTTTGCAGCATCCAATAGATTTGGGGTTGTTGTGTCTTCATTCTCATTTGTTTCAAGGTATTTTTGTGTTTCTGTCTTGATTTCCTCATTGACCCATTCGTTTTTTAGAAGCATGTTATTTAGTCTCCATGTAGTATGTTTTCTCTCATTTCCTTTCCTGTGGTTGATTTCTAGTTTCATGCCTTTGTGGTCAGAGAAGATACTTGAGATAATTTCTATACTGTTAAATTTGTTGAGGTTAGCTCTGTGCCCCAGTATGTGATCTATCCTTGAGAATGTTCCATGTGCACTTGAGAAGAATGTATATTCTGATTTTTTTGGATGTAATGCCCTGAAAATGTCAGGTCTAATTTTTCTATTGTGTCATTTAGGATCTCTGTTGCCTTACTGGTTTTCTGCCTAGAGGATCTGTCCATTGATGAGAGTGGAGTGTTAAAGTCTCCTACAATTATTGTATTGCCATCTATTTCTCCTTTTATGTCTGATAGTACTTGTTGTAGGTACTTGGGTGCTCCTATGTTGGGGCCATATATATTGACCATTGTAATATCCTTTTCTTGAATGGATCCTTTAACCATTAAGTAATATCCTTCTTTGTCTTTCTTAATAGCTTTCACCTTAAAGTCTCTTTTGTCTGATATGAGTATTGCCACTCCTGCTTTCCTTTCTTGTCCATTGGCATGAAATGTTTTTCCCATCCCCTCACTTTCAGTCTGTCTGTGTCCTTTGCTCTAAGGTGAGTCTCTTGTAGGCAGCAGATTGCAGGGTTTTGCTTATTTATCCATTCTGCCACTCTGTGTCTTTTGATTGGAGCATTCAGACCATTGACATTTAAGGTGATTATTGATAAATATGTATTTATTGCCATTTTAGATCTTATTTCCAGTTGACTCTGTTTCTCTTTTCTCCTTTTCTATTTTTGGATGGATGGGTTCCAGTTATTCTATACTTAAGTTTTTTTCCTTTCAGTATTTGTGGGTTAGATGTCCTGTTTTGATTTGTGGTTGCCCTGTTTTTTAAGTATGTTAACACCTTCTTATATCTGCTTGCTGTGGCCCGATAACCGTATTGGCTAAAACACATCATTAATAAAAGAAAATAGAAAAAAAGACTAGAGAAAAAAAAAGTTGTTTTTTTTCCTTAAAGAAAAAAAAAGAAAGAAAAAAAAAGAAGTAGTCTACATTTTCCTACTTTCCCTCCCCACAATGCATGAGGTTGTTGTCTCTTTTTTTGTAAATTATTTTATTTTCACTAATTTATTTATTTATTTTTGCATCTTCATAGTTCGATCTGCATGTGGGCTTATTTGAATAATTGCTTTCTAATTGTGGTTTCCTCCATTCTAATTCTTACTTTTTACTTTTCTTTTTTTTTTTTTTTTATAGGAACCTTTTCAGCATTTCTTTTAGAAAGGGTTTAGTATTGCTGTACTCTTTTAGCTTTTGTTTGTTGGGGAAATTTTTTATTTCCCCTTCTATTTTAAATGATATTCTTGCTGGGTAGAATATTCTAGGTTGCAGACCTTTTCCTTTCAGTATTTAACTATATCTTGCCCTTCCCTTCTAGCCTGTAATGTTTCTGTAGAGAAATCAGCTGACAGCCTATGGGGGATCCCTTATAATTAAAGCTTTGCTATTCTTTTGCTGCCTTTGGGATCCTCTCTTTATCTTTAATTCTTGCCATTTTTAATATAATATGCCTTGGTGTGGGTCTGTTTGGGTTCAGCTTGTTTGGGGCCCTCTGTGCCTCCTGTATCTTGATGTCAGATTCCTTCAGATTTGGAAAATTTTCAGACATAACTTCTTCAAATATTTTTTCAATGCCCTTTTCTTTTTCTGCTCCTTCTGGAATTCCTATTATGCGTAAATTGGGCTGCTTTATATTATCCCATAGATCTCTTATATTGCTTTCATGTTTTTTCATTTGATTTTCTGTTTGCTGTCCTGATTGCGCGATTTCCATTATTCTATCTTCTACGTCACTAATTCGTTCCTCTGCATTATTCAAACTGCTCTTTATTGCCTTTAGCTCAGTTCGCATCTCTGCAAATGAGTTTTCTAGCTTTTCTTGGCTCCTCCTTATGTTTTCTAGTTCCTTTCTAAGAGAGTCTGCATTGCTGTTTGCATCTTCTCTTAATTCCTGGATATTCCGCCTTAATTCAAGTATTTTCATTATGTCCCTTCTGAACTCCATTTCTGACAGACTGCAGAGGTCTGTTTCATTGTTGGCTGCTTTAAATGACTTGTCCTGTTCTTTTAACTGGGAATGGTTTTTGAGCTTCTTCATCTTGTTTTTAGTTTTCTTTTTCTGTGAGTTTGGGCAAGCCACACCGTAGTCTTGGAAGGCTACTTCTAGGGAGGAGCTCCCCTTTGTATTTTTTGGTGGGGTTACTATTTATTTTTGGTGTAGGAGTTTGACTCTTTGGTGTCTATTTCTTTGGAATGAGCAAGCTGTTATCTCAGTGGTACTCTGAGTGTTCTCTGTGAGAGTGTAGGAATGGCTAAGGTCGACAGTGGGTGCCTAGTCTCTATGCTCTCAATTGCAGGAAGGTGGCGCTGTCCACTCCTACTTGCCTGGCCTTGGGAAGTGGTCGCGAACTCTAGGCAGATCTACCAGGTGTCTTGAGCATTTGATAGTAGCAGCAGTAGGAAGTATGATTTTCCCCAGGAGCGAGAGCCACGGAAGCTAGTGTTCCATTGCAAAGTCCTCTTTGAGGTGATTGGAACCACAAGAGGTACCTGTCAGAGGCTGGCTCAGCAGGCTGGTGTTTGTTCCACCCTTCCGCTGATGCTTGCTCGTCAGTTGGGGCAGTTTCCTGGCTCCAGTGGCTGGCGCTGGCCCCACTCCTCTGAAAAAGCTAGCTCTGTGTGCTCGCGTACTGCTTTGCCCGCCAGAGCTACCAACTCTGTGGGCTGGCACAGTCACCTAGGTCCATGGACTGGCACAGGGCCCCGCCACCCCTGCTGATGCTGACTGGCACAGGCACCTGGGTCCACAACCTGGCACAATGGTCTGCCCATGGGCTTCAAGGCACGGGCTTCGCCCCCGCTGCTGCAGCTGCAGCCTCCACTGGCTCCTCCCCACTTCCTCTCTCTCTTTGGTGGGGCACCGTCACCCCGCCCTGCGTGCTAGTTCAAGTTGCTTCCTATGGCGGTCAGCCCCTCCTCCTCTCCTCTTCCCTAACAGTGGAGGCTTGCCTCCCCTGCAGGACCAGACTTCCTCGGTTCCCTGATTCCTGGTTTTGCTCTCCACAAATCATAGAATATTGCTGTTCCTTGTCCTATTCCCGCAACCGCCACGGACACCGACCTCAGCCCTCTCCCAGGGACTAACCTTAGGAGCCTATGTCTTAGCTCCCAGGCATCGCCCGGTGCCTCAGGCTGTGGTGTCTGCGCCGGTATTCAGGTCGTCTGTGTGAGTCTCTAACTCCGATTTTCCTATCTCAATCCAGCTGCTGTGTTTTTCTCATGCTTTGATGTCCCTCTAGTTCCATTGATCATTGATCCATTGATCGTTGTTCAGGTTTCTTCCCAGGGTGTGGGTTCCTTTTCTTTTTCACAGCTCCCTCCCTGGGGTGCTGGCTGCCGTCCTGATTCCTTTTATCTCTCTCACCTTTTTTTTTTTTTTTCTTCTGTTGTGCTACCCAGTTATTTCAAGGGTTTCTTGCAGTTTTTGGAGGTTTAAGTTAATCAGCATTCAGATGATGATTTGTCCAAGTTGTTTTATATTTAGATGCATTTTTTCATGTATTTGTGGGAGAGGGTGAGTGCGACCTCTTACTCCTCTGCCATCTTGCCGAGCCTGCTGCTTCCTGTATCTTGATGTCAGATTCCTTAAATTTGGAACTTTTTCAGACATAGTTACTTCAAATATATTTTCAATGCCCTTTTCTTTTTCTTCTCCTTCTGGAATTGCTATTATTCTTAGATTGGGCCACTTTATATTATCCCATAGATCTCTTGTATTGCTTTCATGTTTTTCATTTGGTTTTCTGTCTGCTGTCCTGATTGGGTGATTTCCATTATTCTATCCTCCGTATCGCTAATTCATTCCTCGGCATTATTCAATGTCCTCTTTATTGCCTTTAGCTCAGTTTGCATCCTTATATTTTCTAGTTCCTTTCTAAGGAAATCTGCATTGCTGTTTTGCTTCTTCTCTTAATTCCTTGACATTCAGCCTGAATTCCTCAAGTATTTTCACTACCTCCCTTCTGAACTCCATTTCTGTCAGATTGCAGAGGTCTGGTTGATTGTTGACTGCTTTAAATGACTTGTCCTGTTCTTTTAACTGGGAATGGTTTATGAGTTTCTTCATCTTGCTTATGATTTTCTTTTTCTCTGAGTTTGGAGAAGTCACACTGTAGTCTTGTAAGGCTACTTCTAGGCAATAGCACCCCTTTGTATTTTTTTGTTGGGCTTACTGTTTATTTTTGGTGTGGGAGTTTGAATATTTGTTATCTCTTTCTTCAGTGTGAGCAGGCTGTTACCTCAATGGTGCTCCCTGTATTTTCAGGGAGAAGGAAGCAATGGATAGCGCCAGCAGTTGGTGCCTGGTCACTGGGCTCTCAGCAGCAGCAAGGACCTGCAGAAAGGTGGCACTGGCTACTCCTAGTTGCAGGGCCCTGGGAAGTGGTAATGAGCTCTAGGCAGATATACCAGGCGTCCAGAGCATTTGGCAGTAGCAGCAGCAGAATGCGTGAGTTCCCAGGGGAGTGAGAGCCACAATGACTAGTGTTCGATTGCAAAGCCCTCCTCTGAGGTGATTGGAACCGCAGGTGGTAGCTGTTCAGGGACTCCTAGTGGTAGCAGGCCATGATCATCTCTAGAGCCAGTGATAACTGTGGTGGTTTGCCCCCCCTGCACCTGTAGTCCATGCATGAAGCAACCCATCTCACTCAGCCCGGATAGGAGGTGCCGTACAGGTTGTTCATAGTTGCAGCGTCCTGGGAAGTGATAGAGATCAAGCATGTGGGTACTGCCCAGAACATTTAGCAGTGCGGGCTGCGGGGTTGGTGTGTTCCCAGGCGTGCAGGGGCACCCACAAGTGGTGTTCAGTCTCAGTGCTCTCTGTAGTGCCCTTGAGGTGACTAGGGCTGCAGTGGTGCCTATTCACGGACCCCTAGTGATAACATGTCATTCCCCTCTCTGGAGCCAGAGATAACTGTGGTGTTTTGCCTCTGCCTCCTGTAGACCATGCAGGAAGTACGTCATCCTGCTTAGCCCCTACAGGATGTGCTGCACAAGGTGCTCGTAGTTACAGGTTCCGGAGAAGGGACAAGCATCTGGGTACTGCCCAGAATGTTTGGCAGTAGCAGCTGCAGGGTGGGTGTGCTCCCAGGGGAGCGAGAGCTACAGCAAGTGGTGTTCTGTCATAATGTCCTTCTCTATGGTGTCCTCTGAGCTGGTTGGGGCTGCACGTGATTTTTGTTCAGGTGTCCCCTGTGGCGGTGGGCCACGCCCTCCTCTGGAGTCAGGGATAACTGTGGTGGTTTGCTCCTGCAGGTCACCAGGAAGGACCCTGTCCCACTTACACCACAAAGGGGATGCTGTACCCGCTGCACCTAGTTGTTTGGACTTGGGAGGGGACAGGAAACAAGTGTCTGGGTGCTGCCCTGAGGATTTGGCAGTGACAGCTGTGGAGTGGTTGTGTTCACAGGGGCGTGACAGCAACAGTGTCTGGTGCTTGGTAGGCCCCATGTCGCACTTAGCCCCCTGATGCCCTTAGCCCAAACTAGAGGTGCCTGGCCACCGGTAGCCTGCACCAGAGGTGCCCAGTCTCCAGAATAGGAGCAAAAGTCTTATGGATGATTGCGTTGGAGATGCCAGACCACTGCAGACAAGCAAGCGGCCTCTGTGTTGTGGGCAGGCTGCTCCCCAGGAAGCCTGGTCTGCCGTGGTCTAGCAAGCTGCTTCCCATCGCAGGTGATCTGTGCCCAGAGACACCTGATCCACAGCAGGCTAGCAAGGGCCTTCAAGTCATGCAGCCTGGGTGGGTGTGTCCAGAAGACGCCAGGGCAACAGTGGTCCAGCAAGCGGCCTCAGGCTACCTGGCTACTGGGGTTTGCTCTTGAGGCGCCCCACCCTTCGCAAGCTCCCCTCCGGCTGCTGGAGGCTTGCACTTAATCGGACAAGCTCTCTGAACTTGAGTCACCCCGCCCTTTGCCAGCTAGTCTCAGGCTAGTGGAGATTTGCACTTGATCTGCCCCGTCCTTTGCGCTGGTGCAAGGAGCTTCCTGTGGCGGTCAGCCCCTCCTCCTCTCCTTCTCCCCAGCGATGGAGCCTTGCCTCTCCTGTGGGCACAGACCTTCTCCCAGGTTCTCTCTGACCTGGTGTTTCACTCCCCAGCCCGTAGAGTATCGCTCCCCCACCATGGCGCACTGCTCCCTAGCCCCTAGGCTGTCCGCACACTGCCAACCCCAGCGCTCTCCCGGGGACTGGCCTCCTGGGCCTGGGTCTCAGCTCCCAGCCCCCGCCCGAGCGTCTCAGGCTGTGGTGTCTGTGCCGGTGTTGAGATGATCTGTGAGGCTCTCATTCCACTTTGCCCTTCTCAGTCCAGCTGCTGCACTTTTCTCGGGCTTTGATGTCCCTCTGGCTCGGCTGATCTTTCCGTCGGTTAGGTGGCTTCGCAGGGTGTGGGTTCCTTTTCTCCTTCACGGCTCCCTCCCTGGAGTGCTGGTGCCGTCCTGGTTCCTTTTCTCTTTTTTTAAATTTTTTTTTTCTGTTGTTCTACCCAGTCATGTAGAGAGCTTCCTGTCCTTTTTGGAGGTTTCAGTTCTTCTGCCACCATTCGACTGATGTTCTGTGCGAGTCGTTTTCCATGTAGATGTGTTTTTTTGCTGTGTTTGTGGGAGAGGGTGAGCGTGACCTCTTACTCCTCTGCCATCTTGCTGTAACCCCTGTCTCTTAGGAGTTTATAGTTTTCGCTCTTATGTTTAAGTCTCTGATGCCTCTTGAGATGATTTTTATATATCGTGTAAGGAGGGGTCTAACTTGATTCTTTTGCATGTGAATATCCAGTTTGCCCAGAAGCATTTGTTGAAAGACAGTCCTTTGCCTATTGAATGGTCTTGGCATCCTTGTTAAAAATCATTTAACCACATATATTTATTTATTTCTGGGCTCTCTGGTCTAGTCCCTTAGTCTGTATAATGTCTCTTTACACTGTTTTGCTTACTGTAGCTTTATAATAAGTTTTAAAATCAGGGTGTGAGTCCCTGACTTTTCTCTAATTCTTCAAGATTGTTTTGGCTATTTGGGTTCCCTTGAGATTTGATATAGATTTTGGGATGGATTTTCTATTGTTGGAATTCTGTTGTTGGAATTCTGAGATTGCATTGAATCTGTAGATCCCCTTGGGTAGCATTGGCAAAATATTAAATCTCACAATCTATCAACATGAGGTGTCAATTTCATTTTTTTAGTGTCTCTTTAATTTTTTTTAAGTTTTTTATAGTTTTCAGTGTACAAGTCTTTCACCTTTTTGGTTCATTCCTAAGTATTTTTAAAATTTTTATTGTATTTATAGTTGTAAAATTAGGTTGTGAAGCTGGTTGTACATTTCCATCCCAAATCCCCAACCCATTCCACCCCCCTCACCCCAACCTGTCTCCTTTGGTAACCATAATTTTTTTCAAAGTCTGTGAGTCAGTTTATGTTCTGCAAAGAAGTTCATTGTATCCTTTTTTCACACTGTATCCTTTTTTTACATTCCACATATAAGTGATAGCATATGATGGTATCTCACTGTCTAACTTAGCATGATAATTTCTAGGTCCATCCGTGTTGCTGCAGACGCCATTATTTCATTCCTTTTTATGGCTGAGTAATATTCCATTGTGTGTATGTACCACATTTCTATCCACTCCTCTGTCAGTGGACATTTAGGTTGTTTCCATGTCTTGGCTATTGTATATAGTGCTGCAGTGAACATTGGGGTACATGTATCTTTTCAAGTCATGGTTTTCTCTGGATAGATGGCCTAGGAGTGGGATTGCTGGCTCAAATGGTAAATCTATTTTTAGTTTTTTGAAGAATCTCCATGCTGTTTTCCATAGCGGTTGTACTAATTTACATTCCCATCAACAGTGTAAGAGGGCTCTCTTTTCTCCACACCCTCTCCAGCATTTGTAGACTTTTTGATGGTAGCCATTCTGGCTGGTATAAGGTGATACCTCATAGTAGTTCTGGTTTTGGTTTCTCTAGTTAGTGATGTTGAACATCTCTTCATGTGTGTTTTGGCCATTTGTATATCTTCTTTGGAGAATTGTCTGTTTAGATCTTGTGCCCCCTTTTTAATGGGGTTGTGGTTTTGTTTTTGTTTTGGTGATCTGCAGGAGGTGTGTATATATTTTGGAGATGAATCCCTTGTCAGTCTCTTCATTTGCAAATATTTTCTCTCATTCTGTGGGTTGTCTTTTCATTTTGTTCAGGGTTTCCTTTGCTGTGCAAAAACTATAAGGTTTAATTAGGTCTCATTTATTTATTTTGCTTCTTAGGGCCACACCCACAGCATATGGAGGTTCCCAGGCTAGGGGTCGAATCAGAGCTACAGCCGCTAGCCTACACCACAGCCACGCCAGATCCGAGCCACATCTGTGACCTACACCACAGCTTACGGTAATACCGGATCCTTAACCCACTGAGTGAGGCCAGGGATGGAACAGTGCAACCTCATGGTTCCTAGTCGGATTCGTTTCCACTATGCCATGACGGGAACACCAGGTCCCATTTATTTATTTTTGTTTGTCATTACTCTAGGAGGTACATCTAGAGAAGCTATTGCTGTGGTTTATGTCAGAGAGTGTTTGGCCTATGTTTTCCTTTAAGAGTTTTATAGTACCCAGTCTTATATTTAGATCTTTAATCCATTTTGAGTTTATTTTTGTGTATGGTGTTAGGGTATGTTCTAATTTCATTCTTTTACATGTAGCCGTCCAGTTTTCCCAGCACCACTTACTGAAGGGGCTGTCTTTTCTCTATTGTACATTCTTGCCTCCTTTGTCATAGATTAGTTGCCTGTGGGTGTGTGGGTTTAATTCTGGGCTTTCTATCCTGTTCCACTGGTCTATCTGTCGTTGTGCCAGTACCGTACTGTTGTGATAACTGCGGCTTTGTGGTATATATAGTCTGAAGTTGGGGAGCCTTCATTTCTTAGTGTTTAATTCTTTCTGATGCTATCATAAATAGAATTGTTTTCTTAATTTCCTTTTCAAATTGTTCATTGTGTATAGAAATGCAGCTAATTACTCTATATTGATATCATGTCCTAATACTTGGCTGAATTCCTGTACTGGTTTTTAACAGTTTTTGTGTGTGTGTGGAATCCCTATTCCCAACCAGGCAGTCGTCTTCACACCCATTTTGTCTCATCCCTCATCCTATTCTTCCCTCTCCCTGATACTTAACTTCACCTATGTCATGTGGTTGTTTTTCTGGTAGACATTTCAAATAGAGCGTTTATAGAAGTCACAGATTCAGGGGTGTAGATAAGGGAAAGCAAAGAAGTTACTGAAATGAACCTTCTGTAATTCTGAGTAAGCTTAAGTGTAATTTGCATAAATTGGTAATACTCTTATTTATCATAAGTATTATGAGAAGCTCTTTATGCATTTAATCCTTGCAGTGCTCCTGACCCCACCTAGGTGATTATCTGTTTTTCATGGGATGAAATGTACGCCTTAGAAAATGTCACATAGCTTGTAAGTGGTTGAGTTAGTTTAAAGCCTGTTTGCTCTTTAGTAGAGGGACTGACTTTTAAGCTTACCCATTAACATTTTTATGGACCTCTGGGCTGCCAGCTGGCTGTTTTTCTGCAAGTGCAGCATCTACTACAGAAGTGGAAGCATTTCAAAAACATATGTAGGAAGTCGGGTAATTTTAAAATCGCATTGCCTCCTTAAGATAATCATAATAAATCAAACTGGGGGCATATGTGATAACAAAGCTGATTGAATGGGATCCTTATTTGTAACCTCAGAGTTGAGTTCCATCCGAACACTCATTAGCATGTCTTTTTCTTTGCTTGAAAACCGAACTGACAATTTAAAAAGTGAATTCTGCTTCTCCACCCTCCCCACATACACACACCATATGAATGATAGTTTTTCTCCTTAAAGTGGCTTTAAATGTTTTAGCTTGCAAATAGTAAAATACAAAAGTAATGAAAAGAGTACAACATAGAGTCCACATATGTTCATACTGTCTCAATAGGTGTTGCCTTTTATTTATCCTCCAACCTTTGTTTTGGCTGGAGTGTGTCTCACATCACCCACAGATACTTCAGTGTCTGCCCACAGCGGGAACTCACCTAATGCCTCTTCTGGGATGGGTATGGACACGTATATATTTATTGTTACTGTGAGTTGTAATCCCACATGGCGTTGCTTATTTTGCTGTCCACCTGCTTTGTTCAGTGGGAGCTCCTGCAGGCTGGCTCCTAGATAAAGCTAAATCCTGTTGGGGCACAAACTACTTTCCCTAGGGTGGCACCATTATGAAGTTCATTTGCAAGAACTGTTGCCTGTGCTCATTCAAGCAGATTTTCTCCTCCTAGCCTGAAACAAAAGTGATTCTAAATTCCAGAGTTTACGCCCTTAGCAGTGGCCTGGGGCAGGTGCCGATGAGGGCGTGATCTCCGCAGGCCAGTGTCAGGGCAGAGGGAAGAGAGGCCTTCACCTTTAAAGTCTGGGTCTGGCGAGGTGGGCAGGGCGGCTGCCTTGGACTTGGAGGTCCCCCGCGTCGGTCCAGGACCAGGTGTCAAGCAGGGTCTCTGCTGTGGATGGACATCCAGGGTTCAGTTCCTCCGAATTCCCAGCAGTTGCCGGGGGCAGGAGCATTGGTGGGCTCCCTCCCGATGAGGCTGGAGGGCTGCTTTCATTCTTTGTGATTCTGAGTGAGAAAGGTGGGAGAAAATTGGAAGCCTTAGTTTGGTGAGTCAGAGCCAGATATTTGAGGAAACTAGAAAAATTCAGGATCCAGTCCAGTTTATAGGGTTGTAACAAAACCTCCAAGACAGTTGGCAGGGCTAGAATTTAATATCTACAAACAAAGGTGCGAACAGTTTTTTTTTTTTTCTCTCCACTTACTCCCTCCCCTCCTTTTTTTTTTTTTTTTTAAACCAAAGATGCTTGCAGTAAAACTCATTCGTGTTAAACGTGGCCTGATTATTTCTGTAAGCATGGCAAGAAAAGGTGATTGAGGATGTAAAAATTTTTTTGGCTATGCTTGCAGCACGCAGAAATTCCCGAACCAGGGCTCGAACTCGAGCCACAGCAGTGACAATGCTGAATCCTTAACTGCCGAGCCGCTAGGAAACTCCCATATAGATTCTTCAAGGCTGCTTTCCTGGAACCTTGCGAGCAAGTCACCAGATCAGCTTTCTTCAAGCAGTTCCTTGAAGCTGGGTGGTCATGCCTGAGTCTTTGCACACCCCTCAAATATGACATTCCAGTCAAAGCCTGGGCGCTTATTTTTATGTCTTTTGTCTTTTTAGGGCCACACGTGTGGCATATGGAGGTTCCCAAGACTAGGGGTCTAATCAGAGCTGTTGCTGCTGGCCTACACCACAGTCACACCAGATCTGAGCCGCGTCTGCAACCTACACCACAGCTCACGGCAACGCCGGATCCTTAACCCACTGAGCGAGGCCAGGGATCGAACCCACAACCTCATGGTTCCTAGTTGGATTCGTTTCCACTGTGCCACGACAGGAACTCCAGCCAATGTTTATTTTTAATTTTTAATTGAAGTATAGATGATTTACAATGTTGTGTTTAATTTCTGCCATAGAGCAAAGTGATTCAGTTCTATACACTTTTATAAAAAATATTTTCTATTGTGGCTTACTGTAGCACATTGAATATGCATCTCTGTGCTGTGTAGTAGGATCTTGTTGACTATCCGCAATGTGTATTACAGCTCACACCTTCTAACCCCAGCCTCCCAGACCATCCCTTTCCTCTCAGCAGCCACAAAGCTGTTCTGTCTGTGAGTCTGTTTCTGTTCTGTACACATAGGGTCATTTGTGCCATATTATGAATTACACATATAAGTGATATCTTGTATTTTGTTGCCTCTTTCTGACTTACTTAGTATGATCATCTCTAGGTCCATCCATGTTGCTACCAATGCCATTATTTCATTCTTTTCATGGCTGAGTAATATTCCATTATGTATATGTACCACCATCTTCTTAATCTGTCAGTGAACATTTAGTTAAGTCCATGTCTTGGCAGTTGTGAATAGTGCTGCTATGAACATACAGGTATGTGTATTTTTTTGAGTTACAGTTTTCTCTGGATATATGCCTAGGAGTGAGATTGCTGGATCATATGGTAACTCTATCCTTAGTTTTCTGAGGAACCTCTGTACTGTTTTCCAGTGGCTGGACCAACTTACATTCCCCCCCACAGTGTAAAGGGGTTCCCTTTTCCCCACATCCTCTCCAGCCTTACTGATTTGTAGACTTTTTGATGATGGCTACTCTGACTAGTGTAAGGTACCTGACTGTAGTTTTGATTTGTATTTCCCTAATAATTAGTGATGTTGGGCATTTTTTTTCATGTGCCTGTTGATAACCAGGGATTCTTATTGTATCCGGTTAGAAGGTGAAGAGTTCTTACTGAACTTAGGCAAACAAATCATATTATGACGAAAATAAGAAAAAAGAATACTCACTGAGACTTTCTGAATCCTGGAAGGGTCAGGAGGGAGAAGTTGATGTTTCCTCCTTGCTCACAAAGGTACGTTTTATCAGGTGGCTGTACGTCAGGGTGAAAGTTTTCCTTGGAGTTCCTTTGTGGTGCAGCAGGTTAAGGATCCGGCATTGCCATTGCTGTGGCTTGGCTCTCTGATGTGGTGTAGGTTCGATCCCTGGCCCAAGAACTGGCACATGCCTTGGGGCGGGGGTGGGCTGTGTGGAGGGGGGAAGGTTCCTTAAATCTGGAAAACAGAAACATCAGAGTATCCTCCTCAATTCCCGGCATCCCCAGGAATGAACACTTGCTCTGCCTGAATCTTCACTTTCTATTAGTTCTCTCGACCTCGCCTGATGACTGAGGCTGATGGGCTAGTGATCCTTCCAAGACGTTTGCAAGGTTTTCATGAAGGCTCTTGGGATTCACCCAGGGAAGCAGGTGCCTTGATCACGGGAGACCGTGGAAGGTGTACCCCATGAGGGAAACACGTTCTTGAACACTTTCTTTGCCACTGTGATGGCCTTGATCTCGCAGCAGGGAATGGCTTTAACCCATCAGGAAACCATTCATACTGATAAGCCCTTGTGAGTGGCTCTTGAAGGCCAGCTGCCTTCAAGTGTTCAAAGGTTCCAGAAAGAGGAGGTCTGAGGCCTCCAGGCACAAAGATCATTTTTCCTAAATGCATGAGGGTGGGTGAAGGAATGCAGCAAGTAAAACATGGGGATTTAATTTCATGCCTTTGTAGACCCATACACATTTGTAGTTGTTATATCTGTTTGCTATGCTGACCCTTTTGTCATAAAATGTCCTCTATTTTGTAATGTTTTTTGTCTGAGGTTAGGTCTTTCTCTAGCCTTTTTCTTTCAAGGGCCGCACATGTGGCATATGGAAGTTCCCAGGCTAGGGGTAGGATTGGAGCTGCAGCTGCCGGCCGATGCCACAGCTACGGCAACTCGGGATCCTTCACCCACTGAGCAAGGCCAGGGATTGAACCCGCGTCCTCATGGATACTAGTCGGGTTCGTTACTGCTGAGCCACAACAGGAACTCCTAGGCTTTTTCTTCCAATTGCTTGTATTTAAAACACATCCCTTGTTGGCAGCTGTAGTTGGTTGGTTCTTGCTTTTTTATGTCTTCTGCCCATCACTGCCTTTTGATTTCAGGGGAGTCCACTTCCACATATCAGTTATTGAAACAGGTTATATTTACATTGACTGTGCCGGGGGAGGGGGCATCTCATCTATTTTGTTCATCGTCCTTTTCCACATTCTTTTGGGTAAATCAAATATTTTTTAGTATTATTTCATGTCTCTTGGCTTCTAGCTGATGCTTTTTGGTCCAGACCTTTGGTCTTTCCCGTGTCTGCATCCTTATGAGATCGGCCAGGAATGTGGGCAGACTTCGATCTGGGATCCAACCTGCGCCACGGCAGTGACCGCGCCAGGTCCTTAACCTGCTGTGCCACCAGGGAATTGCTGGCTTTTTTCTGGATTCAGTGTTCTCTCAGTTTCTTTAGACCTGGGACTTTTTCAGAACTCTTGTGAAGTCATTTTCCTTGGCCTCCAGTTGTTTATTTCATATTTCCACGGGGGAAGCAAGGGCTCTGAGCCTCCTAATCCCGCAGCCTGGTGATGGCACTCTCTCCATCCTTAATGCCTTATTCTTGTTTCCCTTTTCAGAAGGCAGGAGTCACAGTGAGATGGCGGCTCTTCCTGAGACAGGAGAAAGGTGCCTTTTACTGGGAGAGCTTTCATGCTGGCCCATCAAGAGACATATCGTGAGCAGACTAACCAAAAGTCAAGACTCCTTGATAAATATTCAAGGAACGAGTCCTCACGTTCCCAGACACCCTAATTCCCCCGCAGGCGCGCCTACTCGGGCTTGCACGGAGGCCAGCTGGCCAGTGACTCTCAGGGAGGGGCATTCCAATATTATTGGAAATCGAGCATTTTCGCCTGGCAGAGCCGCGAACCCCTGGGGTAAGCTCTGTCTGAACGAGACACAGAATTATCAGAGAGGCGGCGCACAGACTCCGAGGAAGAACAAATGCTGTCCGTTTGCTCCGTGTGTGGACCTCCTCCGATGTCTCTCCCAGCACCGCGATGACGAGCCGGCGCACCCGAGAGAGAAAGCTCCCGGCGGCGAGCGCGGTAAAGGGCCGGGCAAGGCTTCCCCGCTCGCGCAGCGCAGCCCGATACCCACTGGCCAGAACACCTACCAGTGCGACGAGTGCCAGAGAGGATTCGGCGACCGCTGCAGCCTCGAGCTCCACCAGGGGGCGCACGTGGGCGGGCAGGGCCCTCCGCGTCGCAGCGCGCAGGAGAGGGCCACCGGCCTCGGCGCCGCCCTTCCCGCTGCGCAGAGCGCGCTCCCGGGGAAGAAGCGCTACTGGTGTCACGAGTGCGGGAAGGGCTTCAGTCAGAGCTCCAACCTGCAGACCCACCAGCGGGTGCACACGGGCGAGAAGCCCTACTCGTGCCCCGAGTGCGGGAAGAGCTTCAACCAGACCTCGCACCTCTACGCCCACCTGCCCATCCACACCGGGGAGAAGCCCTACCGCTGCCAGAGCTGCGGCAAGGGCTTCAGCCGCAGCACGGACCTCAACATCCACTGCCGGGTCCACACGGGCGAGAAGCCCTACAAGTGCGAGGCGTGCGGGAAGGGCTTCGCGCAGCGCTCGCACCTGCAGGCCCACGAGCGCATCCACACGGGCGAGAAGCCCTACAAGTGCGCCGACTGTGGGAAGCGCTTCAGCTGCAGCTCCAACCTGCACACCCACCAGAGGGTGCACACGGAGGAGAAGCCCTACAAGTGCGACGAGTGCGGCCGGTGCTTCAGCCTGAGCTTCAACCTCCACAGCCACCAGCGCGTCCACACGGGCGAGAAGCCCTACAAGTGCGACGAGTGCGGCAAGGGCTTTAGCTCGGCCTCGAGCTTCCAGAGCCATCAGAGGGTCCACACGGGAGAGAAGCCGTTTCGGTGCAGTGTGTGCGGGAAGGGCTTCAGCCAGAGCTCGTACTTCCAGGCCCACCAGAGGGTCCACACCGGCGAGAAACCCTACAAGTGCGAGGTGTGTGGGAAGCGCTTCAACTGGAGCTTGAATCTTCACAATCATCAGAGGGTCCACACGGGGGAGAAACCCTATAAATGCGACGAGTGCGGGAAGGGGTTCAGTCAGGCCTCGAACCTGCAGGCTCATCAGAGCGTCCACACCGGCGAGAAGCCTTTCAAATGTGACGCGTGTCAGAAGCGATTCAGCCAGGCCTCGCACCTCCAAGCGCATCAGAGAGTCCACACCGGGGAGAAGCCGTATAAGTGTGAAACGTGTGGTAAGGCCTTCAGCCAAAGGTCAAACCTTCAGGTGCATCAGATCATTCACACTGGAGAAAAGCCCTTCAAATGTGAGGAGTGCGGGAAGGAATTCAGCTGGAGCGCTGGGCTCAGCGCCCACCAGCGGGTCCACACGGGAGAGAAACCCTACATGTGTCAGCAGTGCGGTAAGGGCTTCAGCCAGGCCTCACATTTTCACACCCATCAGAGGGTCCACACGGGGGAGAGACCTTACATCTGCGACATCTGCTGTAAGGGCTTCAGCCAGAGGTCCCACCTCGTTTACCATCAGAGGGTCCACACCGCAGGGAATCTGTAGCAGCGGCAGGTGGGGAACGGCCTGCAGTGAGAATTGCCATCGTCTCCTCCCTCGGAAAGTCCGTGCTGGTCATCGTGAGACGTGCCTTTCGAACTCTGAAACCTCCCAGCATCATCACGGGACAGAGGGTCTAGAGAAGGCTGTCCTGTCGGGATTTGGTTGGGAGGCGAACTCTTGACAAAGATCGGATTTCCCAGGGGAGAGAAGACCGATACGTGTGGTCAGTGGTTGTACCCAAGTTCCTTCCGAACATGCCAATTCTCAAGGTGGCAGCACGGGAGAGGGGGCTTGTCCGTGAAGGTTACATCCGGGCAGAACAGTATCAAAAGAGTAATGACAGACCAACAGCAGATGTCAGCTACAGTGTAACGTGGGGAGGGCGGGTTTTTTTGTTGTTGTTCCCGCTGAATCTCTGCTGTGTAACCCTATGCTTGACTCCTACTAGGTGCCTGGCAATTGCTGAAGCGAGTAGAGAAAAATCCCTCTACTTAGGACAGATATTTGAAAATTCTAGTCTGTTCCCTCCCCCACATTCCTAAGGACACACGCAAAAAGAATCCTGTAAGTCGCCTTAATAAGATGAATTCCAGGAAACATGAATGGAAGCACAAGAGTAGAGATAGGGATGAGACTGGTGCGTGGCTTCCAGCCTCATCCAGCCTCAGTTACGTGTACGGTATTATCCACGGTGTGCAGTGTGCTATTTAATAACTTGAGTTTGTATTTTATAGTCTGAAAAATACTGGGTTTTTTATCTGATAACGTACTGCAGTTTATATGACTGGAAATTTTGAACCCCAATTCATTAAGGTAGGGTTTTACTGTAAATTCCAGAAGTGTCAAAAGTAGTTACTAATGACAAAAGGTTTCTTAGTAAACTTGAATTGTTAATAATTGGTTTCCTTTCATTATTTCCATTCAGGCTTAGGTCACATTGCCTCCCCCCCCCGCCCTTTTTTTTGGGCCAACCTGCAGCATATGGAGTTCCTGGGCTGGGGACCTGATCCCAGCCGCCGCTGTGACCTGTGCTGTAGCTGTGGCAATACCGGATCCTTTGACCCACTGTCCAGTCCCTTTGCCGGGGACTGAACCCGTGTCCTGGCACTGCAGAGACACCCCAGTCCCACTGCACCACAGCGGGAACTCCACGTTGTCCTCGCTCTGCCTCGTCCTCATCCAGGCCTCTTTAGGTAAGAGCTTTGGCAGAAAACAAGGGTGTTAATTTTGTCCCATTCCACCCTAAAATGGAGTAGAGTAGACAGATACCTGTTGGGTTTTTTTTTTTTTTAATTTTTAAATGATTATTTTTCCCATCATACGTGTTGGATTTTGATTGAGATCCCTTTCAAGTTAGCAGTTGAGATTAATTGCCATATACACACGTGGCATTCTGTGTTCAACACCTCTTAATAGGAGTGAACAACATTAGCTGGTCAGTGTGTATCAGAATACTCTGACCTGGCAAATCCTAGCCTCCAAGGTTTTGCTTTAGGAGACGATAGCAGAAGTAAGGATTGGGAGTTCCCCCGGTGGCACAGCAGGTTAAGGATCCAGTGTTGTCACTGCAGAGGTGCAGTGGTGCAGTTTCTATCCCTGGCCCAGGACTCCCACATGCCACAGACACAGCCAAAAAAAAAAAAAAAAAAAAATGTAAGAAGGATTGTACCCAGAGGTAAGTATCAGTATAAATATATTCTAACATACAGCCATGAAAAATGATACAGACAGAGTTCCCGCTGTGGCTTGGCAGATGGCTCAGCAGAAACGCATCCAGCTAGTAACTGTGAGGTTACCGTTTCAATTCTGGCCTCGCTCAGTGGGTTAATGATCCAGAGTTGCCGTGAGTGGTGGTGTAGGTCACAGATGTAGCTCGGGTCCCACGTTGCTGTGGCTGTGGCTGTGGCGTAGGCTGGCAGGGAAAAAAAAAAAAAAAAGATACAGATGTTTAATGACAGGAAAAGAACGGAAAGAACTGTCATTTGTGAGAAAACTAGGTTAGAGCCTTCGTGGTCTGATCAAGTAATAAAAGCTTGTGCACATGAGGGTGCGATTAGAGACGGTATGTGGAAGGATGCCGGTTAATACACTCCCTGGTTTACTCTGGCCAGGAGGGTTGATTTTTCTTTACCTTTTTGAAAATTTTCAGTGACCATTATCCATTTTGCCAAAGCAATAAAACTAGAACAAAAATGACTGAATGAGAATCCCTTACGGCTAGATCTTCCTGCTTTCTCTCGCGCTGTGAGACCCTGTGTTGTGAGTATGAACAAAAGGATGTTCCTGGTTGCATTACTGGTGGTAGCACACTTTGCATTCGTCAGTGCGATTTGAAAAAAAATAACTCTTGTCTTTTCCATTCAGTGGAATACTGTGCAGAATCAAGTGAGAAAAAGTTCGGTTTTGGCCATGCCTGCAGCATGAGAAAGTTCCTGAGCCAGGGATCGAACCGGTGCCACAGAAGTGACAACACTGGATCCTTAACTCACTGAACTACCAGAGAACTCAAGAAAAGGTAAGATCAAAGTTACTGATACTGGTAGATTCAGAACCATATCCTTGGGGTATCTGATGTAATGAGTCAGATCTGTTTATCTAGAACCTGCACTGAAAACTCATAGAGTGCTGGCACATGGCTTTCCAAATCTGCGTGGCCCCCAGCATGACCTCTTTACACTACATGGTGGCTCAAAGTCTGCCAAGAAAAACCAGCGGAAGTACTATGGCCTTTGCTGATATATATAATCTTGGAAGTAACAGTCCATCTGCCATAATCAGTCTGTTGAAACAGTCAAAAAATCCTATCCAGGAGTTCCCGTCATGGCTCAGAGGTTAACGAACCCGACTAGTATCTGTGAGGATGCAAGCAAGTTAGATCCTTGGCCTCACTCAGTGGGTTAAGGATCCGGTATTGCCATGAGCTGTAATGTAGGTCACAGACTCGACTCAGATCTAGTGTTGCTGTGACTGTGGGGTGGGCAGCAGCTGTAGCTCCAGGTCAAGCCCTGGCCTGGGTATTTCCATATGCCTCTGGGAGGGCCTTAAAAAAATACCCCCCACCAAAAAAGCCTATTCAGGAGCAAGGGGAAGGAACATGCAATCCACCTCTTCATGAGAGGACTGTCAGAATTTGTAAATGGTTTTGTTTTGTTTGTTGGTTTTTTTTTTTTTCTTTTTAGGGCCGCACCTACAGCATATGGAGGTTCCCAAACTAGAGGTCAAATCGGAGCTACAGCTGCGGGCCTACACCACAGCTGCAGCAACGCTGGATCCCTAAACCACTGAACGAAGCCAGGGATCGAAACCACGTCTTCAAGGATGCAAGTCAGGTTCGTTACCACTGAGCCATGACAGGAACTCCTGTAAATGTATTTTAAGACTTATACATTGCTATAGGTTTTTCTAATCTATAGCTTTCTCAAATACCAGAGTTTCCCAATCTGTATTTATAACATTTCCCCCTATTACATGATCAGATCTTAAGCCATGTCACAACCTCTTCCCCATCCTTTCTTTGGTTGTCCATGAAACTGGAATTCATAACCTTCACCTACTGAGGTTTTTTGTTCATTTGTTTTATGACTACACCTGCGGCAAACGGAAGTTCCCAGGCCAGGGCTAGAATCTGAGCCACGGTTTCGACCTACACCCTAGCTGTGGCAACACCACATCCTTAACCCACTGCCCTGGGCTGCGGATCAAACCCGCAACTCTGCAGCCACCTGAGCTGCTCCAGTCAGGTCCTTAACCCACTGTGCCACAGCGGGAACTCCTTTCCCTACTAGTCTTAGCGTTTGTGGATATGCTCAGTTACTGTGATGACCAAAGAAGGGTGACTTTCTTACTCCATCACTCCTTCTGTTATTTAGCAGCTGACTTTCTGCTCTTAGAAAATCTTTCCCTTCTCCCTCCTGTCTGTCTGTCATCAGTAATGAACGCTTGTTTTCTGGTACAAAAGATACTGGGTGTATCTGGCGTATTGTCTGCTACAGGCACAGATCCTACAGAGCCCTGAGTCCTTGGAGTGGGGAGGTGCTCCCTGGTGTTGGGATAGCAGTTCGTGTGTGTGTGTGTCAAATGGGATCCCTTCCATTGCGATAAGTATTCCTGCTTTTGTTTTTGGGCCACACCTGTGCCATGTGGACGTTCCAAGGCCGGAGACTGAACCTGCACCCCCGCTGTGGCAACGCTGGCGCCTTCAACCACCGCACCACAGAGGAACATGCCCATTTTGCTAAGTATTTCTTACTAGTCTGCCCCTAGTCCATATTTCCTTCTTTCTCCAATAGTCACCTTGGCTCCCGGCCATCAATCTGTTTACTCACTTGTTGAGTCGTCCAATCTGAGGCAAGTAGTTTTGATTGTTTTTTTTTTTTTTTTTTACAGGCTTCTTTCTCTCTCTAGATGAAATATACATGGACAGACTGCTCTGTTTGAAGTTACTTCACCTAGTTCTTTTTTGATCTCCATTCAAGCTAATGATGGGATTCACTTAAACTGAAAAGTTAAGTTGTTTTTTATGTCTACATTCTCTTTCAGGTTCCCCTAGCCCCTCTCTTTTGACTTACAAAAACTGGGGCGTGTGGGGAAATCATACTTCCTGCTGCTGCTACTGCTAAATGCTCTGGACACCTGGTACATCTGCCTAGAGCTCATGACCAATTCCCAGGCCTGGGCACCTAGGAATAGACAGTGCCACCTTCCTTCAATTGAGAGCACAGAGACTAGGCACCAGCTGGTAACCTTAACCATTTCGACGTTCTCCCAGAGAACACTCAGTACCACTGAGATAACAGCCTGCTCACTCCAAAGAAAGACACCAAATATTCAAACTCCTACACCAAAAATAAATAGTAACCCCCTCCAAAAAATACAAAGAGGTGCTCCTCCCTAGAAGTAGCCTTCCAAGACTCACAGAAAAGGAAAACCACAAACAAGATGTAGAAGCTCAAAAACCATTCCCAGTTAAAAGAACAAGACAAGTCATTTAAAGCAACCAACAATGAAACACACCTCTTCAGTCTTGACAGAAATGGAGTTCAGAAGGGAGGTAATGAAAATACTTGAAAAATTAAGGCTGAATATAGAGGAATTGAGAGGATGCATATAGCAATGCAGAGTTCCTTAGAAAGGAACTAGAAAACATAAAGAGGAGCCAAGAAAAGCTAGAAAACTCATTTGCAGAGATGCAAACTGAGCTAAAGGCAATAAAGAGCAGTTTGAATAATGCAGAGGAATGAATTAGTGATGTAGAAGATAGAATAATGGAAATCGTGCATTCAGGACAGCAGACAGAAAATCAAATGAAAAAACATGAAAGCAATATAAGAGATCTATGGGATAATATAAAGCAACCCAACTTACACATAATAGGAATTCCAGAAGGAACAGAACAAGAAAAGGGCATTGAAAAAATATTTGAAGAAATGTCTGAAAACTTTCCAAATCTGAAGGAATCTGACATCAATATACAGGATGCACAGAGGGCCCCAAACAAGCTGAGCCCAAACAGACCCACACCAAGGCACATTATATTAAAAATGGCAAGAATTAAAGAGAGGATCCTAAAGGCAGCAAGAGAAAAGCAAAGCATTAATTATAAGGGATCCCCCATAAGGCTGTCAGCTGATTTCTCTACAGAAACATTACAGGCTAGAAGGGAATGGCAAGATATATTTGAAGTGCTGAAAGGAAATGGCCTGCAACCTAGAATACTCTACCTAGCAAGAATATCATTTAAAATAGAAGGGGACATAAAGAATTTCCCCAACAAACAAAACTAAAAGAGTACAGCAATACTAAACCCTTTCTAAAAGAAATACTGAAAAGCTTCCTATAAAGGAAAAGGAAAGAAAAAAAAGTAAACAGTAAGAATTAGAATGGAGGAAACAACAATTAGAAAGCAATCATTCAAATAAGCCCACATACAGATCAAAATATGAAGATGCAAAAATAAATTAATTAAAATAAATTACAAAAAACAAGGAGACAACAACCTCATACACTGAGGGGAGGGAAAGTAGGAAAACGTAGACTTTTTTTCTGGTTTTTTTTTTTTAAAAAAAACGTATAAAAAGACTAAAGAAAAAAAAATTTTTTTATTAATGTGTTTAAGCCTATATGCTTATCAGGCCACAGCAAGCAGATATAAGAATGTGTTAACATACTTAAAAAACAGGGCAACCACAAATCAAAACAGGACATCTACCCACAAATACTGAGAAGAAAAGAACTTAAGTATAAAATAATTGGAACCCATCCATCCAAAAGAAGAAAAGAGAAACATAGAATCAACTGGAAACAAGATCTAAAATGGCAGTAAATACGTATCTATAATAATCACCTTAAATGTCAATGGTCTGAATGCTCCAATCAAAAGACACAGAGTGGCAGAATAGATAAATAAGCAAAAACCTACAATCTGCTGCCTACAAGAGACTCACCTTAGAGCAAAGGACAAAGATAGATTGAAAGTGAGGGGATGGGAAAGACATTTCATGCCAACGGACAAGAAAGGAAAGCAGGAGTGGCAATAGTCATATCACACAAAATAGACTTTAAGGTGAAAGCCATCAAGAAAGACAAAGAAGGACATTACTTAATGGTTAAAGGATCCATTCAAGAAAAGGATATTACAATTGTCAATGTATATGGCCCCCACATAGCACCCAAGTACCTACAATAAGTACTATCAGACATAAAAGGAGAAATAGATGTCAATACAATAATTGTAGGAGACTTTAACACTCCACCCACATCAATGGACATATCTCTAGGCAGAAAATCAGTAAGGTAACAGAGATCCTAAATGACACAATAGAAAAGTTAGACCTGATGTTTTCAGGACATTACATCCAAAAAAATCAGAATATACATTCTTCTCAAGTGCACACAGAACATTCTCAAGGACAGATCACATACTGGGGCACAGAGCTAACCTCAACAAATTTAAGAGTATAGAAATTATTTCAAGTATTGTCTCTTGACCACAAAGGCATGAAACTAGAAATCAACCACAGGAAAGGCAATGAGAGAAAACATACTACATGGAGACTAAACAAAATGCTTCTAAAAAATGAATGGGTCAATGATGAAATCAAGAAAGCAATAAAATACCTTGAAACAAATAATAATGACACAACAACCCCAAATCTATGGGATGCCGCAAAAGAGGTGCTTAGAGGGAAGTTCATAGCATTACAGGCCTTCCTCTAAAAAGAAGAAAAATCTCAAATCGACAACCTAACCCATCACCTAATTGAATTAGAAAGAGAAGAGCAAAAGTCAGCAGATGGAAGGAAGTCATTAATATCACAGAAGAAATCACTTCAGGCAATATCACAGGGACACAGTAATCAAGACAGTGTGGTACTGGTACCAAAACAGACATACGGACCAATGGAACAGAATAGAATACCCAGAAATAAACGCAGATGCCTATGGTCAGTTGATTTTTGACAAAGGAGGCAAGAATGTAAAAAAGGGGAAAAGACAGTCTGTTCAGTAAGCATTGCTGGGAAACCTGGACAGCTGCATGCACATCAATGAAACTAGAACACACTCTCACACCATGCACAAAAATAAACTCTAAATGCCTTAAAGACTTAAATGTAAGACAAGACACCATTAAACTCCTGGAAGAAAACACTGGCAAGACATTCTCTGACCTCAACCTTACAAATGTTTTCTCAGGTCAATGTCCCAAAGCAACACAAATCAAAGCAATGATAAACCAATGGGACCTGATCAAGCTGACAAGCTTTTACACAGCAAAGGAAACCAAAAAGAAAACCAAAAGCCAACTTACAGAATGGGAGAAAATAGTATCCAATGATGCAACTGACAAGGCCTTAATCTCAAAAATATACAAACAACTTATGCAGCTCAACAGCAAAAAAAAAAAAAAAAAAACCCACTGAAAAATGGGCAAAGGACATGAATAGACATTTCTCCAAAGAAGAGATGCAGATGGCCAACAAGCACATGAAAAAACGCTCAACATCACTGATGATTAGAGAAATGCAAATCAAAACTACCAATGAGATACCACCTCACACCAGTCAGAATGGCCATCATTAACAAGTCCACAAACAACAATTGCTGGAGGGGGTGTGGAGAAAAGGGAATCCTCCTGCACTGTTGGTGGGAATGTAAGCTGGTACTACCACTATGGAAAACAGTGTGGAGGTACCTTAGAAAACTATACCTAGAACTACCATATGACCCAGCAAACCCAATCTTGGGCATATACCCGGACAAAACTTCCTTGAAAAAGACACCTGAACACGCATGTTCGTTGCAGCACTTTTCACAATAGCCAAGACATGGAAACAACCCAAATGTCCATCAACAGATGATTGGATTAGGAAGATGTGGTATATATACACAATGGAATACTACTCAGCCATAAAAAAGAATAAAATAATGTCATTTGCAGCAACATGGATGGACCCTTATACTTAGTGCAGTAAGTCAGAAGGAAAAAGACAGATACCATATGATATCACTAACAACTGGAATCTAATATATTGCGCAAATGAACCTTTATGCAGAAAAGAAAATCAGGGATTTGGAGAACAGACTTGTGGTTGCCAAAAGGATGGGGGAGGTAATGGGATGGTAGGGGGGGTCTGGGGTTAATAGTTGTAGACTGTTGCATCTGGGCTGGAAAAGCAAGGAGATCTTGCTGTATAGCACTGGGAACTATGTCTAACTACTTGTGATGAATCCATATATGTATGTGTAACCCTCTCACCATGCTGTGCAGCTGGGTATAATGGAAAAAATAAAATTAAATTAAAAAATATATATATATATATAATAAAAATAAAATAGATTCAAAAAACAATAGAAAAAAATCAAATCCAAAACCTGCTTTTTTGAAAAGGTAAACAAGATTGACAAACCTCTGGCTAGACTCACCAAGAAAAGGAGAGAAAAAACCCAAACAAACAAAATAAGAAATGAAAAAGGAGAAATCACAATGGATATTACAGAAATACAAAAAGCCATGAGAGAATACTATGAACAATTGTATGCCAACAAGTTTGAGAACCTAGAAGGAATGGACAAACTTTTAAAGACTTACACCCTCCCAAAACGGAATCAAGAAGAAATAAATCAACTGAACAGACCAATCACTAGAAACGATTTTGAGTGTATCATCAAAACACTCCCTACCAAGAAAAGTCCAGGACCAGATGGCTTCACAGGTGAACTCTACCAAACATACAAAGAGGAACTCATACCCATCTTCCTTAAGCTTTTCCAAATGGTTGAAGAAGGAGGAACACTCCCAAAGACATTCTATGATGCCAACATCACCTTACTTCCAAAACCAGACAAAGACACCACAAAAAAAGAGAACTATAGGCCAATATCTTTGATGAATATAGATGCAAACATTCTCAACAAAATTTTAGCCAACCGAATCCAACAGCATATCAAAAAGATCATACACCATGACCAGGCAGGATTCATCCCAGGTGCACAAGGATGGTTCAGCGTACACAAATCAATCAACGTCATACACCATATTAACAAAAGAAAAGTCGAAAACCACATGATCATCTCAACAGATGCAGAAAAAGCATTTGACAAAGTCTAACATCCATTCATGATCAAACTCTTAGCAAAGTGGGAATACAGGGAAAATTCCTTAGCATAATAGAGGCCATATATGAAAAACCCACAGCAAAGATAATACTCAATGGAGAAAAGCTGAAAGCCTTCCCACTAAAATCTGGAACAAGACAAAGATGCCCACTCTCACCACTATTATTCAACATAGTATTAGAAGTCCTAGCTACAACAATCAGACAAACAGAAAAAATAAAAGGCATCCAAATAGGAAGAGAAGAGGTAAAACTGTCACTCTATGCAGATGACATGATACTATATATAGAAAATCCCAAAGACTCAACCCCAAAATTACTTGAACTGATCAACAAATTCAGCAAAGTAGCAGGATAAAAGGTTAACCGTCAGAAATCAATCGCATTTCTATATACTAACAATCAAATATTAGAAAAAGAATACCGAAATATTTTACCTTTTAAAATAGCACCACAAAAAATCAAATACCTGGGAATAAACCTGACCAAGGAGGTGAAAGACATATGCAGAGAACTATAAAACATTACTCAAGGAGATCAAAGAAGATACAAAGAAATGGAAAGATATTCCATGCTCATGGGCCGGAAAAATTAATACTGTAAAAATGGCGATACTACCCAAAGCAATCTACAGATTCAATGCAATCCTTATCAAATTACCCATAACATTCTTCACAGAACTAGAACAAACACTCCAAAAATTTATATGGAACTACAAAAGCCCCAGAATTGCTAAAGCAATCCTGAGGAACAAAAACCAAGCAGGAGGCATAACTCTCCCAGACTTCAGGCAATATTACAGGGCCACACTAATCAAGACAGTGTGGTACTGGTACCAAAACAGACATACGGACCAATGGAACAGAATAGAGACCCCAGAAATAAAACCAGACACCTACGGCCAATAATCTTTGACAAAGGAGGCAAGAACTTAAAATGGGAAAAATGTCTTTTCAGTAAGCATTGCTGGGAAACATGAACAGCTGCATGCAAATCAATGAAACTAGAACACACTCTCACACCATGCACAAAAATAAACTCAAAATGGCTTAAAGACTTAAATATAAGACAAGACACCATTAAACTCCTGGAAGAAAACATTGGCAAGACATTCTCTGACATCAACCTTACAAATGTTTTCTCAGGTCAATGTCCCAAAGCAACAGAAATCAGAGCAAAGATAAACCAGTGGGACCTAATCAAGCTGACAAGCTTTTGCACAGCAAAAGAAACCAAAAAGAAAACTAAAAGCCAACTTACAGAATGGGAGAAAATAGTGTCCAATGATGCAACTGACAAGGCCTTAATCTCAAATTATACAAACAACTGATGCAGCTCAACCACAAAAAAGCCAACAACCCCATTGAAAAATGGGCAAAGGACATGAACAGACATTTCTCCAAAGAAGAGATGCAGATGGCCAACAAGCACATGAAAAAATGTTCAACATCACTGATGATCAGAGAAATACAAATCAAAACTACCATGAGATACCACCTCACACCAGTCAGAATGGCCATCATTAACAAGTCCACAAACAACAATTGCTAGAGGGGGTGTGGAGAAAAGGGAACCCTCCTGCACTGCTAGTGGGAATGTAGGCTGGTGCAACTACTATGAAGACAGTGTGGAGGTACCTTAGAAAACTATACCTAGAACTACCATACGACCCAGCAATCTCACTCTTGGGCATATATCCAGACAAAAATTTCCTTGAAAAAGTCTTGCATACGCATGTTCACTGTAGCACTGTTCACAATAGCCAAGACATAGAAACAACCCAAATATCCATCTACAGATGATCTGATTACAAAGATGTGGTATATATACACAATGGAATACTATTCAGCCATAAAAAGGATAAAATAATGTCATTCACAGCAACATAGATGGAATTAGAGACCCTCATACTGAGTGAAGTAAGTCAGAAGGAGAAAGACAAATACCATATGATCTCACTTATATCTGGAATCTCATATACTGCACAAATGAACCTTTCTACAGAAAAGAAAATCACGACCTTGGACAACAGACTTGTGGTTGCCAAGGGGGTGGGGGAGGGAGTGGGATGGTATCGTTCTTAAGTGCAGTAGGAACAGAATAGACAATGTAAATGTACATCATTCAACAAGTCCATTTTGAACAATCGCTTAATGAAAGGCCCTGAAAGGCCCAGAAATGCCAAAGCAATTCTGAGGAGAAAGAACAAAGTAGGAAGAATAACCCTCCCAGAAATCAGACAATACTACAAAGCTATGGTAATCAAAACAGCATGGTACTAGCACATAAATAGACATACACACACACACACACACATACACATATACATATATTTTACATTGTATATACATATGGAATGTTACATATACATAAAGTGGAACATTCTCAGCCATTAAAAAAAATAAAATACTACCATTTGCAGCAGCATGAATATAGAGATTATCATACGAGATCATTTAGGTCAGAAAGTGAAAGACAAATACCATATGGCATAACTTATATGTGGAATCTAAAATATGACATAAATCAACATATCTATGAAACAAAAATAGACTCACAGATATAGATAATTGACTTGTTGCAAAGGGGGAGGTATGATGGGGGAGGGATGGATGGAGAGTTTGCGATCAGCAGATGCAAACTATTATATAGAAGACTGATAAACAATAAGGTCCTACTGTATAGCACAAGGAATTACATTCAATAGACTATGATAAACCATAACTGAAAAGATTATGAAAAAGAATATATATATATGTATAACTGAGTCACTTTGTTGCACAATAGAAATTAACACAATATTGTACATCAACTATACTTCAATAAAATTAAAAACAAAAAAGAAATGCGAATCAAAACTACCACAAAATACCACCTCACACCAGTCAGAATGGCCATCATTAATAAGTCCACAACAACAAATGCTGGAAGGGGTGTGAAGAAAAGGGAACCCTCCTGCACTGTTGGTGGGAATGTAAGCTGGTACAACCACTGTGGAAAATGGCATGGAGGTATCTTCGAAAACTATACATAGAACTACCAAATGACCCAGCAATCCCACACTTGGGCATGTATCCGGACAAAATTTCCTTGAAAAGACACTTGCACATGCATGTTCATGGCAGCACTTATTCACAATAGCCAAGATATGGAAACAACCCAAATATCCATTGACAGATGATTGGATTATGAAGATGTAGTTTATACATGATGGAATACTACTCAGCCATAAAAAAGAATAAAATAACGCCTCTTTCAGCAACATGGATGGAATTAATGACCCTCATACTGAGTGAAGTAAGTCAGAAGCAGAGAGACAAATACCATTTGATATCACTTATTTCTGGAAACTAATATACTTCACAAATGAACCTTTCAACACAAAAGAAAATCACCGACTTGGAGAACAGACTTGTGGTTGCCAAGAGGGTGGGGAAGGATGGTTTGGGAGTCTGGGGTTGATAGTTGTAGACTATTGCCTTTGGGATGGAAAAGCAAGGAGATCCTGCTGTATAGCACCAGGAACTACGTCTAATCACTTGTGATGAATCTATATAGGTATGTGTAACCAGGTCACCACACTGTGCAGTTGGAAAATTGACAGAAATCTGTAAACCAGCTATAATGAAAAAAAATTTTTTTTTGTTTTAAAATCAAAAATAGCAGCTCTCGTGCCAAAAATAAGTAGTAAGCCCTCACACAATACCCAAGGTCACTTTCAAAGCCCTCCAAGATTATAGTAATTGGTTTCCCTAAACACACAGAATAAGAAAAATATAAATAAAATGAAGAAGCTCAGGAATGATTCCCAGTTAAAAGCACAGCAAAATGCACCTGAAGGAGCAAACAATGAAACCAACCTCTGCAGTCTAACAGACACAGAGTTCAAAAGGATATAGTGTATGAGCAGAAGATCTAAACAGACAATTCTCAAAAGAAGACATACGGATGGCCAAAAAACACATGAAAAGATGCTCAGCGTCACTCATTACAGAAATGCAAATCGAAACCACCATCAGGGAGTTCCCGTCATGGCTCAGAGATTAACGAACCCAGCTAGTGTCTATGAGGAGGCAGGTACGATCCTGGACCTCATATGGTAGGTTAAGAATCTCATATTGCCATGAACTGGGGTGTACATCACAACACGACTCAGATCTGGTGTTGCTGTGACTGTGGTGTAGGCGGCAGAGGTAGCTCCATTTCAACCCCTGGCCTGGCTATTTCCATATGACTCTGGGAGGTCCTTAAAAAGACACCCCTGCCCCCTAAAAAAGCCTATTCAGGAGCAAGGGGAGGGAACACGGACCACACGTCTTTGCGAGAGGACTGTCAGAATTTGTAAATGGTTTTGGTTTTTTTTATTTTTAGGTTTTTTTTTTTTTTGCTTTTTAGGGCCACACCAGCAGCATATGGAGGTCCCCAGGCTAGGGGTCGAATCGGGGCTACAACTGCCGGCCTAAGCAAGCCACAGCAACTCTGGGTCCCTGACCCACTGAACGAGGCCAGGGATCAAACCTACCTCTTCACAGATGCAAGTCAGAATCATTACCACTGAGCCCCAACTGGAACTCCTGTAAATGTATTTTAAGACTTATACATTGCTATAATATTTTCTAATCTATAGATTTTTTCGAATAAGTTTCCCAGAATGTATTTATAGTATTTCCCCTGTTTCATGATCAAATCTTAAGACATGTCACAACCTTTTCCCCATCCTTTCTTTGGTTGTCCACGAAACTGGAATTCATAACCTTCACCTACTAGGGTTTTCTGTTCACTTGTTTTATGGCTGCAGCTGCGGCAAACGAAAGTTCCCAGGCCAGGGCTAGAATCTGAGCCACGGTTTCGACCTACACCCTAGCTGTGGCAACACCACATCCTTAACCCACTGCCCTGGGCTGCGGATCAAACCCGCAACTCTGCAGCCACCTGAACTGCTCCAGTCATGTCCTTAACCCACTGTGCCACAGCGGGAACTCCTTTCCCTACTAGTCTTAGCGATCGTGGATATGCTCAGTTACTGTGATGACCAAAGAAGGGTGACTTTCTTACTCCATCACTCCTTCTGTTATTTAGCAGCTGACTTTCTGCTCTTAGAAAATCTTTCCCTTCTCCCGCCTGTCTGTCTGTCATCATAATGAACGCTTGTTTTCTGGTACAAAAGATACTGGGTGTATCTGGCGTATTGTCTGCTACAGGCACAGATCCTACAGAGCCCTGAGTCCTTGGAGTGGGGAGGCCACGATCTGGGTGCAAGTAGTTTTGATTGTTTTTTTTTTTTTTTTTGTACAGGCCTCTTTCTCTCTGGACAGAGTGCTCTGTTGGAAGTTACTTCACCTAGTTCTTTTTTGATCTCCATTCAAACCAATGATGTGATTCACTTAAAAGGTTAGATTGTTTTTTATATGTATATTCTCTTTCAGGTTTCCCTGTCCCCTCTCTTTTGATTTACAAAAATTGGGGAGTGGATTAAATTAAGATGAAACTGTAATTCCACCGGTGCCCTACTATCTTTCACTTGCACTGATTTCCTTATGTTGCAAGTTTGCCTCCCTGGTAGTTCCTGTCTTGGCTCAGTGGAAATCAGTCTGACTGGCATCCACGAGGACGCAGGTTCGACCCGTGCCCTCACTCAGTGGGTTAAGGATCAGTCTTGTGAGCTGTGGTGTAGGTTGCTATGACTGTGATGTAGGCTGGCAGCCATAACTCCTATTCGACCCCTAGCCTGGGAACTTCCATATGCCGCATCTATGAAGCAGAAAAGAAAATTCCAAAATTCTTGGGATTTAAAAACCAATTCAGGAGTTCCCGTCGTGGCGCAGTGGTTAACGAATCCGACTAGGAACCATGAGGTTGCGGGTTCGATCCCTGCCCTTGCTCAGTGGGTTAACGGTCCGGTGTTGCCGTGAGCTGTGGTGTAGGTTGCAGATGCGGCTCGGATCCTGCGTTGCTGTGGCTGCGGCACAGGCCAGTGGCCACAGCTCCGATTAGACCCCTAGCCTGGGAACCTCCACATGCCGCGGGTGCAGCCATAAACCCGCAGCCATAAAATGACAAAAGGCAAAAAAAATAAAAAATAAAAAATAAATAAATAAATAAAATAAAAACCAATTCAGTTTTGGAGACTAGTCAAGTTATCCATGAAACGTTTCATGAGCTGTCATGATGTAGTTGGGAAACACTGCTTTAGAGGTACAGTGCTTATTGGGATAAATATATGTATAAACAAGTAACCATATCTAAAGAATGTGATAAGAATGAGGGGTCTTTTTTCCTTTTATGCA
>PVHT021183541.1:581943-636342 GCA_004024745.2 Catagonus wagneri | reverse complement strand
AAATAAATAAATAAAATAAAAACCAATTCAGTTTTGGAGACTAGTCAAGTTATCCATGAAACGTTTCATGAGCTGTCATGATGTAGTTGGGAAACACTGCTTTAGAGGTACAGTGCTTATTGGGATAAATATATGTATAAACAAGTAACCATATCTAAAGAATGTGATAAGAATGAGGGGTCTTTTTTCCTTTTATGCAGCTGTGGCATATGCAAGTCTAGCTGCCTTATATGTCCTCAACTATATAAGGCAGAGGACACTTAAAGCTATCAACCCAATACAGAGAGAACTGAATTGTAATTTGAGTTGCCAACCACAGGAAAGGAAGAATTTTCAGTTTGAGTCCAACTAAGCTAAATTAAGTCCCTCATAGAAATGTTTTTTTAAAAAAATCAATATTCTTGGGAGGAACATAGTAGAATCTAGTTTCTTCTATATTATTAATGACAGTGTCCAGGATACAATCCAAAGTTACTAGATAGAGAAAAGGGAAAACATAACCCATTCTGCAGAGACGAGAGATGAGTGGAGAGCAGCCCCCAAATGACCCACATGTTGGAATCAGGCTGCGAATTTTAAAAGCTACTATGACTGTGCTTAAAATGTAAAGAAATATTTACTCAAGGCAGGATCAAAATGGCAGAGGAGTTAGACGTGGCACTCATCTTCTCCCACAAACACCTCAAAAAAAGAATCTACATTTAGAGTGATTTGCATAGAACATCTACTGAACACCGGCAGAAGACCTTAAACTTTGAAAAAGGGCCAGAAATCCTCGGCATAACTGGGTAGAAGAAATGAGGAAAAGAGAGAAAGGAATAAGGACAGGACTAGCACTCCTGAGAGGGAGCTGTGAGAAAGGCAAAGAACCCACCAAACTGATGGGGCAATCGGCCGAGATGGAGGGACTTCAAAACCTCAGAGAAAAGTTCAGCAGCTGGAATGAGGGCGGCAAAGCAGAGAGAGAGCTGCACAGACAACTGCTATCATCTCTCAGGACACCACAGCCTGAGACGCTCGGAAGGGACTGGGCACTGAGACTCTGGAGGTCAGTTTCAGGAAGAGGACCAGGGCTGGAGACAGCCTGAAGGGCTAGGGAGCGTCACAGCCAAGCAAACCCAGGAGGAGGTCTGGGCCCTCAGAAGCAAGGTGCCTTGTAGGGGAGGACAAGGGGAGAAGGCAGATTGCCATGGATGGATCTTTCTCTGTGCACACATGGACTCAAAGGGTGGGGTTAGGGGCAGTAGGTGCTTCTTGTGTGGGCTGTGGGCAACGGGCCCCTCTTGCACAGGCCTCCTGTGTGGGCTAAGCACAATGGGGTGCCTCCTGGGTGGTCTACAGATGGTGGGGGCAAACTCAGTTATCTCAGACGTCAGAGGCGGGCATGGCCCATCACCAGGAGGGCTCCATGAACAGGACCACCTTTGGCCCCAGTCAGCTCAGAGGTCTGCAAAAAGGAGGGCACTGCCACCAAGCACCACCCCATTGTTGCTCTCCCCCGGGAATGTACACACACCCTGCCACTGCCACTGCCAGATTCTCCACGTGCCACCCACAGCTGCCTGAGGATCACTGTCACTTCCAAGAGCTCTGCAACTAGGAGCAGCCTGCATCACCTTTCTGCAGGTCCTTGCCACTGTCAGGGGCCCAGCAAGCAGGCACTGACTGCTAGACCTGTCCATTGCTTCCATCTCCCTGGAAGCATGTGCAGCACCCTATCAAGGGATTAATGGCCTGCACACACTGAGGAAAGGAAGAGACAGCAAGCATCCAAAAATACCAGCCCTCGTACTACCCAAAGCAATCTACAGATTCAATGCAATCCCTATCAAATTACCCATGACATTCATCACAGAACTAGAACAAACAATCCAAAAATTTATATGGAACCACAAAAGACCCAGAACTGCCAAAGCAATCCTGAGGAACAAAAACCAAGCAGGAGGCATAACTCTCCCAGACTTCAGGCAATACTACAGGGCCACAATTATCAAGATAATATGGTACTGGTATCAAAACAGACATACAGACCAATGGAACAGAATAGAGAACCCAGAAATAAACCCAGACGCCTACGGTCAATTAATCTTTGACCAAGGAAGCAAGAACATAAAATGGGAAAAAGACAGTTTTTTCAGTAAGTATTGCTGGGAAACCTGGACAGCTGAATGCACATCAATGAAACTAGAACACACTCTCACACCATGCACAAAAGCAAACTCAAAATTGCTTAAAGACTTAAATAAGACTCCATTCAACTCCTGGAAGAAAACATTGGCAAAACATTCTCTGACATCAACCTTACAAATGTTTCCTCAGGTCAGTCTCCCAAAGCAACAGAAACAAAAGTACAGATAATAAACCAATGGGAACTAATCAAGCTGACAAGCTTTTGCACAGCAAAGGAAACCAAAATGAAAACTAAAAGACACTTACAGAATGGGAGAAGATAGTGTCAGATGATGCAATGGACAAGGGCTTAATCTCTAAAATATGCAAACAACTTCTACAGCTCAACAAAAAAAAGCCAACAGCCCAGTTGATAAATGGACAAAGGACCTGAATAGACATTTCTCCAAAGAAGATATGCAGATGGCCAACAAGCACATGAAAAAATGCTCAACATCACTGATGATTAGAGAAATGCAAATCAAAACTCCCTTGAGATACCACCTCACACCAGTCAGAATGGCCAGCATTAACAAGTCCACAAACAACAAATGCTGGAAGGGGTGTGGAGAAAAGGGAACCCTCCTGCACTGTTGGTGGGAATGTAAGCTGGTACACCCACTATGGAAAACAGTATGGAGGTACCTTACAAAACTATACATAGAACTACCGTAGGACCCAGCAATCCCACTCTTGGGCATGTATCTGGACAAGACTTTCCTTGAAAAAGACACTTGCACATGCATGTTCATCGCAGCACTTATTCACAATAGCTAACACATGCAAACAATCCAAATGTCCATTGACAGATGATTGAATTACAAAGATGTTGTATATATACATGCTGGAATACTACTCATCCATAAAAAAGAATAAAATAATGCCATTTGCAGCAACATAGATGGAATTATAGACCCTCCTACTGAGTGAAGTAAGTCAGAAGGAGAAAGACAAATACCATATGATCTCACTTATATCTGGAATCTCATATACTGCACAAATGAACCTTTCTACAGAAAAGAAAATCATGGACTTGGACAACAGACTTGTGGTTGCCAAGGGGGTGAAGGAGGGAGTGGGATGGTATGGGAGTCTGGGGTTAACAGTTGCAGACTGTTGCCTTTGGGATGGAAAAGCAAGGATATCCTGCTGTATGGCACTGGGAACTATGTCTAATCATTTGTGAAAAATCCATGTATGTATGTGTAACCAGGTCACCATGCTGTGCAGCTGGACACTTAACAGAAATCTGTAAACCAGCTATAATGGAAAAATAAAAAAAAATTAAAAATAGAAAAATAAAATAAAACAGTCCTAAGTTTTTAGTGTTTAACTTCTATTCAAATAAAAACAAGTAAAGAGGTAGCTTATAAACTAAGGGAAAAATATATGAATTGAACAGGTTGGTTTTATTTATATATGCAGATTAAAAAAATAAGGAAAAAATAAAGCATGGCCTAACATCCTTTCCTAAATGCAGTGGGAACAGAATAGACAACGTAAATGTACATCATTCAACAAGTCCATTTTGAACAATTGCTTAATGAAAGGCCCTGAAAGGCCCAGAAATGCCAAAGCAATTCTGAGGAGAAAGAACAAAGTAGGAAGAATAACCCTCCCAGAAATCAGACAATACTACAAAGCTATGGTAATCAAAACAGCATGGTACTAGCACATAAATAGACATACACACATACACACACATACATATATTTTACATTATGTATATGTAACATTCCATACATATATACAAAATGGAACATTCTCAGCCATTAAAAAGAATGAAACACTACCATTTGCAGCAGCATGAATATAGAGATTATCATACGAGATCATTTAGGTCAGAAAGTGAAAGACAAATACCATATGGCATCACTTATATGTGGAATCTAAAATATGACATAAATCAACATATATATGAAACAAAAATAGACTCACAGATACAGATAATTGACTTGTGGTTGCAAAGGGGGAGGTGTGATGGGGGAGGGATGGATGGAGTGGGAGTTTGCGATTAGCAGATGCAAACTATTATATATAAGATTGATAAACAATAAGGTCCTAATGTATAGCACAAGGAATTACATTCAATAGCCTATGATAACCATAACTGAAAAGATTATGAAAAAGAATATATATGTGTGTAACTGAGCCACTTTGTTGTACAATAGAAATGAACACAATACTGTACATCAACTATACTTCAATAAAATTAAAAACAAAAAAATGCAAATCAAAACTACCACGAAATACCACCTCACACTAGTCAGAATGGCCAGCATTAATAAGTCCACAAACAACAAATGCTGGAAGGGGTGTGGAGAAAATGGAACCCTCCTGCACTGTTGGTGGGAATGTAAGCTGGTATAACCACTATGGAAAACAGTATGGAGGTACCTTAGAAAACTATACGTAGATCTACCAGATGACCCAGCAATCCCACTCTTGGGCATATATCCGGACAAAACTTTCCTTGAAAAGACACTTGCACATGCATGTTTAGTGCAGCACTTATTCACAATAGCCAACACATAGAAACCACCAAAATGTCCATTGACAGATGACCGGATTACGAAGATGTGGTATATATACATGATGAAATACTACTAATCCATTAGAAAGAATAAAATAATGCCATTTGCAGCAACATGGATGGAATTAGAGACCCTCCTACTGAGTGAAGTAAGTCAGAAGGAGAAAGACAAATACCATATGATATCACTTATATCTGAAAACTAATATACTGCACAAATGAACCTTTCTACAGAAAAGAAAATCAAGGACTTGGAAAGCAGATCTGTGGTTGCCAAGAGCGTGGGGGAGGGAGTGGGATGGTATGGGAGTCTGGGGTTTACAGTTGTAGACTATTGCCTTTGGGGTGGAAAAGCAAGGAGATCCTGCTGTATAGCACTGGGAACTATGTCTAATCTATATAGGTATGTGTAACCAGGTCACCATGCTGTGCAGTTGGAAAATTGACAGAAATCTGTAAACCAGCTATAATTGAAAAATTAAAATTAAAAAAAATAAACAAAAATAGCAACCCTCATGCCGAAAATAAGTAGTAAGCCCTCAGAGAATACCCAGGGGCACTTTCAATAGCCCTCTAAGACTATAGCAATTGTTTTCCCTAAACACACAGAATAAGAAAAACATAAACAAAATGAAGACTCTCAGGAAAGATTCCCAGTTAAAAGCACAGGAAAATTCACCTGAAGGAGCAAACAATGAAACCGACCTTTGCAGTCCAACAGACACAGAGTTCAAAGAACATAGAGTTTAAAAGGATATAGTGTATTAGCAGGAGATCTAAACAGACAGTTCTCCAAAGAAGACATACAGATGGCCAAAAAACACATGAAAAGATGTGCAACATCACTCGTTATTAGAGAAATGCAAATCAAAACCACTATGAGGTACCACCTTACACCAGCCAGAATGGCCATCATCAAAAAGTCTACAAACAATTAAGCGCTGGAGAGGGTGTGGAGAAAAAGGAACCATATTACACTGTTGGTGGGAATGTAAATTGGTGCAGCCCCTGGGGAAAACAGTATGGAGATTCCTTAGAAAACTAAGAATAGGATTACCATTCAATCCAGCAATTCCACTCCTGGGCATCTATCCAGAGAAATCCATGACTTGAGAAGACACATGTACTCTAATGTTCATTGCAGCACTCTATACAATAGCCAAGTCATGGAAACAATTTAAATGCCCATCGACAGAGGAATGGATAGGGAAGATGCGGTACATACACACAACGGAAAATTACTCAGCCATTAAAAGAAACGAAATAACAGCATTTATAGCAACATGGATGGACCTAGAAATTACCATGCTAAGTGAATTCAGTCAGACAAAGAGACACCAACATCAAATGCTTCCACTTACATGTGGAAACTAAAAAAGAACACAATGAACTTCTTTGCAGAACAGATACTGACTCACAGACTTTGGAAAACTTATGGTTTCCAAATGAGACAAGTTGCGGGGTGGGGAATGCACTGAGGGTTTGGGATGGAAATGCTGTTAAGATTTGGTTGTGATGATTTTTGTCTACCTATAAATGTAATAAAATTCATTACGTAATTTTTTAAAAATGTTATAGTGAAAATACTGAAGGAATTAAGAGTGAATTTGAAAGACTTGAGTGGATATGAACAGAAATGCAGATTACTTTAGAAAGGAATTCAAAAATATAAGAAGGAGCCAAGAAATAAAGTTCATTTGCAGAGACACAAGCTGAGTTAAAAGCACTGAAGAGCATATTGAATAATGTAAAGGAATGAATTAGTGACCTTTTAGATAGAATAATGGAAACCACCCAGTCAGGGCAGAAGAAAGAAGAAAGAAAGAAAGAAAGAAAGGAAGGAAGGAAGGAAGGAAGGAAGGAAGAAAGGAAGAAAGAAAGAAAGAAGGAAAGAAAAAACATGAATCCAATATAAGCAATCTAGAGATAATACAAAGCAAGCCAATTAATGCATAATAGGGATTCCATAAGGATAAGAAAGAGACAAGAGGATTAAAAATACATTTAAAGAAATTATGGCTGAAAACTTTCCAAATCTAAAGGAAACAGATATCAGAATATAGGAAGCATAGAAACTGTTGCTTTTGGAATGGATAACCAATGAGATTCTGCTGTACAGCACTGTGAACTCTATCTAGTCACTTATTATGGAGCATGATAATATGAGAAAAAGGAATGTATATGTGTATGTGTGACTGGGTCGCCTTGCTGTATAGTAGAAAATTGACACTGAAACTCATTCTATGAAGCAACCATCACCCTGACACCAAAACCAGACAAAGATACCACAAAAAAAGAACATTACAGACCAACTTCACTGATGAACATAGATGCAAAAATCCTCAACAAAATACTAGCCAACTGAATCCAACAATACATTAAAAGGATTGTATATCATGATCAAGTGAGATTTATCCCAGGGATGCAAGGATTCTTCAATATCCACAAATCAATCAGTGTGATACACCATATTAACAAACTAAAGAATAAAAACCAGATGATCCTCTCAAGAGATGCAGAAAAAGCCTTTGACAAAATCCAACACCCATTTCTGATTAAAAAAACCCTTCAGAAAGTGGGCACAGGGGGAACCTACCTCAACATAATAAAGGCCATCTATGACAAACCCAGAGCTCACATCATTCTCAATGGTGAAAAGCTGAAAGAATTCCTACTGAGATCAGGAAAAAGACAAGGATATCTGCTCTCGCCACTACTATTCAACATAGTTTTGGAAGTCCTAGCCATAGCAATCAGAGAAGTAAAAGAAATAAAAGGAATCCAAATTGGAAAAGAAGAAGTAAAACTATCACTTGATAGCTGCAGATGACATGATACTATACCTAGAGAATCCTAAAGACTCTACCAGAAAACTGTTAGAGCTAATTCATGAATTTGGCAAAGTCGCAGGATACAAAATTAATACACAGAAATCAACTGCATTTCTATATACTAACAATGAAAGATCAGAAAGAGAAATTAGGGAAGCAATCCCATTTACCATCACATCTAAAAGAATCAAATACTTAGGAATGAACCTACATAAAGAGACAAAAGACCTGTACTCTGAAAACTATAAGATGCTGATGAAAGAAATCAAGGATGACATGAACAGATGGAAAGACATCCATGCTCTTGGATTGGAAGAGTCAATATTATCAAAATGACTATACTACCCAAGGCAATTTACAGGTTCAATGCAGTCGCTATCAAATTACCAAGGACATTGTTCACAGAACTAGAACAGAATATTTTAAAGTTTGTTTGGGAACACAAAAAACCCAGAATAGCCAAAGATATCCTGAAAAAGAAAAATGGAGCTGGAGGAATCAGGCTCCCTGATCTCAGACTGTACTACAAAGCTACAGTCATCAAAACCATATGGTACTGGCACAAAGACAGAAATATAGATCAGTGGAACACGATAGAAAGCCCAGAATTAAATCCACACATCTATAGTCAACTAATCTATGACAAAGGAGGCAAGAATACACATTGGACAAAAGACAGCCTTTTCAACAAGTGGTGCTGGGAAAACTGGATAGCTACATGTAAAAAAATGAAACTAGAACACTTCCTAACACCATGCACAAAAATAAACTCAAAATGGATTGAAGATCTAGATATAAGACCAGATACTATAAAAGTCTTAGAGGAAAACATGGGCCAAACACTCTCTGACATAAATGACAGCAACATCTTCTCAGATCCATGTGTCAGAGTAAGGACAATAAAAAGAGAAATAAATGAATGGGACTTAACTAAACTTCAAAGTTTCTGCACAGCAAAGGAAACCCTAAACAAAACGAAAAGACAACCCACAGAATGGGAGAAAATATTTGCAAATGAATCAACTGACAAGGGATTAATATCCAGAATTTACAAACACCTCCTACATCTCAATACCAAAGAAACAAACAACCCCCTCAAAAGACGGGCAGAGGATCTAGGCAGACAATTCTCCAAAGAAGACATGCAGATGGCAAATAAACACCTGAAAAAGATGTTCAACATTGCTCCTCATTAGAGAAATGCAAATCAAAACCACTATGAGGTACCACCTTACACCAGCCAGAATGGCCATCATCAAAAAGTCTACAAACAATAAGTGCTGGAGAGGGTGTGGAGAAAAAGGATCCCTATTACACTGCTGGTAGGAATGCAAATTGGTGCAACCACTGTGGAAAACAGTTTGGAGATTCCTCAGAAAACTCTAAATAGAATTACCATTTGATCCATCAAACTCCTGGGCATCTATCCAGAGGAAACCATGACTCGAAAAGACACATGTACTCCAGTGTTCATTGCAGCACTCTATGCAATAGCCAGGTCATGGAAACAACCTAAATGCCCATCGACAGAGGAGTGGATAGGGAAGATTTGGTACATAGACACAATGGAATATTACTCAGCCATTAAAAGGAACAAATTACCAACACTTATAGTAACATGGATGGACCTAGAAATTATCATGTGAAGTGCAACCAGTCAGACAGTTAGACAGCAATACCCAATGCTACTGCTTACATGTGGAAACTAAAAAGACACAATGAACTTTTTTGCAGAACAGACAATGACTCGCAGACTTTGGAAAACCTTGGTTTTTCAAATAAGACAATCTGGGGGATGGGGGGATGCACTGTGGGTTTGGGACACAAAATCTGTCAAATCGACTTGTGATGATTTATGTACACCTGTAATTGAAATAAAATTCATTAAGTTAAAAAAAATTTTAAAAATTAAAATTAAAAAATTAAAAAAAAGAAAGCCCAGAATTAAACCCATGCACCTACAGTCAATTAATCTAGGACAAAGGAGGCAAGATCATACAATGGAGAAAAGACAGCCTGTTCAATAAGTGGTGCTGGGAAAACTGGACAGCCACATGTAAAAAAAATGAAATTAGAACACTTCCTAACACCATGCACAAAAATAAACTCAAAATGGATTAAAGACCTAGATATAAGACCAGATATTATAAAACTCTTAGAGGAAAACCTAGGCCAAACACTTTCCAACATAAATGACAGCAACATCTCCTCAGATCCACCTATTAGAGTAATGACAATAAAAAGAAAAATAAGCAAGTGGGACTTAATTAATTAAACTTAAAAGTTTCTGCACAGCAAAGCAAACCCTAAGCAAAACTAAAAGACAACCCACAGAATGGGAGAAAATATTTGCAAATGAATTGACTGACAAGGGATTAATCTCCAAAATTTACAAACACCTCCTACAGTTCAATACCAAAAAATCAGATAACACCAACAAAAAATGGGCAGATCTAAACAGACAATTCTCCAAAGAAGACATACAGATGGCCAAAAAACACATGAAAAGATGTTCAGCATCACTTGTTATTAGAGAAATGCAAATCAAAACCACCTTACACCAGCCAGAATGGCCATCATCAAAAAGTCTACAAACAATAAGTGCTGGAGAGGGTGTTGGTGGGAATGCAAATTGGTGCAACTGCTGGGGAAAACAGTATGGAGATGTCTTAGAAAACTAAAAATAGAATTACCATTCGATCCAGCAATTCCACTCCTGGGCATCTATCCAGAGAAATCCATGACTTGAGAAGACACATGTACTCTAATGTTCATTGCAGCACTCTATACAATAGCCAAGTCATGGAAACAATTTAAATGCCCATCGACAGAGGAATGGATAGGGAAGATGTGGTACATACACACAATGGAATATTACTCAGCCATTAAAAGAAACGAAGTAACAGCATTTATAGCAACATGGATGGACCCAGAAATTGTCATGCAAAGTGAAACCAGTCAGACAAAGAGACACCAACATCAAATGCTACCACTTACATGTGGAATCTAAAAAAAGGACACAATGAGACAAGTTGCGGGGTGGGGAATGCACTGAGGGTTTGGGATGGAAATGCTGTTAAGATTTGGTTGTGATGATTTTTGTACACCTGTAATTGTAATAAAATTCATTAAGTAATTTTTAAAAAAGAAAAAATTGACAGAACACTGTAAACCAGTTATAATGGAAAAAAATAAAAGTCATTAAATAAAATTTTTTAAAAAAATAAAATTGACCTTTAAAAGCAACTTTCAAAAAACAATGTGCTGTACAGCACAGTGACCCAGTCACACATATATAATTCAAAAATGAAAATAACTTTAATACTTAGAAAGAAATAATAAATTTAAAAATGGTAAACATGTACATTAAATAAAATTATTTGTAAAACATCAAAAAGAAATTGGTTGCATTTCTTTATACCAGCAGTGAAATATTAGAAAAGGAATATAAAAATACAATGCCTTTTAAAATCACACACCCCCAAAAATTAAATACCTAGGAATAAACCTGACCAAGGAGTTTCAAGACTTATACACTGAGAACTCTAAAACATTAATCAAGGAAATTAGAGAAGATTCAAAGAAATGGAAAGATATCCCATGCTCCTACCTTAGAAGAATTAATATTGTTAACATTATACTACCCAAAGCAATCTACAGATTCAATGCAATCCCTATTAAATTACCCATGACGTTTTTCACAGAACTAGGAACAAACAATCCAAACATTTATATGGAACCATAAAAGACCCGGAATTGCCAAAGAAATCCTTAGGAACAAAAACCAAGCAGGAAGCGTAACTCTCCCAGACCTCAGACAATATTACAGAGCAACAGTAATCAAGACAGTGTGGTACCAGTACAAAGACAGACCAATGGAATAGAACAGAGAATGCAGAAATAAACCCAGACACCTATGGTTAATTAATCTTCAACATAGGAGGCAAGAATATAAAATGGTAAAAAGTCTCTTCAGCAAGTGGGGCTGGGAAAACTGGACAGCTGCATATAAATCAATGAAACTAGAACACACCCTCATACCATGCACAAAAATAAACTCAAAATGGCTTAAAGACTTAAACATAAGACAAGACACCACAGTTTTTGTTAGCTTTGAATGTTTTTTGCTTCAGCCTTTTTAAAGGAAAAATAACAAAACTATGCTGTTTATATTGTCATTAAATTATACTGTCAAAGAAACAGAAAAGACACCATAAAACTCCTAGAAGAGAACATAGGGAAAACATTCTTGGACATGAATCACACAAATATTTTCTTAGGTCAGTCTCCCAACGCAATAGAAATTAAAACAAAAATAAACAAATGGGACCTACTCAAAACTTAGAAGTTTTTGCACAACAAAGAACCCCAACCCAAAAAAATGAAAAGACAAGGGCTTCATTTCCAAAATATACAAACAACTCACATAACAGAAAAAAAAAAACCAATTGAAAAAATGGGCAGAAGACCTAAATAGAAAGTTCTCCAAAGAAGGCATAGGGATGGCCAGCAAGCACATGAAAAAATGCTCAACAACACTAATTAGAGAAATTCAAATCAAAACTGCAATGAGGTACCACCTCACACCAGTCAGAATGGCTATCATTAATAAGTCTGCAAATAACATGAGCTGGAGAGGGTGTGGAGAAAATGGAACCCTCCTACACTGTTGGTGGGAATGTAAATTGGTGCAGAACTATGGAAAACAGTATGGAGTTTCCTCAGAAAATTAAACTACCATAGGATCTAACAGTCTCACTCCTGGGCATATACCTAGGACAAAACTTTCATTCAAAAAGATACCTGCACCCTCATGTTCATTTCAGCACTATTCACAATAGCCAAGACATGGCAACAACCTAAATGTACATCAACAGATGAATGGATTAAGAAGAGGTGGTATATATACACAATGGAATACTACTCAGCCATTAAAAAGAACAAAATAATGCCATTTGCAGCAATATGGATGGAACTAGAGACTCTCATACTAAGTCAGAAAGAGGAAGACAAATATCATATGGTATCACGTATATGTGGAATCTAAAATATGGCACAAATGAACTTATCTATGGAACATAAAAACTCATGGACATAGAGAACAGACCTGAGTTTGCCAAGGATGGGCGGGCAGAGGGAGTGGGATGCACTGGGAGTTTGGGGTTTGTAGATGCAAACTATTACATTTAGAATGGATAAGCAGGAGTTTCCATCATGGCTCAGTGGTTAATGAACCTGACTAGCATCCATGAGGATGTGGGTTCAATCCCTGGCCTTGCTTAGTGGGTTAAGGATCCAGTGTTGCCACGAGCTGTGGTGTTACAGGTTGCAGACGCAGCTTGGATCCCGAGTTGCTGTGGTTGTGGCATAAGCTGGCAGGTGTAGCTCTGATTCAACCCTTAGCCTGGGAACCTCCACATGCCATGAGTGCAGTCGTAAAGAAAAAAGACCAAAAAAAAATGGATAAGTAGTGAGGTCCTTCTGGAACTATTTCCAATCACTTGTGACAGAACATGATAGAAGATATGAGAAAGAGAATGTATATGTGTGTATGACTGGGTCACTTAGCTATACAGCAGAAATTGACAGAACATTGTAAATCAAGTATCATAAAAAAATTTAGGAGTTCCCGTTGTGGCTCAGTGGTTAATGAATCTGACTAGGAACCATGAGGTTGCGGGTTCGATCCCTGGCCTTGCTCAGTGGGTTAAGGATCCAGCGTTGCCATGAGCTGTGGTGTAGGTCACAGACGCGGCTTGTATCCCGCGTTGCTGTGGCTGTGGCTGTGGCATAGACCGGCGGTTACAGCTCCTGTTAGACCCCTAGCCTGGGGACCTCCATATGCCACGAGTGTGGCCCTAGAAAAGGCAAAAAGACAAAAAAAAATTTTTTTAAAGAAAAGCAAAAAAACCCAATAAATCCCAACCATAAAGAATTATCTATACCATACCATGAAACAGAATTTTAAGAGGAATGAACTGATTAATGGAACGATATTAATGAGTCTCAATTTTACATTAAATGTCTGAAGTCATACATTGAAGAGGTTCCCAGACTAGGGGTCGAATTGGAGCTGCAGCTGCCAGCCTACACCATAGCCACACCAGATCCTAGCCACATCTGCAAACTATACTGCAGCCAACAGCAATGTCAGATGCTTAACCCACTGATCGAAGCCAGGGATTGAGCCCACATCCTCATGGGTACTAGCTATTATTAACCTGCTGAGCCACAATGGAACTCCAAGTTTTAATATAAAATTATTTTCTTTTTACAGCCACACCTGTGGCAAATGAAACTTCCTGGGCTAGAGTTTGAATCAAGAGCTGCGGCTGCAGGTCTCTGCCACAGCCACATGGGATCTGAGCCACATCTTCAACCTACACTGAAGCTTGTGGCAACACCGGATCCTTAACCCACTGAACAAGGATAGGGATCAAACCCCCATCCTCACAGACACTATGTTGTGTTCTTAACCCAATGAACCACAGTGGGAACTCTCCAAATAACGCAGTTTTTAAATAAGCAGATTAGTTTTTTTTTAAAGCAGATTAAAACCGTAAACACCACTTCATACCCACTAGGATGACTAGACGGAAAAAAATAATAACACATGTTGCAACAATGTCAAGAAATTGGAACCCTCACGCGGCACTGGTGGGAATGTAAAATGGTGCAACCACTTTGGAAAACATTCTGGCAGCTCCTCCAGCATGTAAACATGCAGTTACTAGATGACCCAGCAATTCCACTTCTACCCAAGAGAAAGATCCAAGAGAAAGGAAAACATAGTTAAGTGAAAACTTGTATACAGAGACTTATGGTAGCATTATACACAACAGCCAAAAGGTGAAAATGATCCAAGCTAATAAACAAAATGTACTCCATCCATTAATAGAATATTATTCAGCCATAAAAAGGGAGGGGGTAGGGATAGATGGCACATGTGGATAAAATCTGAACGCATGACACCAAATCAAAGATGCCCATCACAAAAAGACTACGTATTATATGATTCCATTTTTATGAGGGGCCAAGGGGGTATAGCAGCTACAGGGTACAGGGCTGCTAATTAAGGTGATGAAAATGTTCTGACATCAACTATGCCAACAGTTCCATGTATCTAACTATATTTTAGAAAACCACTGAATTTTACACTTTAAATATATGAACTCTATGGCATATAACTATCTCAAAGCTTTTTAAAAAGTAGGTAAAGAAAACACTATTCAAAATCTTTTTTTTCTATTATTGCAAATATACTTATGAATGCCTTTTTTCTCTTTTTTTGGCCATGCCCTTGGCATGCAGAAGTTCCTGGGCCAGAGATCGAACCCAGGCCACAGGTTAAGGACAATGCCAGATCCTTAACCTGATGACCCACAGAAGAACCCCATGAATGCCTATTTTTACTTTTTATTTTGTCTTTTGTCTTTTTAGGGCTGTACCTGTGGAGGTTCCCAGGCTAGGGGTCCAATCAGAGCTACAACTGCCAACCTACGCCACAGCCACAGCCATAGCAATGTGGGATCCGAGTGTTTGCAACCTACACTGCAGCTCACGGCAATGCTGGATCCTTAACCCACTGAGCAAGGCCAGGGATTGAACCTGCATCCTCAGGGATACTAGTTGTGTTCGCTAACCACTGAGCCACGAAGGGAACTCCAAATGCCTATTTTTAAAAGAGCATTGAAGAGTTCCCTGGTGGCTCAGCAGCTTGAGGACCCAGCATTGTCACTGCTGTGGCTCTGGTTACAGCTATGGCGTGGGTAAATAAACAATAATTTACTGTATAGCACAGGGAACTGTATTCAATCTTGTAATAAACTATGGTGGAAAAGAATCAAAAAATAAAAAATACATGTATATGCAGAACACAGATATATACATATATTCCTGTACGCCTGAGACTAACAGTACTGTGAATCAACTATATACTTCAATTACAAATAAAGGAGATTTAAAATAAAATTCAAGAAAACAACTGGTTTGTAAGGTAAGTAGTAATAGACATTTTAAAAATTCACTTCTGTACTGTCACTTAGGAAACAAAAATGAAAACAAAAACTATAAATGAAATTGCACAATAAAAGGCAAATGCTTGGTTCGTCACCAGTACTCAAAATTTGGCATCATCTTTCACTGTGAGATTCAGAAAGGATGCAGCCATTCATCGCAGAAAGATATGAAAATGCAACTCACCTGGACCGTGGCGGTTTTCTCCTTTCTCTGGGGAAGGGCAGAGTCACGGGAGGACAGAACTGGGGAAAGGAAAAAGAGACATAAGATAAGGGCAGGAATTCCCCAGCCAGTCTGGCAAATTTGTGAAAATTAGAGGAAGGCGCCCTTTCCACCCAAAAGACAGCCCCACATGCCTTGGTGAGCAGAGTGTGGGCTGGAGTCCAGCTGCCACCAGGTCACCTTGGATGGGCACCAGTCGCACAGCTGTGTCCAGCAGCGCCAACAGTGGGTCCTCGGTGCCCCCAGGGCCAGCCTGTCCATCCTGGGAAACTTGTAGGCAGGGAAAGCGGTAGGATATATCTTTTGGCCCTGGGGCCAAAAGGTCCAGGTTCAGGGAGTTCCTGTTATGGCTCAGTGGTTAACAAACCCAACTAGGAACCATGAGGTTGCGGGTTTGATCCCTGGCCTTGCTCAGTGGGTTAAGGATCCGGGGTTGCCGTGAGCTGTGGTGTAGGTCGCAGACGTGGCTCGGATCTGGCATTGCTGTGGCTGTGGCGTAGGCTGGCAGCTACAACTCTGATTTGACCCTTAGCCTGGGAACCTCCTTATGCTGTGGGTGCAGCCCTAAAAAAAAGACAAAAAAAAAGTCCAGGTACAAATCATGGCCATACTACTCGAGTGGTCAGGTAGCTTTGGTTTAAGTTAATTCATCATCAGCACAGAGGATTTCAACTGTGTCCTCTTCTCAGGATATTTGTGAAGATTCAACATGTGGGCACATGAATTGCTGTTCTGACTCTACTCTGGGGACCCATTTCCTGGCAGCTGCCTAGAAGCAGGTGCTATTCTGCGTCCTAAAGCAATCTTTGTGAATGTGCCTGTCAGACACTTGAGCATCTCGCCTTTGAGATGTGTGAAACTCTGGCTGGCACAGTAGTTGTTACCTAGTAAATTTATCTTTAATTTTAAAATTTTATTTTTATTTATTTTTTTTGCTTTTGAGGGCCACACCTGCAGCATATGGAGGTTCCCAGGCTAGGGGTCCAGTTGGAGCTACAGCTGCTGTCCTGCACCACAGCATCAGATCCAAGCTGCGTCTGCGACCCACACCCACAGCTCATGGCAACGCCAGATCCTTAACCCACTGAGCAAAGCCAGGGATCGAACCTGCAACCTCATGGTTCCTAGTCAGAGTCGTTTCTGCTGCACCACGACAGAACTCTTTTTTTTTTTTTTTATTGTGGCCGATGAGGTATATGGAAGTTCCCAGATCGGAGCTGCAGCTGCCAGCCTATGATGAAGCTTGTGGCAACATCGGATCCTTAACACCCTGGGCAAGGTCAGGGATCAAACCCTCATCCTCATGGACTGCAGTTGAATTCTTAACCCACTGCACCACAACAGGAACTCTGCCTAGTAATTTTCTTTTTTTTTGTCTTTTTGCCTTATCTAGGGCCGTACCCACGGCATATAGAGGTTCCCAGGCTAGGGGTCTAACAGGAGATGTAGCCGCCAGCCTTCGCCACAACCACAGCAACGCGGGATCCGAGATGCATCTGCGACCTACACCACAGCTCACGGCAACACTGGATCCTTAACCCACTGAGCAGGGCCAGGGATCGAACCCGCAACCTCGTGGTTCCTAGTCAGATTCGTTAACCACTGAGCCACGACGGGAACTCCTGCCTAGTAATTTTTTTTGATGTTCATATTTGTTTCATAAAAAGAAATCATTGCCAGTGGATTTCCTTCTGGAAGCCAGAAGCAGCTCAATGGCAATGCCTCTTCTCTCTTCACAAACTAATGAAACTTCGATGTTTCTTAATTTGTTATGTTAAATAAAACATTTTAAAAAAGCAAACTTTGAGTTCCCGTTATGGCTCATTGGGTACGAACCCAACTAGTATCCATGAAGATGCAGGTTCGATCCCTGGCCTTGGTCAGTGGATAAAGGTGCTGCCATGAGCAGAGGTGTAGGTCACAGACATGGTTCAGATCCCACATTGCTGTGGCTGTGGTGTAGACCAGCAGCTGCAACTCTGATTCAACCCCTAGCCTGGGAACTTCCACGTGCTGAGGGTGTGGCCCAGAAAAAATAGCAAATGAACAAACTCTCTACAGAACTTGGGGGACAAAAATGTTTAGGGAGTTCCCTGGTGCTCTAGTGAATCAGCACTTTCCCTGTTGCAGCCTGGGGTCAGTCCCTACTCTGGGAACTGAGACTCCACACTTCATTGCTGTAGGCCATGACCAAAAAATCCCACGAAACAATGAGGCCCCCAAATACTTGAGTCTGTTTTGTTTAACGGCACTTGAGTATAGATGACAAAACCCAACCCATACAGTTGTGACACAGGCTGGGACCTGGGACCCTTTCCTGCAGTGCTTGCACATGAACATTTCCTCGAGCAACAGGATACAAATAAATTCTAAGGGACAAAAAATAACTGCACATGTGAAGTTGGGGGAAATTATGGACAACAAAATACAAAAAAAACCTAAAAACCCATGGCTACTTCTGAAGAGCTCAGCACAAAAGCAAGGTACCAGGCGTGCCCCCCAGCACAGAGCACCACCAAAGGGGGGGGGGGGCGCAGGCCACCTAAGCCACCCTCTGACCTGACCTCAGAACATTCCCTTCCCCTTGGCTCATATAAGGAACCAGCTCAGCCGTCCTCAGGGAGGAAGTAAGCAAAGGAACCTGTTGTTTGCCATGTCCCCCGTCCCGCCACCACCCTGCTGCAGCAGGGGCACCCATAAAGCCTTGCCTGAATTTCCTGCCTGCCCCCTTATCAATGTCCACTAAGGGAGGCCAAGAACCCAGGTCAGTAACAGATTCGGTGCCCAGTGTGGGGTAGTTGTCCCCTTCCCGGGAGAGGATCTGGGACCTCTCCTGCAGTCTCCCCATGGATGACAAGTGGCCCCCTGAACTTCTTGTCTGGAGTCACCACGTTGGGTAAGTCTGTCTCCCTGGCCCCTGGGGGCCTCGCTAGCCCCACTCAGGTAGCTCTTTCCACCTCCCATTTGTCTTTTTCTCGTTGCTGCTTTTCCTTTGTCCCTTTCCTCCTCCTCCTTCTCCTCTGTGTGTCCTCTCCTCCGAGAGTAGACTTCAAGGGGTCCCAGCATCACTCCTCTTGGCTTGTGGGAACTGCTCCCACTGGCCGACATCGGCTCACCTCACCAGGTGACAAGCAGAGGTGGGAGAGGCTCGCCCTGCCGGGAGCTGATGATGAGAGTGACAGAGGTTCCAGCCTCACGTCGTGTAGCAGCTGTGAGTCCGATCGTCCCAAAATTCTCATCTTTATTTTCCTGCTGCCTCTTCTGTTTCAGTCTTCTGTCCCTCCTTGATCCTTACACCTGTGCTCTTATCCCCTTTATCCTGACACCCCGACAACATTTTTTTTATGGCCAAACCTGCAGCATATGGAAGTTCCCAGGCTAGCGGTGGAATTGGAGCTGCAGCTGCCAGCTTAAACCTCGGCCACAGCAACTGGGGATCTGAGCCACATCTGTGACCTACACCGAAGCTCACGGCAACACCAGATCCTCGTGTGTGCGTGTGTGTGTTTGTGTGTGTTTGCCTTTTCTAGAGCCGCACCAGCAGCATATGGAGGTTCCCAGACTAGGGGTCTAATCGGAGCTGTAGCTGCCGGCCTACACCACAGCCACAGCAACGCTAGATTCAAGCCACATCTGCAACCTACACCACAGCTCACGGCAACACCGGATCATTAACCCGCTGAGCAAGGCCAGGGATCGAATCCGCAACCTCATGGTTCTTAGATTCGTTAACCACTGAGCCATGAAGGGAACTCCCACTTCCCTCCTCTTGGCAATGTAACTATTCCACCTGGGTTCTCAAGTGCTATTTGATCTCCCTGTAGTTGCCCAGACTGAGGGAAAGGATAAAAAAGAAAAAAAAAGGCCTTTTTATTTTTTTATTATTATTGTTTTGTTGTTGTTGTATTTTTAGGGCCGAATCCGTGGCATATGGGGGTTCCCAGGCTAGGGGTTGAATTGGAGCTACAGCTGCCAGCCTACACGACAGCCACAGCACCACCAGATCCGAGCCACACCTGTGACCTACACTACAGCTCACGGCACTGCTGGATCTTTAACCCACTGAGTGATGCCAAGGATCAAACCCGCCACCTCATGGTTCCTAGTCGGATTCATTAACCACTGAGCCACAAAGGGAACTCCCTGGCTTGTCCCTACCTTCATCCCAGGAAGGAACCAGCTGGCCCCACCACACCCCATGATTAGCAAGGAGGGAAGGAAAGCTGTTCCTTGTTTTCGCCCCCTCTTCTGCAGCAGGGGCCCCAGTAAAGCCCTGCCTGAGTTTCTTGTCTGGCCTTTTATCAATTTCTGTTGATTGATGAAGGCCAAGAACCCAGGTCGGTAAGTTGTTTTGGAGATTTTGTGAGTTTATCTATGTGAGACTCAGGGGCCTGGCACATTAGATGAACGTTCGGTAACTAAGGACCGTCAGGATGGCTGTAGCCCCCATGTAACACGTAGGAAGGCTGAGGTTCAATGAGAATAAGTTCCTGGGGTCACAGGGCTGCCAAGGAACAGAGACTGGGCCTGAATCCAGCTCCGACTCATGAGCCTGTGCCCTTCACCTCGTTGCCTGGCTGCTCTGAAGATAAACACAGAGAAGACGGGGTGGGAGTGGAGGGCCAGGGAGGGGTGGGTTAGGATGATTCTCAAGGAGTCAAAGGACCGTCCATGGAGTTCCCATCCTGGCTCAGCAGTAACGAACCCAGCCAGTATCCATGAGGACGCAGGTATGATCCCTGGTCTTGTTCAGTGGGTTAAGGATCCAGCATTGCCATGATCTGGGGTGTAGGTCGCAGACTCGATTCAGACCCCGCGTTGCTGTGGCTGTGGTGGAGGCCGGCAGCTGTAGCTCCGATTCGACCCGTAGCCTGAAAACCCCATATGCCGTGGGTGCAGCCCTAAAACAAACAAACAAAACAACAACAAAAAGAAAGGACAGTCAAGGCCGGGGCGGGGTGGGGGGGATTCTTTTCTTATGGCTGTTGTAGAAAACTAGCACAAACCCAACTTAAAACAACACAAATGTATTCTCTTACAGTTCTCACGGTCTAGAGTCCAAAGAGAATCGGGCTAAAATCAGGGTGCGGGCAGGGCTGATCCTTTCTGGAGGTTCCAGGAGAGAATCTATTTCTTGCTTGTTCCAGCTTCTAGAGGCTGCTTGTGGCTCCTTCCTCCATCTTCAAAATCGGCTGCCTGGAATCTTCTCTGCGAAGGCCCAGCCTCCTCTTATAAGAGCTTCATGATTACATTGGGTCCACCTGGGTGATCCCTGGTTCACTCGCCATCTCCAGATCCTCAATTACATTTGCAGAGGCCCTTTTGCAAATAAGGGAACATAAGCTCAGGTTCTGGGGATTAGGCCTCGGGCCTCTTGTTGTGTGTGTGTGTGTGGGGGGGGGGGGGATGACCCTTATCCAGTTACAACGAGTAAGGGACAAATGCAGAGAAGAGGGTCAAAGTCCTGGATGACACAGGGTCTGCCTGCCACATAGTACAATGCAGGGAGGATGGGGTCTCTGGAGGTTTGGGTTTTTTTTTTTTTTTTTTTTTTTAATTTTAAAAAATTTTTCCTTGGAATTCCTGTTGTGGCGCAGGGGAAACGAATCCAACCAGTATCCATGGGGCTGAGGATTCAATCCCTGGCCTGGCTCAGGGATAAGGATCCGGCATTGCCATGAGCTGTGGTGTAGGCCAAAGACACAGCTGGGATCCAGTGTTGCTGTGGCTGAGGTGAAGGCCAGCAGCTGCGGCTCTAATTTGACCCCTAGCCTGGGAATCTCTATATGCTATGGTTGTGGCCCTAAAAAGGCAAAAAAAAAATTCTTTTTTCTTAAAAATTTTCCAGGGCATATGGAAGTTTCAGGCCAGGGATTGAATCTGAATGGCAGCTGTGACCTATGCCACAGCTGCAGCAATGCTGAATTCTTTTTTTTTTTTTTTTTTTTGGTCTTTTTGCCTTTATCTAGAGCTGCACCTGCAGCATACGGAGGTTCCCAGGCTAGGGGTCTAACAGGAGCTGTAGCTGCCAGCCTACACCACAGCCACAGCAACGCGGGATCCGAGCCACGTCTGCAACCTACACCATAGCTCACGGCAACGCCGGATCCTTAACCCACTGAGCAAGGCCAGGGATCGAACCCACAACCTCATGGTTCTTAGTCGGATTCGTTAACCACTGAGCCATGAAGGGAACTCCAATGCTGAATTCTTAACCTACTGTGCCCCGCTGGGGATTGAACACAGGTCATCACAGAGACAATGCCAGATCCTTAACCTGTGGCATCACAGCAAAAACTCCCTTTGAGGTTTTAACGCTGACTTGCTGCCTCTCTGTGCCTCCCCACTGCCTCGTGTGTATAAAAGGAAGATAATCAAAGCTTCCTCACAGGGTCCTGGTGTGACTGAGCAGGACCCTGTGGGGCCCTCTGAGACAGACACCCTCACCTCCGCCCTGTCCTCCACCTGCTTCTTGTTTGTAGAAAAACTTTACCCCCTAGGCCTTCCCCCCAAGTTCCAAACAACAGATTTAATCAGAGAAAGGACAAAATGCAGAAGAAAAGGAACGCAGTCAAGCAAGACACAATAACAATAGCCATTAGACAAAGTCAAGGGCTTTTAGTTCCTCCTTGAGGGCTGTATAGACATGATTTGGAGCCATGTCCTTTGAGCTGTTTTGCAGAAACCAAAACCCCACCGGGTGGAGGAAGTTAACTGCTGCTGATCACTCACAAGTGGACCCCAGACCAGCGGAAGCAGAAGGTGGATGGTGTTGACTCCCAACCACCCCACCATTGGCCAATCAGAAGTGTCACAGGCTGATCACGCACACCACAACCCTCTCCTCAGCATGTGGCACTTTCCTCTTTCCCCTGTATTATCACTGAGCAAAATCTGGGGTGTGAGAGTTGGTTTTGGGCACATGAATCCACCTTCTCACCAGGGTTCCTGGCTTCCTCAATAAACCTCTTTCCTTTTACCCAACACTTGCCTCTCCACATGGGATTCTTGAGCAACACACAACCGAACCTGAGTTCCCTAACAGCCAAGAGGCATAATGCAGTGAATATACATAGAGCATGGAATCCTCCCAAGCACACAGTGAGCCCTAGAGAACTATTCCATATTATTGTCAGTTCCTCTCCCTGCTTGGAGAAGTGAGGCAGGATAATAACTCAGTTAGTTAGTGTACGAGCGTGGGATGCCATGCATTCTTTGATGTGGCCATTGATTAACATCTGTGGCTTAAGGACTCCAGGCAGTGACATCCCCACAGGCCTTGTTCACTACAGGGAGCGCAGCCACAGCTGGATGGACCCTAGTCACTAACGCCTCCTCAACTGATCGAAAAGGAGTGAGAGGAATGGAGGCTCTCAGCTTAAGGAGGAGCAAAGAAACCAGAAAACTCAGGGGGCATTTCCACCTCCAAGACCCCTATTGGACAAAGACCAATAAAGGTAACCGGGCGAGGCCAATGAGAGGAAACCACATCTTTGTGGACCCCACGTTGGTCCCCCCATCTTTAAGAGATAAAACCCCTATAGGACAGTAGAGAGGGGGGCTCTTCTCCCCCCTCCCAGTGTCTGTGCTGGGAGCTGTTTGCTTTCCTGTAATAAAGACTTTGCTTGCTGGCTGCCTGAGTGTTCTCAAAGTTCATTCTTCAGCTCCCTGAACAAGAACCCGGATTCCAGTAACATCTTTCTGGCATTAGAATCACCCCCCCACACACACACACACTCCTAAGTTCCTCTCTCTGCCTCCCGGATCATCAGATGCCTTCTGCCCCCTAGCTGGGAGGTGCATGGAGACCTGACAATTCTGGGTGTTTAGTGGGGAGAAAACTCACCGGACCAAATAAGTGTCTGGTGTGCCTGGCTCGGTGCTGTCTGTGACATTCAGCAGGGAAAGACCCGACTCTCCAGACTTGGCCTTCCCTGAGTCTGCATGTCCTATTAGGCCTTGGTGTGGGCCATTGTCTGCACTTGGAAGGCCCTCTTTCCCTTCATTTTCCTGTAGATCTTTCACATGCCCCTCAAAACCCTATTCAGCTGTTGCCTCCAGGAAGCCCTTCATATTTTATTAACTAACCTCATGTATTGCCTGAGAGGTGATTAATTCTTACTCAGGATCCTATCACCCAGATATGATCAGTCCCCCAGATAAAAGGGCAGAATGCACAATAAATCGAAGAGTGAGTGAACCCACAAAGTGGACAGGGGAGGTGTGGATCAGGTGAGAGTTGAGGTCCCCAGGTCAGAGACTTCAGAGAGCTGCAGTTTCATTTTCTGGTGCTTCTTATGAGTTTATTACTGCATCTGCTGTTCCCAAGCATCTCCAGGACGTGGGATGTCTTCAAAGACAATAAACATCCCGGTTTATTTATTAAGCCCTAATTTGGCCACCTGCTCATTCCCCGCCTCCTCCCCCACAAAGTTCCTGCCAGCCCTTCTTACCCGGCCTTAAAAAAGTCCTTTCCTGTTCAGATTTGAGGAGTTCCCCTTGTTAAAAACCCGTCAAAATGTCCTGAGGATGCGGATTAAGGAGGATGCGCTGTTGCAGCTGCAGCTCCTATTCGACCTCTACCCGGGAACTTCTATATGCCACAGGTGCGGCCCTAAAAAGCAAAAATCAAACAAAAAAACCCCCAGCTATATGCAACGGTCTTTTCACACACGTAGCACTGTAGGGCTTCTCCTCCTTAAGGACGCTAACGAAAATCAAGATGTTTGCTCTCTCGGAGGCTCTTTCCATCCTATTCAAAGTAAGTCCCCCCTCCTGAGTGCAAACTAAGTGGACATGCAGGACACCGCTTGAAGTCAACCTAAAGGGCCGCTTTCTGCTCTCGCGGAGTGTTAGGATTTCTCCCCGATGTGCACCCTCTGGTGGACACGATGGGAACTCTCGTCAAACCCCGCTCCACGCTCTCGAGGTTATAATTTAATTTCTTTCCTATCCCCCGAAACACGTCACGGAAAGCCAAGTTTTTCTCCCTCGTGTGCTCCCTCTGGTGGACACGATGGGAACTCTCGTCAAACCCTGCCTCTTGCTCTTCAGGTTAGAATTTGTTTCTTTTTTTTTTTTTTTTGGCTTTTTGCCTTTATGTAGAGCCACACCCGCGGCATATGGAGGTTCCCAAACTAGGGGTCTAACAGGAGCTGTAGCCGCCGGCCTTCACCACAGCCACAGCAACGCGGGATCCGAGCCGCGTCTGCGACCTACACCACAGCTCACGGCAACGCCGGATCCTTAACCCACTGAGCAAGGCCAGGGATCGAACCTGCAACATCATGGTTCTTAGTCGGATTCGTTAACCACTGAGCCACGAAAGGAACGCCAGAATTTGTTTCCTATCCCCCTGAAACACAAGTCACGGAAAGGCAAGTTTTTCTCCCCGGTGTGCTCCCTCTGGTGGACATGATGGGAACTCTCGTCAAACCCCGCTCCTCGCTCTTCAGGTTAGAATTTGTTTCCTATCCCTCTGAAATAACACGCCACTGAAAGTCGTTTTTCTCCCCGGTGTGCTCCCTCTGGTGGACACGATGGGAACTCTCGTCAAATCCCACTTCTTGATCTTCAGGTTATAATTTCTTTCCTATCCCCCTGAAGCAGAAGTCACAAAAAGTCGTTTTTCTCCCCGGTGTGCTCCCTCTGGTGGACACGATGGGAACTCTCGTCAAACCCCACCCCTCGCTCTTCAGGTTAGAATTTCTTTCCTATCCCCTGAAACACAAGTCAGGGAAAGCCACGTTTTTCTCCCCGGTGTGCTCCCTCTAGTGGACACGATGGGAACTCTCGTCAAACCCCACTCCTTGCTCTTCAGGTTAGAATTTCTTTCCTGTCCTCCTGAAACACAAGTCACCAAAAGCCAAGTTTCTTACCATGTGCTTTATACCCGTGACACTGTTCTTTTGGTGTGAACTCGGTGATGGCTCTAAGAGATGAGGCCCTTCTAAAGCCCTTACCGCATTCTCTGTTTATACTCTTTTCTCCCGGAGAGAATTGATGTGTGGGAATATACGAGCTGCTTTAAATCATACCTAGTAAGTTCTCTGACCATAATGAAATTCAACCAGAAATTAAACTGAAAAATTAAACAGGAAAACCTCCAAACATCTGGAAATAGAATCAAAGTGAAAATACAACATATTGAAATCTATGGGCACTGATGGACTTCCTGTGTGGCTCACAACATAAAATCTATGGGCACTGAAATTCATGCCGCTACATGCTTCTTACATTAGTAAGAGGAAAGATCTTAAAAAACAAACAAAGCTCCCGCTCAAATATAGGAAAAGAGCAAAACAAATCAAAAGCACAAGAAAGGAAGTAACAAAGAGCAGAAATAAATACAATTAAAAAATAAATACAGGGAACTTCCTGTCATGGCACAGCGGAAATGAATCCAACTAGGAACCAGGAGGTTTCAGGTTCAATCCCTGGCCTCGCTCAGTGGGTTAAGGATCTGGCATTGCTGTGAGCTTTGGTGTAGGTTGCAGACACAGCTCAGCTCATGCATTCCTGTGGCTCTGGCATAGGCCAGTGGCTCCAGCTCTGATTCGACCCCTAGCCTGGGAATCTCCATATGCCATGGGTGCGGCCCTAAGGAGACAAAAACACAGAAAAAAAAAAAAAAGAAACAGGAAAGTTAATGAAACCAAGCTGATTTTTTGAAAAGATCCGTAAAATCGATAAGCTTCTAGCAAGACTGACAAGGACATTACCAATATCAAGAATAAAATGAGGGGAGTTCCCATCATGGCACAGTGGAAACTAATCCAACTAGGAACCATGAGGCTGCAGGTTCGATCCCTGGCATCGCTCAGTGGGTTAACGATCTGGCATTGCCGTGAGCTGTGGTGTAGGTCGCAGACACGGCTCAGATCTGGCATTGCTGTGGCTGTGGCATAGGCTGGCGACAACAGCTCTGATTGGACCCCTAGCCTGGGAACCTCCATATGCCGCACGTGTGGCTCTAAAAAGACAAAAAGCCAAAGGAAAAAAAAAGAAATAAGAAAATGAGGGAAGAGTTCCTGCTGGGGTGCAGTGGGTTAAGGATCTGGCATTGCTGCAGTTGCAGTGAATCTCAGATTCAGTATCTGGCCCGGGAACTTCTAAACGGTGCGTGTGTGTGTGTGGGGATATTTATGAATAACTCCATCTTGGTAAATTCACCAACTTAAATGAAATGGACCAATTCTTTGAAAACCCAGATTCATCCAATATGAAATAACCTGAATAGTTTTATAGCTATTGGAGAAGTTTAATCCCACCCCCACCTGCCACTCCCACACTCCCCCAGACACAAACAAACACGCACAGTGTCAAAAGGGCCCAGAGGGAAGGTGAAATTCCACTCCCACTTGGACCTGTGTACTACACCTAAACAGGTGACTTCCTGCTAAAAAAAAAAATCAAATGGGATCCAGTCTTGCAACACAGTACCCCAAATATCCAGAATACAAGTTTTTTTGGCTGCACCTGTGGCATGTGGATGTTCCTGGGCCAGGGATCGTACCCACACCACAGCTATAACCAGAGCCACGGTAGTGACAATGCTGGATACTTAACCCACTGTGCCATCAGGGAACTCCAAGGATACAATTAAAATTTTTTTTTCAAGTAATTACAAAATCCTCATTTTTTTGTCTCTGCTACTTTGAGTTTTCTATTTCTTACAACTGAGAACATCCTAAAGGATACAACCATGAGCTCCAACAGGCCACCCCAGGGTCTGGTGTTGACCCAGGATTTTTTTTTAATTGCCTAAGAATATGGAAGTTCCAGAGCCAGGGAATGAATCCAAGCTGCAGCTGCTGTGGCAAGCCAGATTCTTTACCCTGCGTGCCAGGCTGGGGATCAAACCTGTGCCTCTGCAGTGACCAGAGCCAGTGCAGTCAGCTTCCTAACGAACTGTGTCAGGACGGGAACCACTGGCCCTGGACTGACTGATTGACTGATTTCTCTGGATTGACTGATTGACTGATTTTTGCTTGTTAGGGCATATAGATGTTCCCAGGCTAGGGGGTGGAATCGAACCTTCAGCTGTCAGCCTACACGCCAGCTCACAGCAACGCCAGATCCCTGACTCAACACACGAGGCCAGAGATGGAACCCACATCCTCTTGGATACTAGTCGGATTCGTTTCTGCTGCACCACAACCGGAATTCCTGGTCCTGGAGTTTTGACAGTAACAAGAAGCTTGAGATATCCAGTGTCCTGAAAGATAAGGTAGAAAATAAAAAGTTGTGGGAACAGAAACACCCTACTGGAAAGCACAGACAATGACTCAATATCTTGTAATGACCTATAAAGGAAAAGAATCTGAAAAAGTACATATATGTTTAACTGAATCACTTTGCTGTACACTTGAAACTACACAACATTGTAAATTCACTATACTTCAATTAAAAAAAAAACAATGGGGAATTCTGCGTGGTACAGCAGAAACGAATTCGACTAGGAACGATGAGGTTGCAGGTTCGATCCCTGGTCTCACTCAGTGGGTCAAGGATCCAGCGTTGCTGTGAGCTGTGGTGTATGTCGCAGACTTGGCTTGGATCCTGTGTTGCTGTGGCTGTGGTGTGGGCCAGCAGCTACAGCTCCAATTAGACCCCTAGCCTGGGAACCTCCATATGCCATGGGTGTGACCCTAAAAAGACAAAAAGACAAAAAAAAAAAAAAGGGGGGAAATCTCCTCCACCTCTAGTAAATATACATCTGAGTTAACTTGAAAACTATAGAAGCATCTGAGAGATATGGGGTGGAGTCCAAAATGCTCTGTGCCTTCATAGCTTAGTTCAACATCCAAAATGCATGCTCAAATATGTTCTCCTTTTTTTTTGCACACCTCTTGCTCTTGAAACTTTTTATGGAAATAAAAAGAAAGTTCTCTTTTTTCATTCAGTCTGTCTTGTCACCAAAGACCCAATGGAAGAAAGAGTGAAGGAGTTCCCTGATGACTCATCAGGTTAAGGGTCTGGAATTGTCTGCTGTGGCTCTGGTTATTGTTGTGGCGCAAGGTTCAATCCCTGGTTCAGGAACTTCTGCATGCCCTGGGTGTGGCCAGAAAAAAAAAAGGAACAAAAATAGTGAAACTTAGGTTGTACCCAACTGGTAGTACACTGTACAGAGAAAGTCTTTTTTGAAAAAAATTTTTTTTTATTTTATGGCCGTGCCCTTGACATATGGAGGTTCCCGGGCCAGGGATTGAGTCCGAGTCACATACAGCTGCGACTAAATTGTGTGGCTTTATGTATTTTTACTACATGAACATTTCCTTGAATTACTTTTTAAGGCTTCTTCCAAGATTTCTTTTCCTAGTATGACTTATTGTGACTAACTTGGATTGGCCTCACTAAAATTTTCAAATTTTTGTCCTCTTTATAATAGGTTTTCCTCTCCTTCAAGGTAGACAATTCCAGGGCACCCCCGGTGTTAGGCAGTGGTCAAGGCTATGCAACAGCAAACAAACTTCCTGCCCCACCTGGAGCTTACATTCCAGTGGATGCAGATTCTGTCATGTCCATCATTATGCTTCTGCTAAAGTGTTGATCATCCTCCTCATTTTTAAGGCCTCTCCCCCGGGTAGATTCTCTTGAACATAAAGTTTCAGACTGAAACCTCCTGCACTGTTCTTACAGTGTTTCTCTTGGGAACCGTGACATTTTGGGCTCTACTGAAAAGTCTGGCCATCCTCATACAACCAACAGGTTTCCTTCAGAGGTGCTCGGATGACAAAAAAAAAAAAAAAAATGCAGTTCACTCATGAATTCTTAAAACATATTTTATAAGTAGTCCCTGCTGTGTGGGTTTTCCAATGAAAATGAGAAGCCTAGGTTCTGGAGAACACTTTTATCACACTCATTATTTGTACTGCATTTACCACTACTGTGGACTCCCTGATGAACATGAAGACAGGAACTCTTGCTAAAGCCCATACCACAGTCAAAACATCTGTAGGGTTTCTCTCCTGTATGGACCCTCTGATGGGCTTGGAGATGTGAGGTCTGACTGAAGCTCTTACCGCACAAGCCACACTTGTAGGGTTTCTCTCTTCTGTGGATCCTCTGATGAACATGAAGGTAGGAGTTCCAGATGAAGCCTTTCCCACACTCTTCACACTTGTAGGGTTTCTCCCCTGTGTGGACCCTCTGATGTGCTTGGAGATGCGAGCTCCAACTGAAGCCCTTCCCACACACATCACATGTGTAGGGTTTCTCTCCAGTGTGCACCCACTGGTGGTCTTGAAGATGTGAGCTCTGGCTGAAGCCCTTCCCACAAGTCTCACATTTGTAGGGCTTCTCTCCTGTGTGGACTCTCTGATGAGCCTGAAGATGGGAATTGTGGCTGAAGTTTTTACCACACGTCACACTTGTATGGTTTCTCGCCAGCGTGGATTCTCTGATGGGCTTGAAGGTTTGAGACCTTACTGAAGTCCTTCCCACATACTTTGCATTTATATCGTTTCTCTCCAGGGTGAACTCTCAGAAGAGGACTGGAACTCTGGCTAAACAGCCTGTCACATGCCTTCCACGTGTACACTTTTTCTCGAGGGTAGGCTGTACGGCAGGCTTGAAGTTGTGATGTCTAACTGAAACCTTTATCACACAGCTCCCATTTCCAGAATTTCCCTCCAGTGTTGTCTACACAGTGGTCGTTGAGGTGCAAGCTATGACCAGAGCCCTTCTCACAGCTGCCACCCCTACACAGATTCTCCCCTGGGTGAATGGGCTCATGAGTGGGAAGGGAGGAGATCTGCCTGCAGCTCTCTACACATACCTGACATCTGCAGGGTTTCTCCCTAGTGTCGGCTCTCTGATGGCTTTGCCGAGGTGAGTTCCAAGCGAAGCCTGTCCCACTATCATCATTCCCAGGGCATTTCCCTCCTAGGTGAACACGCTGATGACTGTGACACACTGAGCTGTTATGGGGGCCCCTCCTATACTCACTGCACATCTGGGGCTTCTCTCCTGAGTGCAGCGGCTGCTGAAGTTCAAGATCAGAACCAAGGCTGAAGGCCTTTCCATTCTCATCAAAAGTCTGCTCTCCTGAGCAGGTTACACCATACTGGGAGGGCTTCTTCAGGAAGCCTTTTCTGTGATTACTGTGGCCACAGGTCTTCCTGCTTTTATGTATTTCCTGATCACCATGGTGACGAGAGATCCTTCTTGTAACACAATGATCACATTTACACAGACTATTTCTTAGGTCAATGTGCTGACCCCTACTCTGATAAGTGTGTGATTCTCCCAGATACCTTTTCTTCCAGAAATCCCAGGAGGTCTGAATTGGAAACTCCTGATCTGTGGTACTACTGGAACTCCCCCCTTGAAGCTTCACTACGTAGCTCTCATCTTCAGGAACCTAAGCAGATCCTCCTGCCCACACCAGACAGGAGGAATCGTCTTGTTTTAGCAACGTGGATGCCTCGCCTTGCAGATTTACTATAGAGTCTTGATTTCTGATGACTTTACTTGTAAACTGTTCCCATATTTGCCAGCATACAAGGTTTTCCTGTAACAGGTGTCTTAATCCTCCTTCTTAAAGACTATCTATCTCATTTTGATTCCTGTGTCCTGGAAGGATAAAGAGAATTCAGAGATGAAAGTGAGCACAAGTGAATGTCTGCACAGGGGTAAAATTAGTTCACAGGTCAACCATACTTGGAGACCATATTTAACCAGTGGAGAGCTCAGCTGGACTCTTATAAGTTTTTTTCGTGCTTATGGTAATGAGGTGATAAATAGGTTCCTACCCACTAAGCATTAATGAGACTGATTTAGAATTAATATATCGAGACTTGTGTATGGGACCAAAATTACAAATACAAGGCTAGGAGTTCCCTGGTGGCTCAGAGGGTTAAGGATCTGACATTGTCACTGCTGTGGCTTAGATTACTGCTGTGGCTTGGGTTCGATCTGTGGCCCAGGAACTTTCACATGCCTTGGGTGCAGCCAAAGGAAAAACGGAATACAAGACTACAGAGCAGGGGACACTCAAAAAACTGAAAAGAATACATTTGCAGGAGTTCCCGTCATGGCACAGCGGAAACAAATCTGACTAGGAACCATGAGGTTGCAGGTTTGATCCCTGGTCTTGCTCAGTGGGTTAAGGATCCAGCGTTGCCGTGAGCTGTGGTGTAGGTCACAGACACAGCTTGGATCTGGGGTTGCTGTGGCTGTGGCATAGGCCGCCAGCTACAGCTCCGATTGGACCCTAGCCTAGGAACCTCCATACGCCACAGGTGCAACCCTAAAAAGACATAAGACAAAAAAAAAAAAAAAAAAAAGAATACATTAGCAAAGGGAAATATCTTCTCTGCCCTCATAATAAACCCATGAGATGGTAGCTTTATTTCCTTAATTTACCCATTAAATGCATATTTTTTTTTGCTTTTTAGGGCTGCACCCGTGGCATATGGAGGTTCCCAGGCTAGGGGTCTAATCGGAGCTACAGCTGCCAGCCTGCGCCACAGCCACAGCAACGCGGGATCCGAGCCGTGTCTGCAACCTACACCGCAGCTCATGACAACACCAAATCCTTAACCCACTGAGCGAGACCAGGGATCAAACCAGAGTCCTCATGGATGCTAGTCAGGTTCGTTAACCACTGAGCCATGACAGTAACTCCTAAATGCACATGTTAATACACTAGCTAGATTTCAGAGAATTCCCCTTTCAATTATGTCCTAATATATTATATTCAACTAGGGAACATTATAACCGGAGAAAAACCAACTAGACAACTGGAATGCCCTGGTGGCCTAAAGGGTTAAGGATCTGGCATTGTCACTGTGGTGGCTTGGATTAATTACCACTGTGGCGAGGGTTTGATCTCTGCCCCAGGAACTTCTGCATACTGTGGGTGTGGCCAAAAACCAAAAAACCGGAAAACTTATTTCCTTAACTGACACATCCTATGGGAGTAAAAATCCTATGCTACCTACTGCCACTTAATTTGGCTGAATTTTCTGATGAGCTTGAATGGCTAGTATTTTTCTTCCAGGTTCTGTAGATATATGAACCTGCAAATACCAAAGCCTGCTGTGGTAGTGAGCACACGAGACAGTCCCCAAAGGTCTCTGCCCCCTGCTACCCACACCCTATTGAAGGCTTCTCCGCAATGTGTCAGGATTGGTCTGCAAAGACAGCAGAATATGGCAGAAATGATGGCGCGTCACTTCCAAGGTTACGTCACGAAAGACACTGTGGTTTCTGCCGTCCCCTCTCTTGGGTGCAATTAGCTGCCATGTTTTGAGGACACTCAGGCAGCCCTAGGGAGAGGCCCACTTGGCAAGGCACTGAGGCCTCCCCGTCTTGGAAGCATATTCTTCAGGCCCATCAAGCCTTGAGGGGACTGCAGCGGCGGCAGACTCCTTGTGATCTTATGAAACCGTGAGCCAGAACCACCCAGCTGAGCTGCCCCCAGACTCCTGACTCACAGAGATTGTAATGTCTAGTTTCAAGCTCATAAGTTTTGCATTTTTTTTTCTTTTTTGGCTGCCCCACAGCATATGGAGTTCTCAGGCCAGAGATCAGATCTGAGATGCAAGTTGTGACCTACGCCACAGCTATGGCAATGCCGGATCCTATAACCCACTGTGCTGGGCTGGGGATTGAACCTGTGTCCTGGTGCTGTAGCAAACCCACCAATCCCATTGCGCCACAGCAGGAACTCCTTAAGCTGCTAAGTTTAAGAGTAATCTGTCACACAGCAATTGACGGCTAACGCAAGTCCCAAATAAATTAAAATCAGGTTGCACATTCATCACAAGGTAATAGTCCTTTCATCCCCCTGGGGTACTGTCCACTCGTGAGCTGTCTGCAAGAGGAGTGAAGGCAGAGAGATCCACTTAGCACCAAGGACTTAGCTGCAAGGACTCCGCCCTGCTTCGTCCTCACCTGAGCACCCTTCCCTGTGGGTTTCTGGCTCCATTGCCCAAAGCTTGTCTCCTCTCCCCAGCTGCAGTATCATATCTACTTTGGAGGGCGGATATCCTGTGAAAAAAGAAATAGCATAGGTACAAGGTGAATACATAAATTAGATTTTTAATTCCACTACTACAGTCTTCATGCACTCTTTAAGTAGTATTTTTCCAAGTTCTGATCATGGCCTGTGGTAGTAAATACCTTCTCTGTGTGGTCCTGTACACAGATACACAGATCACTGAATCAAGCGGTCGAACGACCTGGTCCTAACCATTCTCTACTTTCATCTCACCTCCTTTCCCATCTTTTACTCACAGTTTCTGTTGCACTGCATACAGACCCTGACAAAGAGCTATGATATTTGTCTTATTTCATTAAAGGCAACAGCGATGTGATGCACCAGCTGATTTAAAACTCCACCAAGATGGCACATGTGGAAGTTTCTGGGCCAGGGATCAAACCTGCGCCAGAGAAGCAACCCAAGCCTCGGCAGTGACAACCCTGAAGCCTTAACCTGCTGCACCACAGGAGTCTTACACATTTGAAACCGAGACATGCCAGGAGGCTGACACCGAGTCACAGGGGGCCCGTCCTCACCCACTGAGACCAGGTTCCAGAAGTTCTCCAGCATCACATCCTGATGCAGCCTCCTCTGGGTGGGGTCCAGCAGCCCTAGCTCCTCCTTGGTGAAGGTCACTGCCTCCTACAACATCAAGCACACACGACCTCACTCGTATGATCACTGGCCACTGGGAGCAGGGCAGCACGGAGTGGGTGGAGAGGATGGGGGGAGCTGTTCTGGATCCTGAGCGCCTCGAGTGTACCTTACGTAGTTTCCTCCTCTTCTCCATCCGGCATGTCGATTCCATATGCTAAATACTGCAGTATTTTTATGACAGCCAATTTATAGTCCTGGTCAGACGGATGTGCCTTGAAGACATTATGCCAAGTGAGACAAACCAGTCACAAAAGGATGATGTGTATGATTCCACTTATATGAGATACTTGGAGTAGTCAAGTATATAGAGACAGGGAGTAAAACGATGGTTGCCAGGGACTGGGGGGAGGGGACAGGGAGTCACTGTTTCACCTTGGGGCTCTGGAGATGTGCAGTGGTGATGGTTGTGCAACAGGATGAATGTACTTAAAACACTGAAATCCACACTTAAAATGGTTAAAATGGTAAATTTTATGTTACATATATTTTACCACAATAAAAGTTGCCCATTGACAGGTGAATAAGGGAGTTTCTGCTGTGGCTCAGCAGGTTAAGAATCCATGAGGATGCAGGTTCAATCCCTAGCCTCGCTCAGTGGATTAAGGATCTGGCATTGCCATGAGCTGCAGTGTAGGTCACAGACACAGCTCGGATCCCATGTTGCTGAGGCTGTGGTGAAGGCTGGCAGCTGCAGCTCCAATTCGACCCCTAGTCTGAGAACCTCCATGTGTCGCAGGTGTGGCCCTAAAAAAAAAAAATACAAAAAAACAGGTGAATGAATAATCAAATTGTGGCACAGCCATGCAATGAAATACTATGCAGCAATAAAAAGAAACAAACTACTGACATGTATTCAAAAACATTCTGATGAATAAATGAAGCCAGACACTAAATGAGCACATACTGTCTAATTCTGTGAAAACGAAACTTAAAAAAAGCTGAATTTAATCTATAATGACATAAAGTGAATCAGTTATTGCCTAGGGCTGGGGATGTGGGATTAGGATTAACTGGGGCATCAGGGAACCTTTTTGGTGATGGAAACAGTCTACGTTTAGACTGCGGTAGCAGTCATGTGCATGTGTATACTTGTCAAAATGGATTGATATGTTTATTATATGTAAATTATACCTCAAAAAATGATTTTTTGGGGGGGCTGCACCAGTAGCACATAGAAATTCCTGAGCCAGGGATCAAACCAGTGCCACAGCAGTGACACCAGATCCTTAACCACTAGGCCACCAGGGAACTCCAAAATGATTTTATTTTTTCAATTTTAATTTAATTTTTTTGCTCTTCAGGGCCACACCCTGGGCATATGGAAGTTACCAGGCTAGGGGTCGAATCAGAGCTGCAGCTGCTGGCCTACGCCACAGCCACAGTGACACAGCATCCGAGCCGCGTCTGTGACCTACACCACAGCTCACAGCAATGCCAGATTCCCCCACCCACTGAGCGAGGCCAGGGATCGAACCCACATCCTCATGGATTCTAGCTGGATTCATTCTGCTGCATCACAATGGTAACTCCCTCAAAATGATTGTAAAGGAAACAATTAAGGGAGTTCCTGCTGGGGCCTAGCAGGTTAAGGATCCAGCATTGCCACAGCTATGGCATAGGCTGCAGCAGTGGCTTGGGTTTGATCCCTGGCCCAGGAACTGTCATATGCCATGGGTGTGGCAGAAAAAAAAAAGACACAATTAAGAAAACAAATGGACTTTCTGCAATAATGTATGTGGACAAAGAATCTGAAAAAGAATGGATATGTGTATATGTATAACGGAATCACTTTGCTGTACACCTGAAACTAACACAATGCTGTAAGTCAACTAGACTAATAAAATTTTTAAAAAACTAATAGACAAACCACGAAATGGAAAAAATTGTTCACAGTACATGTATCAAACAAAGGACTTGAACCAAGAATATATAAAGAACTCCTTAATAATAAAAAGTGAAGCCAAATTTGCAAATGAACAGATGACTTCAACACACTTTTCACAGTGGATACACAAATGGCAAAAACACATGAGAAAGCATTCAACATCATTTACCATGAGGGAAATACAAACTATAGTCGCCATGAGATGTCATTTTATTAGAATGGCTAAAATTAAAAAGACCGAAAACACCAAATGATGCCAAAAAGGTAGAGCAAGTGAAAACTTTGCATGTACCACTGGTGGATTTTTTTTTCTTTTTGCTTTTTGGGGCTGCGCCCGCAGCATATGGAGGTTCCCAGGCTAGGGGTCAAATCGGAGCTACAGCTGCCGGCCTACGCCACAGCCACAGCCACGCTGGATCCAAGCCGTGTCTGCGACCTACATCGCAGCTCAGGGCAACGCCAGATCCTTAACCCACTGAGCAAGGCCAGGGATCAAACCCGCAACCTCATGGTTCCTAGTCAGATGCGTTTCCGCTGAGCCATGATGGGAACTCCCCCACTGGTGGATTGATAACTGGTACAACTGCTTTGGAAAACAGTTTACGTTTACCTACCATACAAACCTAGTCACTCCACTTCTAGATGTTTACCCAAGAGATACAAAAACAGGTCCACAAGATCTACCCAGAATGTCCATGGGAGCTTTATCCATAACAAGTAAAAGATGCAAACAGCAGTTCCCTTGTGGCACAGTGGATTAAGGATCTGGCGCTGTCACTGCAGCGGCTATCTATGGCTGATGCTGTGGTGAAGGTTTGATCACTGGCTTGGAAACTTCTGTAAGCCATGGGTAAGCACCCCACTCAAAAAAAATAGAAACCCCTTCTGGAACTATACATAAAAGCATACTGAATCCTAAAAACTCAAGTGATAACATTAAGTGAAAAAATAAGATTGAAGAAGTTCCCATCATGGCTAAACAGAAACGAATCTGTCTAGTATCCATGAGCACGCTCGGTTCCGGCGTGGCTGTGGCTGTGGCTGTGGCATAGACAAAAAAATAAAAATAAAATAAAAATGAAAATTGTACATTACTGTGAATGTAGTAATTTGAGTTTTAAAAATCTTTTGATATCTATGAATTTCTACACTTTTATTTGAAGGTGATAAAACAAACCAAAACTAAAAGCAGAACAAATAGTACTGATTTAAAAAAGCAAATACCTGGCATACAATAGTCGTTTTCTTCCTTTATCCTTCCCATGGAAGAGGAAAAAGATGTGTCTTATCTTTGAGAAAAGAGATGCAATTTTAAAAGACAAAAAAAAAAAAGCAACTCACCTGGAACATGGTCATTGTCTCCCGCCCCTCGAGGGGATGAGCAGTGTCCTGGGAAGGCACAACTGGCAAAGGAGAAAAAAGTCATGAGATGTGGGTCCGAGCCCATGAGGCTGTTCAGTGTGAATCACAGCCCCTCAGCCCCAGGCCCATGTACAGTGAACAGTCTGCTCACGTCCAAACAGCAAGGCTCACACGAGCATCCCAGCATCTCCCAGGGTTCAGGGCCCCCATGCTCATCCTAGGTGTCAGGGGAAATGAAGGGCAGGGGAATGCAGTGGCTGTGAGAGTGGTCTCTGGGGCCAGCAGGACTGGGTCAATGCTGGTTCTGCTCCTGTGAAATCATATTCTGGTTTCCACCACTAGTTCCTGCCATGGGGCTCCCGAAACCCTTGTAATTTCCTGGGTGCCAGGAGTGTCTTTTGGTCTAAGGAGGGGACTCCTGGTGAGCTCCTGGATGAGGGCTGGTCACTGGAAAGACCAAACCATGACTAGACGCTGGGAATTTGCAGCTGCAACCAACCCCCCTGCCACCCCGCCCCGGCCCCGCCAGTCTCCGGAGAGGAGACGGGGCTGGCAATGGAGTTAACAGTTGACGGTGACTACATGAGGAAGCGTCCATAAAAACCCCAATAGCACAGGACCTGGGGAGCTTCCAGGGGGTGGACACACTTCCCCAGACCAAGAGGGACAGAATTTCCTGTTCTTGGGACCCTCCCAGACCCTGCCTGTGTATCTCTTCCCCTGGCTGTTCATCTGTATCCTTTATCACATCCTTTAACAAACCGGTAAATGCTAAGTGTTTCTGTGAGTTCTGGGGGCCGTACCAGTAAATCACTGAATCCAAAGGGGAGGAGTTATGGGAGCCTCTGATTTGCAGCCAAGTCAGACAGAAGCTGTGGGTCACCTGGGGACCTAGGATTGGCAAAGGGCATCAGAGGTGGGGGAAGGCGAGCTTGTGCAACTGAGCCCTTCACCTGATGGTTGTACAGTCTTGTGAATATACCCAGAACCAGTGAGCTGTGTACTTTAAAAGTTGTGTGAATCTTGGGAGTTCCCGTTGTGGCTCAGCAGTAACGAACCCGACTAGTATCCATGAGGATGCAGGTTCAATCCCTGGCCTCACTCACTGGGTTAAGCATCCAGTGTTGCCATGAGCCGTGGTGTAGGTCACAAATGTAGCCTGGATCCTGCATTGCTGTGGCTGTGGTGCAGGCCAGCAGCTATAGTTCCGATTCGACCCCTAGCCTGGGAACTTCCATATGCTGTGGGTGCGGCCCTTAAAAAAAAAAAAAAGAAAAGAAAAAACACCAAAATTGTGTGAATTACTTCTCAAGTTGAAAAACAGAGGGAAAAAAAGCCTTGGCTCAGTGCCTGGCACGTAATACAAGCTCTCAGTAAGTGATGATGTGATGATTATAGTTCCCATGTAATGGATGAGATGAAGTTACTGATAATCACAGAGCTGGTGAGAGGCAAGACCACCTAACCTGACTAACCCAAATCTAACTCTGACTTCAGAGTGCCTGCTCTTAAGCCGGCCTCCGTGTCTCTAACTACAAACATGCAGGAGGGATGAGAGGGGTGTCCTTAGGGAGGAAAGGGCAGTTAGTTGCAGGGTACAGACTCCGCTGAAAGTCACCTGCTGAGAGACATGCAGCCAGACCACCAGGATTCTACCCACTCTCCCGACTCATCAGCTCTCTGGTCTATTTCCACATCTGTACAGCAGGAATAATGACAAGAGCTAACTTGGAGGGCTGATGGGGCTTTCGGAGAATTCATACAGATAAGCGCCAGTGGCTGATAGCTCCTCCTACTTGGGGGTCCGCCTGTTTCAGGCAGAAACACCTTCGTACGGATGAGAGCGATGTGGCCACTCCCCAAACCTTGGAAGAAGGATGGTTCCTAACGCCCAGCTCCCTTGCTCTGGCCCTGTATTTGCTGCCCTCTCTTGTTCTGCTCAGCAACAGGGTTTTGCAAGGAGAGCTGACATTTCCCAGAATTTAGTAGGAGAAAGCCAGGCGGGGCTGGGGGGCCTGGCTCAGCCCTGCTCACTAGGCACCCTTCAAAGCCCTGTGCCCAGAAGTCATTTTTTGCCTGTGAGATGATTAACGTAACTTTTAATCCCCAGTTCCTAGAATACAGTGAGTGCTCAAAACATAATGAGGAGGATCAGAGATTAACAAAGACACGATCCCCTGGATAAGGATCAGACCGATTCATCTCAGAGGCTCCTCTGAGCTGTGAAATTTGGAGGCTGTTCCTGATTGGGAGGAGAGGATGTGGGTCACCTGGGGACCTAGGATTGGCAAAGGGCATCAGAGGTGGGGGAAGGCGAGCTTGTGCAACTGAGCCCTTCACCTGATGGTTGTACAGTCTTGTGAATATACCCAGAACCAGTGAGCTGTGTACTTTAAAAGTTGTGTGAATCTTTTCTTTTTCTCTGGGTGTATTTTCTTTTTCTCTGGGTTTTTTTTTTTTCCTTTTTTGGCCACCCCACAGCTTATGGAGTTCCCAGGCCAGGGATCAGATCAGAGCCAGAGTTGAGACCTACACCACGGCTGTGGCAACTCCAGATCCTTTAACACATTGTGCTAGGCCAGGGATTGAACCTGTGTCCTAGATCTGGAGAGATGCCACCAAACCCGTTGGGCCACAGCAGGAATGCCTCTCTGGGTTTCCTTTTTTTTTTTTTTTAATGTTTTGCTCAAGCAACACCAAGGTCATCCTTAAAAGCAAAATATAGATAAAAGGGATAATCATGGGCTCTGGATAAAGCAACCCCTATCTATCTATCTAGCTAGCTAGCTAGCTAGCTATCTATCTATCTGATACCATCAAGTATTTACTCAAATGTCATTCTCCTCAGAGTTCTTCCATAGGCATGCTTTATCTAATTTAAGTCCCCGGTTCCACTGAGGCAGAAGGTAGCTGAGCAGCTGCAATCTGTCTCCTGTTACTGTGAGATGAAGGTAATGCAAGAGCAGAGCTCTGCTTGAGTAAAGGATAAGGAGACCTCTCAGGCCACACATGTGCAGAATAACCCTCACAGGTCAGGGAAGAGACGGGGAACCAGCCCATCATATGCCCGGCCAACCTCCCAGAAACCCTCACACTGGAATCCACCTGGGCTGAAAGATGTTTGTCCACATGGGGAAGGGTCCCAAGTTAGAACAGGTTTAGAGAGCAAGCAAGACGACTGACCAGAGGGAACCCAGAAAACTGCCCCATATAAGCAACTTAAGCCCCCCAAAAGCAAGACTCTCTCTCTGAGCCCATCTGTGTAGCCTTTTCACAAATACTTGGCTTCTAATAAACACTTACCTTCTTCACTACCTTCTTATCTTTGCTGAATTTTTCCTTTAAAGAAGATAAGGACTTAAGTCCTACCTCAAGTCCACCAGCCCTTGTGGTCTAGCATTTAGGATTCGGTGCTCTCACTGCCATGGCCCAGGTTCCATTCCCGGTCAAGGAGCCAAGACTCCACTTCAAGCTGTACCCAGCAGCCCCTCGAGACCACGCTTCCCTTCTTCTCCCACTCTCTCCCCTTTTGCAGTTAGGGTCTAACATATTAATGTATGTTTTAGTTACTCATCTTGCTTACGTCCATCCACATTTTTACAGTGGGCCTCAATGTTTCGGTCTCTACTCTTTCTCCAGTACCTAGAATACTTCATGGCACGCAGCAGGCACTCAACACAGATTTTTATGAAAAAAAAAATTGTGAATGATTGAATGAATAGTTAAAAAAGATACATCCCGTATATAACCTGAGGGCCTCACTACTACTCACCAGGATTATTCATTAATTCATTCAATAAATATTTATTCAGCATCTGGCACATACCAGGCACAACTGCATGTTAAAGAAGCAGTGGTCAGAGTTCCTGTCATGGCTCAGTGGGAAAGAATCTGACTAGCATCCATGAGGACGCAGGTTCAATCCCTATCCTTGCTCAGTGCATTAAGGATCTGGCACTGCCATGAGCTGTGGTGTAGGTCGCAGACATGGCTCGGATCTGATGTGGCTGTGGCGTAGGCTGGCAGCTGTAGCTCCAATTTGACCCCTAGCCTGGGAACCTCCATATGTTGTAGGTGTGGCCCTAAAAAGACAAAAAAAAAAAAAAAGAAAGAAAGAAAGAAAAGAGAAGAAGAAACAGTAGTGGATAAAATTCCTGCTCTCATGAAGCTGATATTATAGTAGAGGAGACAGTTAATAAACCAATCAACAGATATGTAACATGTTAGCTAGTGATGAGACACTGTTAAGAAAAATATGGCAGGGAAAAGGGGGATGGAGAAAGACGGGGAGGTACTATTTTAGGAAGGGTGGTTCAATTCTAGTGCTGAAGTTACTGGGTGAGTGACATTTGCAGGTCAACTATCCTCTGGTGCCTCATGTGTAACATGCAGATAATAACAGGGTTTTTTTTGAGAAATAAATGAAAAGCACTGGTAACACTGCCTGACTCACACTAAAATCCAATAAATGCTAGTTATTGTTATTATAACCTGTGATGAATACAGAAATGATGCACTAGTCCTCGTCTGTTTTGATGTACATTTGTTTTCAGATGAAAAATACTATCTTTTATATAATAATTCTGTATAACTGTATATCAGCTTGTGAATACTCTGAAAACCTGAGGCTTCTGTATATTTCCAAGAGTATGTGAGATAATGGACAAGTAATATCAACATGGATTACATGGTCACAGATGCAGGATCTGAGCTGCATCTGTGACCTACACCACAGCTCATGGCAACACCCGATCCTTAGGTTTTGTCACCTAAACCAATTTCATGGATTAAAAAAAAAGGAGTTTCTCAGAGCTGCAGGTCCTTGTATCCAGCTGCCAACTGAATACCTACCAGCCACAAACTTCGTTCTGCAAACCCTGTCACAGGGCTGGGCACATTGGAAAGAATATAACGCAGTCCCCCACAACGTAGGAATCTAGACTGACTGACAACACAGAGCAAATTAAATTCCAAATGAGCAAACAAATCACTATCTTTTAACTGCCACTCTTTTGGGGCCCCTAGGCTTCTCACTAACCACTATTTTCCTAGCTACCATGTGAAAACCTTGGAATTATTAATGCCCTCCATCCTGTGACCTCCACATATTTGTCATAATCTAGTGTAAATCCTCTTGACTCAAGGTCTGGATTTTGTATTAAAATACTCAAAAAATTAAAAAAAGGAGGGTGGATTATAGAACAAGATTTACAAAAAGCTTACAATAGCTAAAGGTTGATAAAGGTTGATGACTCTGTGAAAATGTATTATATTCTTTTCTCTACATTTGTGCTTGGAAAAGGGTCTCAATTACTAGTGACCAAATATAAAAGTACTACAAGTACGATACAATTTTTGAGAAGCATAGAAAAATATATATACATAGAAACAGCGAAAGAGAAATACATGAATGTGTTTACAGTTATCACCACATGCTGGAATTATGGATAATTTTTGGCCTTATTTCTCAAATTCTCTGTCATGAGCACAAATTACTTCTATAAGCAAAACAGACATATCATAAAAATAGCAAGAAATTAATTTTTTTCGCCATTTTAGAGCCACACCCACAGCATACAGAGGTTGCCAGGCTACGGGTTGAATCTGAGCTGCAGCTGCCAGCCTACATCACAGCCACAGCAACTCAGGATCTGAGCTGCATCTGTGTCCTACACCACAGCTCAGGGCAACACCAGACCCTTAACCCACTGAGAGAGGCCAGGGATGTAACCCGCATCCTCATGGACCCTAGTCAGGTTCATTACCACTGAGCCACAACACGAACTCCGTGTTGTGGTTTTTAAAGACAGGGTGAGGGCGATGGTCACCAGGTGAGTGATCAGCTAGTGCACAGTTCTCTGATTGGTTAACACTGAAGTAACAGGGTGATGTTTCAGGATCCAACCTGTCTGGGGTCTACATGTTGGTGGTCAGCATGCAGTTTACTTTTTCCACCTGTTTGGGGGTTTACTATCTGCAAAACAGCTCAAGGATGTGGCTCAGGACATTATCTACAGCATCTGAGGGGGAAATAAAGGTCCTTCTTCATTTTGTTTTATTGTTGAACGATTATTATTTTGTCTTGCTTGACTGTTCTCCTTTGTTTCTGCATATTCCCACTTTTCTGCTCCCAGTTCCAAACCCCAGGAAGGCCTAGGGAGCAAAAGCTTTTTGCTTTTTATAAACAAGAGATGCGAGACATGGACGTGGGGATGGCCCTCTCCGCCCTCAGGATAAATCATAGCTGACAACCCCAGACACCAGCCGGGGTTGAGACCCACTCCTTTCTTTTAAAAAAAGCAGGGGGTAGTCATTGCGAATTCTGGCGGAAAAAAAGCTTCTTCCCAAAGGAGCCAGAGAAAAGTCAGTGGCTCACAGCTGGCCCTCAGAATCTGCCCAGAACCCAGCCGGGCTTCCCAGAGGCTTTCAGGGGCTGAGCGCTTCCCTGAAAGAAATAAAAGACTGGGAACAATCGACTGCCTTTTAGCACGTGCGAAGAGTCGGTTCTAAGCATTTTTATCTCTATTTGCTTCGCCTGAATCTCACCGCGCACCTCCTAGGAAGGTACTACCATTAACTCCACTTTACAGAAAAGAAGAGAAATTAACTCTACGAAGATCGTATCTTTAAAAGAGCGCAGAGCCGGCAGAGTTGCCGGAGGCGATGAAATTCAGCATCTGGGAGGCTCTCAAAACCCAAGACCGCGCCCCCGGCCCGCCCCCAACCGGTGGCACACAAACCGGCCCAGACACCAAGGTGATGAAAACCGTAACCCCTGCTTTCCTCGGCCCTTATTTTCTAAGGAGAAGGGTGGCCAACAACCTATCAGGCTCGGAAGACAGGCGAGTTCTAGACACCGACTCACCTCCCGGAACGTACTGACTACGGCAGCCTCTCACTCCTCTAGCGGAAATGCCCCGACTATACGCCGTTCCTGGACCACACTTCCCAGAATCCCCCAGCGGAACAAAGACTACAGCTCTTCCCAGCGAGAGGGAACGTGGCACCGACCACCGGGCGCTGCTGGACTACAGTTCCCAGAACCCCCAGGAAGATCATTCCATTATGAATAAATGAATACAAGAATATACGAATAAATCAGACGGTTCGGTTTAGTCGGTTGGCAGGCGCAATTAGCGACTTCCTTGTTTTTCAAAAAAATTTTTAATTACATTACTAATAAGTGTGACTGAAAAGGAAATGGTGGCTGTACAGGAAAGGCCAAAAAAAAAAAAAAATGTCACTCTTGGTTTGATGCTATTGCCTTTACTTGTTCTTGGACATACCTAGGTCTCTGACAATGTTTATGTGGCATGAACTCTTCATTCCAAGATGCTAGAGACCCACAAAAAGGAAAAGTAACCCCTGATCAAGTCACAAAAACAAATAAAGTTTTGCCACTTTGAGTTTTAATTGTTCATTTTGAAATCTGGGGTTTTCTTGTAAAAGAAAGGTATTATACTGGCAAACAGTAAAGTAAGTAGTGTGATTTCCAAAAGAAAAGCCTAGAATACAAGCATACCTTGGAGATATTTCAGGTTCCATTCCAGACCACTGCAATAAAGCAAACATCACAATGAATCACGTGAATTTTTTAGTTTCCCAGTGCATATAAACCTTAAGAAGGATATACTATGTAATCTATTATGTCTGTGATTGCATTACGTTTTTAAAAATAATGTACATACTTGGGATTCCCGTCGTGGCACAGCAGAAACGAATCTGATTAGGAACCATGAGGTTGCAGGTTCGATCCCTGGCCTCGTTCAGTGGGTTAAGGAGCTGGCATTACAGTGAACTCTGGTGTAGGTGGCAGACATGGCTCAGTTATGGTGCTGCTGTGGTGTAGGCTGGCAGCTACCAATTCAACCCCTAGCCTGGGAACCTCCATATGCCGCCGGTGCAGTCCTAAACAGCAAAAAAAAAAAAAAAAAAAAAAAAGCATGTACCTTAATTTAAAAAGAATGCTGTTGGGGAGTTCCTGTTGCAGCTCAGCAGTGACAAACCTATGATCCATGAGGGTTTGATCGCTGGTCTCACTCAGTGGATTAAGGATTTGGCATTGTCCTGAGCAGTGGTATGCGGCTCAGATCCCACGGCAGCAGCAGATCCCTAGCCTGGGAACCTCCATATGCCACAGGTGTGGCCCTAAAAAGCAGAAAAAAAATAAATAATGCTGTTGGAAAAATGGCACCAGTAGATTGCTTGATGCAAGTGTGCCACAAAGCTTCGATTTGTAAAATTATCATAAATAAAATCATCACAAATAATGTTTTATATTTCTTCAAGACGGTCTAAATCAATGAGCCATGATCATTCCAAAAGTAGGTGTAGAAGAAGAATATCCTGCTCAGATACCTGTAGCAAATTCAACTTTTTCAGCTTTATGAGGTATAGTTGACAAAGCTGTAATATATTTAAAGCACACATGGAGTTCCCTTTGTGGCTCAGCAGTTAACAAACCTGACTAGTATCCATGAGGATGCAGGTTCGATCCTTGGCCTCTCTCAGTGGGTTAAGGATCTGGTGTTGCGGTGAGCTGCTGTGGTTTAGGCTGCAGTCACGGCTCTATCCTGCGTTGCTGGGGCTGTGGCGTAGGCTGGCAGCTGTAGCTTGGATTTGACCCCTAGCCTGGGAACTTCCATATTTTGCAGGAGCGGCCCCAAAAAGCAAAAAAAACCCAAAAAAACAAACAAAAAAAAAAACACATGATGAATTGATATACATATACATTTTGAAAGGATTCCCACAATGGAATTCATTAACACCTTCATTACACAGTTATCTCTTTTGGGGGGAGGAGAGTGAGAACATCCAGTATCTACTCTCTTAGCAAATTTCAACTATACGGTACTGCATTACCAACTATAGCCACCATTCTATACATTAGATTCTCAGACTTCATTCATCTTAAAGCTGAAAGTTTGTAGCCTTTAACCAACTTCTCGCCATTTCCTACCTCTTGCCCTGGCCCCAGGCAACCACCATCCTTACTCATGGTTTCTTTGAATTCAGCTTCCCCAACCTGCTTGGATTCCACATAAGTGATGCCATATGGTATTGTTTTTCCCTGCCTGGCTTATTTCATTTAGCATACAATCTAGTTTCATTAATGTTGTCGCTAATATTTCTCCATATTTTCTGTGTACCACTGGTCAGAACTGGAGGTTCAATTTGACTCAGTTTTTTTTTTTTTTTTCCAGAAAGGATACTTCATGAGCAGTCCTATTTATATCTCCTATTACCCTAACTGGAACTGCCAAGAAACCCTAAAAGAGAAAGAGAAAATGTCTTCTACCAAATATCAAGATTCGTTGCAAAGCTATGGCAACTGAAACAGTGTGGTATTGGTAAAATTACTGAAAAATAGACCAATCAAAGGGAATTGCAGAGTTCCCGTTGTGGCTAAGTGGAAACCAACCCAACTAGGATCCATGAGGATGCAGGTTCAATCCCAGACCCTGCTCAGTGGGTTAAGGATCAGATGTTGCCATGAACTGTGGTATAAGTCACAGACACTGCTTGGATCTGGCGTTGCTGCGGCTGTGGCTTAAGCCGGTGGCTGTAGCTCCGATTTGACCCCTAGCCTGACAACTTTCATGTGCCACACTTGCGGCCCTAAAAAAAGATGGGGGGGGGGTCCAGTCATGGCGCAGTGGAAGCAAATCCAACTAGGAATTTGAGGTTGCAGGTTTGATTCCTGGCCTCGCTCAGTGGGTTAAGGATTCGGCGTTGCCGTGAGCTGTGGTGTAGGTTGCAGACGAGGCTTGGATCTGACGTTGCTGTGGCTCTAGCGCAGGCCGGCGGCTACAGCTCCGATTAGACCCCTAGCCTGGGAACCTCCACATGCTGTGAGTGCAGCCCTAAAATGACAAAAGACGGAAAAAAAAAAAAAAAAAGGAAGAGAAGAATACAGAGGGAGAATGCTATGTGACCAGGGACAGAGATTAGATTGATTATGTGGCTGAAAGCCAAGTCAACAGTAAGGATCAGTGGCCACCACAGGGGGCAAGGAAGCAGAGCATGGCCCTACTGATACAGCCTGATTTTTTTGATGTCTGGCCTCCAGATCTCCGAGAGGATAAATTTTTTTCTTTTTTTTAATTTCTGTGTTTTAAGCTTCTTAAATTGGTGGTATGTCATTATGGCAGCATAGGAAATAAATACAATGACTTTCCCAAACTTTTCTTTTTTTTCCTTATCTACGGCCGCACCCGCAGCATATGGAGGTTCCCAGGCTAGGGGGTCTAACAGGAGCTGTAGCTGCCGGCCTTTACCACAGCCACAGCAACGTGGGATCCGAGCAGCATCTGCGACCTACACCACAGCTCATAGCAACGCCAGATCCTTAACCCACTGAGCAAGGCCAGGGATCGAACCCGCAACCTCATAGTTCTTAGTTGGATTCCTTAACCACTGAGCCACAACGGGAACTCCTTCCCAAACTTTTAAAAACCCTTATGTGATCTATAAAGTCTCTGTTCTTTTAGTTTGTGTTCAACTAGTGCGTTAACAGAGATTTCCTGGGATGCCTGGATAAAGGAGGAGGAGGAGGCTATATATATTTTTTTGTTTGTTTGTTTTTTGCTTTTTAGGGCTGCACCCATGGCATATGCAGGTTCCCAGGCTTGGGCTCTAATCAGAGCTACAGCTGCCGGCCTACACCACAGCCATAGCAATGCAGGATCTGAACTGCATCTATGACCTACACCACAGCTCACGGCAACGCCGGATCCTTAACCCACCGAGCAAGGCCAGGGATTGAACCTGCAACCTCATGGTTCCTAGATGGATTCATTTCCGCTGTGCCACAATGGGAACTCCAAGGCTACACATATTTAAAGTCTTCAATTCTTAAAGTTTTAACATATGAATCCATCCTCAAAACCATCACCACAGTCAAGGTAGCAAACATATCCATCATTCCCACGTCACCTCATATCACTTTTTAATCCCTTCATTCTGTTCACTAAACAAACCATTACAACAACCCTGTCTTGGGGAAAGTACTTAACTTCTTACATCCTAAATTTTCTTGCAAAACCAGAAATAAATATCTATTTTTAGGACTGTAGATTAGACAATAATAGTATATTACTTCAGAACTTTGTATCAAATTTTTTTTTTCTTTTTATGGCTGCACCTGTGGCGTAAGGAAGATCCCAGAGGAGGGGCTGAATTGGAGCTGCAGCTTCAGCCTATGCCACACAGCTTGTGGGCCACACTAGATCCTTAACCCACTAAGTGAGGCCAGGGATCAAATCCACATCCTCATAGATTAAGATCCTCAGCAGGTTAAGGACAACACTGGGTCCTTAACCTGCTAAGCCACAATGGGAACTCCTTTAAAAATTAATTTTAGGAGTTTACTTGTGGCGCGGCAGGTTAAGGATCAGCATTGTCACTACTGTGGCTCAGGCTGCTGCCGTGGCAAGAGTTTGATCTCTGGCCGGGGAACTTCTGCATGCCATGGGCACGGCCAAAAAGAAAAAAAATTATACAGATTCCAACAGGCACATGAAAAGATGTTCGACACCACTATTAGAGAAATGGAAGTCAAAATTACAATGAGGTATTGCTACACAACAGTGAGGATAGCCATCACTAAAATGTCTACAAATAACAAAAGTTGAAGAGGGTGTGGAGAAAAGGGAACCCTCCTACACTGTTGGTAGAAGCATAAACCGTACAGTCACTGTGGAATTTCCACAGTATGGAATTTCCTTGAAAAACTAAACACAGAATTGCCATATAACCCAGCAATCCCACTCCTGGGCATGCATAATTCAAAAAGATACATGCACACCCAAGTTCATAGCAGCACTATATACAACAGCCAAGACATCAAGGCAACCTAAATGTCCACCAACAGATGAATGGCTAAAGATGTGGTACACAAATACAATGGAATACTACTTAGCCATAAAATAGAACGAAATAATGCCGTATGCAACATGGATGGTTAAATACCAAATGGCATCACTTCTATGTGGCATCTAAAATATGACAAAAATGAACTTACCGACAAAACAGAAACAGACTGGAGTTCGTTTGTGGAGTATTGGGTTAAGGATCTGGAGCTGTCACTGCAACAGCTCAGGTCGCTGTTGTGGCACAAGTTTGATCCCTGGACCGAGGAATTTCCATAGGCACAGAATGTGGTAAAAAAAATCCAAACCCATCCCCTCCCCCCAAAAAAGAAACAGACTCACTGACACAGCAAACATAGTTATGGGAGTTCCTGTCGTGGCTCAGCAGAAACAAATCTGACTAGGAACCATGAGGTTGCAGGTTCGATCCCTGGCCTCGCTCAGTGGGTTGGGGATCCAGCACTGCCGTGAGCTGTGGTGTAAGTTGCAGACGTGGCTCGGATCCCACGTTGCTGTGGCTGTGGTGTAGGCCGGCGGCTGTAGCTCCAATTGGACCCCTGGCCTGGGAAACTCAACATGCTGCGGGGGTGGCCCTAAAAAACGACAAAAGGAAAAAAAAAAAGAAAGAAAACATATTTATGGTTACCAAAGAAGAAAAGGAATAGGGGAGGGGTAAATTAGGAGTTCGGTACTAGCATATCGTTATTACAATTTTTGGCCATGCCCACAGCATATGGAAGTTCCCGGGCCAGAGATGGAATCTACGCACAGCAACAACCTTGGCCACTGCTGCGACAAAGCCAGATCTTTAGCTCAATGCACCACAGGAAAACGTCTGAAAAGGAGTAAATTATTTCCAAACACATTTAAAAAAAAGTAAAAATTTATATGATGTGCAATCCCATCATTTAGAAATAAGTAGAAATAAAACCTTAGACCCCCCGCCCTTTTTTTTTTTAATGAGATGATAGAAAATCACATGCTGTTTTCTCCAGGTTACCGTATTCTAGACATCTTCCAACATTCATAAGGACAGGTTTATCCTCTCCTATATGATGTCTGCACAGAGTTCCACTGGATCAACAAATCAGGAAACACTTTGGCAACCCAGCTGAGTATTTGTTTGCTATTATAAACAAGGATGCAATGAACATTCTTTTTTATACATCTGCAGCAGGTAAGTACTTACTTCCAAAGATCAAAGCTTCCTCTCTGGGGATCTATCCCTTAGTTTTAATCCAATATACTGTATGAAATAAAATAATCATATTACAAATCCTTGGCTATGGGAAATTGCCAGTAATTTTATTCATTTCATGTTTCAGTTTTACAGCTTTGGTAAAAACGGGTCACTGTAAATAAGTGTAAAACGGAAGCTAAAGGAAAAATAGTCCCCAACTCTTTGACCTCCCCCCCATAACTAGCTAGTATATGGCAAATATCCTTTTCACACATTATCTTTAGGCATGTGTTCACTTTGAAAGATCATTTATATCAAGTGGATCTCACCAAGAGGGTTACAACCTGTTCCTCCCCCATGGCTGTGTCATCATTTTAATGGATTTGTTAGAAAGATTCCATCTGAAGGAATCCCTTTCCACTCTCATTAGTTCATAGTTCAGCACCAGCATGGTCTCTTCCACAACCTGAAGATGTGCCTCCTGACTAAAGCCATTAATACATTTCCTTTATGTTTGGTCTTTTTGCCATTTCTAGGGCCGCATTCACGGCACATGGAGGTTCCCAGGCTAGGGGTCTAATAGGAGCTGTAGCCATTGGCCTTCGCCACAGCCACAGCAACGTGGGATCCGAGCTGCGCCTGCCACCTACACCCTGCCACCTACACCACAGCTCACAGCAACGCCAGATCCTTAACCCACTGAGCAAGGCCAAGGATCAAACCCACAACTTCATGGTTCCTAGTCAGATTCCTTAACCACTGAGCCACGATGGGAACCCCCACACTTCTCTTTTTCAAAGAATCTTGCCAGTGTGGACTTTCTGATGGTATGTGAGCCGGGAACGGTGACTGAAGTCCTTACCACAGACATCACACTTGTATGGTTTTTCTCCTGTGTGGACCCTCTGGTGGGCTTGAAGCCGTGAACTCTGACTGAAGCCCTTCCCACACTCCTCACATTTAAACAGTTTCTCCCTCGTGTGGACACTCAGATGGACTCGAAGGTTTGAGGGGAGACTGAAGGCCTTACCGCACTCCTTGCACTTATGGGGTTTCTCTCCTGTGTGGACCCTCTGGTGATGGCGAAGATTCAAGCTCCTCCCGAAGCCTTTCCCACACTCCTCGCATTTGTAAGGCTTTTCGCCAGTGTGGCCTCGCTGGTGGTATATGAACTGTGAACTGTACCTGAAGCCCTTTCCACACACATCACATTTATAGGGCTTCTCCCCAGTGTGGACCCTCTGATGGGACTGGAGACCAGAGGACTGACTGAAGGCCTTCCCACAGACACCACACGTGTAGGGCTTCTCCCCAGTGTGGACTCTCTGATGCACTCGGAAGTCTATGGCCTGACTGAAGCTCTTGTCACACTCCTCGCATTTGTAGGGTTTCTCTCCTGAGTGGACTCTCTGATGGGCGTGAAGATTGGATCTCCAACTGAAGCCCTTCCCGCACTCCTCACATTTATATGGCTTCTCTCCGGTGTGAATGACCTGATGCAGCTTAAGGTTTGAACTGTAACTGAAGTCCTTACCGCACACGTCGCATCTGTAGGGCTTCTCCCCAGTGTGGACTCTCTGGTGGGTCTGAAGCTTGGACGACTGGCTGAAGCCCTTCCCACACGTCTCACACTTGAACCGTTTCTCCCCAGTGTGGACGTTCTGGTGGACTTGAAGATTTGAAGCCTGACTGAAGCCTTTCCCACACTCCTTGCATTTGTAGGGTTTCTCCCCTGTGTGGACTCGGAAATGAATGTGAAGGTCCGTGTTACGGGTGAAGCCCTTCCCGCACGCCTCACACCTGTACGGCTTCTCGCCAGTGTGGACTCTCCGATGGCATATCAAGGGTGAATTGTGACTGAAGCCCTTGCCGCAGACATCACACTTGTAGGGTTTCTCCCCTGTGTGGACCCTCTGATGGATGTGATAATGTGCGGCCTGGGTGAAGCCCTTCCCACACTCCTCACACCTGTAGGGTTTCTCCCCCCTGTGGACCCGCTGGTGAACACGAAGGTTAACACTCCACCCGAAGCCCTTTCCGCACTCCTCGCACTTGTATGGTTTTTCCTCGGTGTGGACTCTCTGGTGACACTGAAAATTTGAACTCTGACTAAAGCATTTACCGCACTCCTCGCATCTGTAAGGCTTTTCTCCCGTGTGCGTCCTGTAGTGGATGATGAGCCCTGTGCTGCTATTGAACCCCTTGCCACAGCTGTCACACCTAAAGGATTTCTCTCCCGTGGGATGAGACTGAAAAGAGTTTTTACTGAGACAATCACCAGATTCAGGACATTTATTGACTTCCTCTCCCGGGGGAACTCTCTGACAAGTTTGCAGAGGGGAGCCTTCCTGTCCTGTGTAAACACTCTGAGCGACTGGAAGCACGGCGCTGTAACTGAAGCCCTTCCCACAGCCTCTACACGGACACAGTTTCCCTCCTTTGTAGGGTTTCTGTTCCGTGTCAGTTCTAACAGGATAACTAAGTGGTAATTTCTTCACGGAGGCTTCATGTATATGTAGGTTATTTCTCCCACGGATTGGCTTGCCTCCATTCTGATTCTGTGACTCACTCAGATACGTTTTCCCACGAGAATCCTGGGTTCTCGAAATCAAAAACTCTTGATCTTCAAGTAAACTGGAGTTATCTCCTTTATGATTCTTTATATGGTTCCCATTTTCAGAAACATGGAGAGAGCCACCTTGTGGTAACAGGGAACTCTTCCTCTGAAGACACCGGGTTAAATCACCTGCAACCTTTTTCCAGATTTGCCAGCAGGACAGCTCTTCATGTGAACGGTATTTTAATGCAACTTTTCGAAGAGTCTCCATTTCATTTGCATTCTTGCTGCCTGAAAGAAAAAGCAACATTCAGAGGTGTGGACAAGGAAAGGCTTTATTCAGAAATATCAGGATTTTGGAGTTCCCATTGTGGTTCAGTGGTAACGAACCTGACTGGTATCCAAGAGGACACAGGTTCGATCCTTGGTCCCACTCAGTGGGTTCTGGATCCAGCATTGCTGTGGCTGTGGTACAGGCCCTTGGCTGCAGCTCTAATTCGACCCTTGGCCTGGGAACTTCCACATGCCCTGGGTACAGCCCTAAAAAAATTAATTAATTAATTTACGTTGCAACCTAATTTGTGTCTACATACATAGATAAAATTAGATTTAGCCAATGTCTGTTTATGTCATATTTCCCACACCGCTTACTGCAAATGACCACAGTTTGTGCTGCAATGTTAGCAGGTCTTGAGAAGGAATGCTGACAGTTTGTCCTTGTTCTATTTTACTCTATTTCACAGGGAAAAAAAGAAATGCTAGGCGTTCTTGTCATGGCTCAGTGGAAACAAATCCGACTAGGAACCATGAGGTTGCACGTTCGATCCCTGGTCTCACTCGGTGGGTTAAGGATCCGGCGTTGCTGTGAGCTGTGGTGTAGGTTGCAGACGTGGCTTGGATCCCGCGTTGCTGCAGCTGTGACACAGACTGGCAGCTGTAGCTCCAATTAGACCCCTAGGCCTGGGAACCTCCACATGCCGCGGGTGCGGCCCTCAAATGACAAAACAAACAAACAAAAAAGAAATGCTAGTACAATGAACTAAGTTGTTTCTATGACCCACCACAGTATTTGAAAGACAAAGCAGAGAAGCTAAGCTGCCCATTTATAGTTCATTTAAAACTAGT
>PVHT021183541.1:508478-581843 GCA_004024745.2 Catagonus wagneri | reverse complement strand
GTTAACGATCCGGCGTTGCCGTGAGCTGTGGTGTAGGTTGCAGACGCGGCTCGGATCCTGCGTTGCTGTGGCTGCGGCGCAGGCCAGTGGCCACAGCTCCGATTAGACCCCTAGCCTGGAAACCTCCACATGCCGCGGGTGCGGCCATAAACCCGCGGCCATAAAATGACAAAAGGCAAAAAAAAAAAAAAAAAAAAAAAAACTAGTTTTCTTGGAGTTCCATAGTGACTCAGCAGGTTAAAGATCTGGCATTGTCAGGGAGTTCCCGTCATGGCTCAGTGGTTAATGAATCCGACTAGGAACCATTAGGTTGCAGGTTCGATCCCTGGCCTTGCTCAGTGTGTTAAGGATCCGGCGTTGCCGTGAGCTGTGGTGTAGGTCGCAGGTGCAGCTCAGATCCTGCATTGCTGTGGCTGTGGCGTTGGCCAGCAGCTACAGCTTCTGTTAGACCCCTAGCCTGGGAATCTCCATATGCCGCGGGTGTGGCCCTAGAAAAAGGCAAAAAGACAAAAAAAAAAAAAGATCTGGCATTGTCACTGCTGTGGCTCTGGTTACAACTATGGTGTGGGTTCGATCCCTGGCTGGGGAACTTGCACAGGCTGTGAGCATGGCCAAAACAAACAAACAAAACTGGATTTCTCAGCTGAGGGATTGCTGATCTTTTGGACTGGCTAATTCTGTGTGGTAAGGTTGTCCTGTGTACAGTAAGAGGTTTAACGTCATCACTAGCTGCCAGTAGCACCCCTCCCCCAGCTGTGATCACCCGAAGTGTCTCCAGACACTGCCAAATATTCCCGGGAGGCAAAATCACCCCTGGAGAGAATTTTGCCTTAGCAACGAGGGACAAGAAAAACCTGTGGATTAGAAAAACTTGTGTCTTCAAGGGTCAGGGAGCCATTTCAAAAGGTCCAAAGCTTTCAGCCACAGAGGACCAGAGACTCTCCAGGGTGGTTCAGGGTCAGAGGGCGCCCATTCTCACCAACTAAGAGTAGGTTCCGGAAGTTCTCCATCATAACTTCCTGGTACAGCTTCCTCTGGGTGGAGTCCAGCAGCCCCAGCTCCTCCTCCGTGAAGACTACGGCCACGTCCTTAAAGGTCACTGGATCCTACAAGACCAAACACAGTAACCTCAATGTGACAACCTCCACTGGAAGAAGGGCAGCATCGAGCAGGATAAAGAAGGTTACCCAAAAATCGGTTACCAATTTGGAGGGACTCCAGGCATTTTTCAGTCCCAACCACTGTCCTCAGTGACACTGAGTGAAGTTACCTCCCTGCCTCCCCAGTCCGTCACTGTTTTTAATGTTTGCTAAGTTCACAGGCCTTCGGCAATGCTCCAGGCCAGGTACACAGCTCCTCCTCCGCACTTTCCAGGCAGAGCCTTATCCTCCCACTGCCGCATGCACAGCTGGTGAAGGCACAGGCCAAGTTCCAATTTCAAGGTTTTAACTACAGGCCCTTGGACAGATTCCTTTACTTCTCATTATCTCAGTCTCCTCTTCTGCATAATGGTGTCACAAAATCACAAGTGTGTGAAAAGATTTAGATGAGTGAATATCTGTAAACCACTTACAATGGCTCCTGGCTCATAATAAGTGCTCGGTAAGGTGAATAAGTAGTGTCATCAGAATCTCTTTCATTCCAACTTGTGACTACCTAGTATAGTATTCCCCAGAATTGATGTTTAGTGTTAATCAATCCAAATACAGCACAATTAGCTACAGATTTTTGCTTATAATTAAACCTGCAAAGATCCTTTTACAGAGATCTTAGTTAAGTTGCAGCAATCACAAAGTCATAAAGCACGTACTGTAAATTTTTTGAATAATGGCAGATCTCCCTCTCAAATGGTTTTTCCAATTCACCTTTCATGTGAGAGGGTATAAATGTTCCTGAGTCTCTAGACTGGCCAAATAGGACATAATTCCTAATCTCTGGAATTCCCTGGTGTCACAGCAGTTTAGGGATCTGGCATTGTCACTGCTGTGGCTATGGTTTGATCCCTGGCTCAAAAACTTCTGCATGCCACAGGCACAGTCAAACAAACACACAAACTTCAGGGTGGGAGGGACAGATTGGAGGTCTGGGATTGGCATATGCACACTGAGGTATATGGAATGACTGGCCAACAGGGACCTGCTGTACAGCACGGAGAACCCTACCCAGTATTCTGTGATAATCTCTGTGGGAAAAGAATCTGAAAGAGAATGGATGTGCGTATATGTATAATTGTTTTACAGTAGAAATTATCACAACGTTGTATACTTAGAAGGCAAACAAAAAAACTTCAGCAATCTAACTGGAATAAACAGAAAGCTTTTTAATATTTGCACACATTTAGTTTTAAGGTTTAAGTTTTTTTTTTTTTTTTGGCTGCGCCTGCAGCATGTGGAAGTCTCTGGTCACAGAGTAGTGACCTGAGCCACAGCAATGGCAATGCTAGATCCTTAACCCACTGTGCAACCAGGGAACTCTCCGCATTTAGTTATTAATGATCATTATTGACTTCATAAACTTACTTCCCTTTTTTGTGACACTCCTATTCATTTTTTTGGCCATGTCTGAGCATTTCTTTTTCCCAGGCCAGGGATAGAACCTGTGTCACCGCAGAAACCCAAGCCATAGCAGCGACAATGCTGGATCCTTAACCTGCTGAGCCAGCAGGGGTATCCTCATTTTTTTTTTTTTTTTTTTTTTTGGTCTTTTTAGGGCTGCACCCTCAGCATGTTGAAGTTCTTAGGCTAGGGGGTCAAATCAGAGCTGTAGCCACTGGCCTACACCACAGCTCACAGAAACGCCAGAACCGAGCTGCATCTTCGACCTACACCACACCTTACGGCAACACTGGATCCTTAATCCACTGAGCAAGACCAGGGATCCAACATGCATCCTCGTGGATACCAGTCGGGTTTGTTACTGCTGCGCCACCATGGGAACTCCTCTACAATTTGTTTGGAAGATTGCTTTGTGAAATCATAAAGATGATAAAACAAATAGAACACACACAAAGTCTGGTACACAACATGCACCTAGGATGTGTTGTGTTCCATTAACCTTTCCAACGAAGAGAAAAAAGATGTGCCTATTTGAGAAATAAAATCCTAACTTAGGGGATTTCCCCTTGTGGCCCAGCAGGTTACGAACCCGAATAGTATCCATGAGGATGTGGGTTCAATCCCTTGCTTCGCTCAGTGGATTAAGCATCTGCCATTGCTGTGGCCGTGGCATAGGCTGGCAGCTACAATTCTGATGCTGTGAGTGCTCCCCCCAAACACACTTCCCAGCCTAAAGCAAACAAGAGACAGAGAATTATGAATTGCTTACCTGAAATTCAGTCATTTTCTCCCACTCCTTCTGGAGAAGATCAGAGTCCTGGGAAGGCATAACTGGGGAAGGACAAGGAAGCCATGAGCTGCAGGTCAGGGCTGCCATGAACACTTGTGGGTCTCTGCAGCCACATACAGCCTGGTAAGCAGAGCTTGGCCTAGACTGCAGCTGCTGACAGGTGCACCACCCTGGACAGTGAAAAACCCACGCAACCAAACTCAGTACCCCAACGATAAAGATTTCTGATCCTGGAGATGGTAGGGCAGGAAAAGTGGGAGAGGGGCTGGTCCTGGTTGAGGAATAACTGAGAGAGGGAACAGAGAGAACCAGGGGTGGGGGAACAATCTGTTGAGCTACAGAGGAAAACTATGTGATGAAAGTGGATTTTAAGAGAGTTGGTTGTATGAGATGAATGATACCCTATGGTACTTTCCAAGAGAAGCCAAGTTTAAATTTCTAACAATTAAAAAAAAAAAAGGAAGCAAGAGGCAATATAACAACATGAAGATTTAAAAAAAAAATTGTGGGCTCTGGAGTCAAGTATCAAATCCTAGAAATGATATTACCGATTCGTGTAATGTCAGGGGTATTACAAACACCTCTCTGTGCCTCGCTTCAGTCATCCGCACAGTAGGATTAGATGAGAATCATAAATCATACCTCAGCAGAGGGTTGGTCCAAGGATTCAATGAATACATAGAAAATTCTAAAAACCCAGGAGTTCCCTTTTCTCGCACCTGCAAAAAAGCAGGTGATTCTTTGCATTCTAAACTGTATTTGCAAATGTCTTTTCTAACAACAACGATAAGGAGTTCTCTGGTAGCCTAGTGGTTAAGGACTCAATACTGTCACTTTTGTGGTGAAGGTTCAATCCCTGGCCTGAGGTCTCCCCATGTGGCCAAAACAACAACAAAAGAGACCTGAAAGGCATCTGGACTTCATATAGAATTGCTCAGCTGTTATAGTCACTTTCATTTTCTCAAAGCTCTGATTCTGACTTAAAATTTCTTTTTGGAGTTCCCGTCGTGGCTCAGCGGAAACGCATCTAAGAACCATGAGGTTGCGGGTTCGATCCCTGGCCTTGCTCAGTGGGTTAAGGATCAGGTGTTGCCGTGAGCTGTGGTGTAGGTTGCAGATGCGGCTCGGATCCCGCGTTGCTGTGGCTGTGGTGAAGGCTGGCAGCTATAGTTCCTGTTAGACCCCTAGCCTGGGAACAGCCACATGCCGTGGGTGTGACCCTAGATAAGGCAAAAAGACCAAAAAATAAATAAATAAAATAAAACTTCTTAATAATTTGTTGCCCAACTAATAACATTTTACCCACACTCTCTATATTAGTTTTCTAAAAAGTATCATTTAAGTCAATTCACTTCTTCATCTGAAGCAAGAAAAGGCTTATTGGTAGAAAGCTTTTATCCTATGTGCATGGAGATTAAAACACACACACAAAAAAAGAGAGAGAAAATAAAAATCAAGAAACAAGGAAAATAGGAGTTCTTACTGTGGCTCAGCAAAAATGAATCTGACTAGTTACCCATGAGGATATAGGTTCAATCCCTGGCCTTGCTCAGGGGGTCAGGGATCCAGCATTGCCATGAGCTGTGGTGTAGGCTGCAGACTTAGCTTGGATTCCCACATTGCTTTGGCTGTGGTGTAGGCTGGCCCCTAGCCTGGGAACTTCCTTATGCCGCAGGTGTGGTCCTAAAAAATAAAAACAAACAAACAACAACAACAACAAAAAAAAAAAAAAAAAAAAAAAAAAAAAAAAAAAAAAAAAAAAAAAAAAGAAAGAAAGAAAGAAGGAAAGAAAGAAAGGAGACATATTGAGAAATTTCCAACATAGGAGTGTGAGAAGATGGGAATGGTAGCAATGGCAAAGAGGTCTTATTTGAAGGAATAATTACTGAGTTCATATATAAAAATTTTGAACAGCATAAATATACATACTCCTAAGCAAGTCACAGTGAAACTCAGGAGTGCAAAGGACAAATAAAAACTAAAAACAACAACAAAAATCCTTAAAGCTCTTAGAAGGAAAATATAACTTACCTCATAAAAATGACAGTTAGATTGACAGAAACAGTGAAACTAAATAGAAACCTAAAATAACTGAATATCTCCAGAGTTCCCGTTGTGGCCCAGCAGAAACAATCCAACTAGTATCCCAGAGGATGCAAGTTCAGTCCTTGGCCTCGCTCAGTTGGGTATCTGGCATAGCTGCAAGCTGTACTACAGGTCGCAGATGTAGCTCCAATCTGAGCTGCTGTGGCTTAGGCAGCTGTAGCACTGATTCGACCCCTAACCCGGGAACTTCCATATGCCACAGTGTGGTCCTAAATAAGCAAAAAAATAAAAATAAAAAATAAAAGTGAATATCTGTATCTCCAAAATGAAGAAAAAAAAACCTGTGACCCTGAACATCTATGACGATTACCCTAAATGATTATTTACATGAGAGAGGATGAAGACATTATAGCTGAAAAAAAAAGAAAGAAAATTCACAACTAAATGAACCCTGAAGGAAGCAATGGTAAGAAAACACATAAGTATGTTGGTAATACCTTTGTTAAAAAAAACAAAAACAAACTTTTAAGGATGATATGATAAATTTGGAGTGTGGTTATAAAAGAAGAGATGGTGGGAGTTCCTGTTGTGGTGTAGCGGAAATGAATCTGACTACGAACCATGAGGTTGCGGGTTCAATCCCTGGCCTTGCTCAGTGGACTGAGGCTCTGGCATTGCAGTGGCTATGGCATAGGCTGGTAGCTACAGCTCCGATTAGACTCCTAGCCTGGGAATCTCCATATGCCACGGGTGCAGCCCTAAAAGGACAAAAGACAAAAAAGAAAAAAAAAAGAAAAAAAAAGTAGAGGTGGCAAGGGGGAGCAACATCAAATTTCAAATATATTTTCAGTCTCTCTCTCTCTCTCTTTTTTTTTTTTTTTGGCAGAATGAGCGTACATGCCAATTGAAGTCAGTATTAATTGAGACAGATGTCATTTTTAAAAGAGTACAAGACCACAATTTCCAAATCAGTTGAAGATAAATAAAAGGGAATAAACTAAATTGAAGACTATAGAGGGGAAAAAAAAGAAAAAATGGAAAGCACAGTGAATTTATATATATATAAAAATACTTGAAAGATTTTCGAGATAAATACTTTCAAAATATAGAGTACTTTAAATATTTATATACTTATTGATACATACTTTAAAACATTTTTATTTACTTACTTTTGTCTTTTGTCTTTTTATGGCCTCACCTGTGGCATATGCAGGTTTCCAGGCTAGGGGTAGAATCGGAGCTGTAGCCACCGGCCTACACCACAGCCACAGCAACAAAGGATCCGAGCCGCGTCTGCGACCTAGATCACAGCTCACGGCAACCGCGGATCCTTAACCCACTGAGTGAGGCCAGGGATGGAACCCGCGTACTCATGGATGCTAGTCGGGTTCGTTTTCCACTGAGCCAGGACAGGAATTCCTTTTTTATGTATTTTTAAAATGTATGCATGGGACAAAAATCCAAACATACATATTAACAAAGAGATTAAACATTCTCAGGTTTATTCAACAAATAAGTAACATTTCCTCAGTAATTTACTGAAAGAAGGAAACCTGTGGATTACCTGAAAACCGATGCCAAGCCAAGAAGGAACTTTCAGTAATAGGTGCCCGGAGCTACATCGAGAGAGGGCAAACAGAGCCTCTTTCCCCTGTCCAAACTCAGGAGTGGCCAAGAACAGAACGCGGTAGGACAGCACGACTATATCGGTCTCCCCGATGAACTGGAGCGGACATCCCCAAGCACTACCGCGGAGTGGTTCAGCGCTTCCTAAAAAGAGATCAGTAAAAGTTCGTGAAGACCTCGGCCGCCCGATGGATAACAGAAGGGCCACGGCATTGCTACTGGGGCGTCCAGTCAAAAGGGCGCTGGTGGGAAAATTAACTGTATCAGTAGCAAAAGTCAACCCGTTAAGTGCTACCGGCGATCTAAACTGTTGACAGATCTCACTTTAATTCTAACCACAACCCCACCCAGCAGTTACCGTCTCTCGCTATTTTAGAGAAAAGTAGTGCGTACGGATAACTCGCCAGATACTGTACCCACAGAAGTAGCAGCGCTGCGTGGTAGGCGGAGGAAAGAGGAGGGAATCCACACTTCCGCCCTCCGCCTCTCAACCTCCGCCGGGGGCCGCAACTTCTCCATCTAAGACAGCAAACTAGATAGCGACTAGTCCCCACGCTCTGGCCGAAAAGGCTCGGAGGGGTCGTTGAAGTGCAGGGTTGACTCACCTCCTGGACCATAAAGATGGTGGCTGCGTCCTTTTCCTGGGCCGGAAGAGCTTCTAACTACTGACCTCCCCGAAACTACACTTCCCAGAAGGCCTATGGAACCCTTGCTTCCGGACAGGGTTGGGGGGGGGGATACATTTCCCAGAATTCCAAGGGAAGGAGGGGGCCATACCCGCCCACTTTGAGCTTTCAAACAAAAATTTTGTGGAGTTCTCCAACTTCCAGAGACACCTTCACTCGGAGGACCTTAAGGAGTTTTCCGCTGTCAGTTGACCTTAATTTTTTCTCATTGACAGCAAAGATTTGAAGAGTCATAATCTTAAAAGAAGGACTGTAAGAAACTACCAGGAGAAAAAAGGGGTGTAGGAGAGCCTTGATAATGCAGTTTTAGATACTTTTTATATATAAAAAGGATGGGGTTCCTGTCGTGGCTCAGCGGTAAGGAACCGACTAGTATCCAAGAGGACGCGGGTTCGATCCCTGGCCTTGATCAGTGGGTTAAGGATGCCCTGTTGCTGTGAGCTGTGGCGTGGGTCAAAGACGTGGCTTGGATCCCACGTGGCTGTGGCTGTGGCATAGGCCAGGAGCTACAGCTCTGATTTGACCCCCTAGCCTGGGAACTTCGTTATGCCACAGGTACTGTGCTAAGAAGGCAATATTTTTAAAAATTAAAAAAAAAAAAAAAGATATAAAAAGAACCCCCCCCAAATACAATGGGGGTACAGTACATTGTGGATTTCCATTATTCATAATGGAATAGCCAAATAATTCAGAACTTGGCTGCTGAGGACACCTACACATGGAACTAAACGATAAGCTTCAGCATGAACTGCGTGATCAACCTCTCAATGCAATCGGGGCCACTGTAGTCATTCCTCAGGGAGTTCTGCATTTGAAAGATGAACAGATTATTATTAATTACGTGTTTACACAATAGTCTCTATAAAGACTTGTTTTGGGGTTTTTTTTTTTTGGTCTTTTTAGGGCCGTACCTGTGGGATATGGAGGTTCCCAGGCTAGGGGTCAAATTGGAACTTCAGCTGCCAGCCTACACCACAGCCACAGCAATGCCAGATCTGAGCTGCATCTGTGACCTACACCACAGCTCACACAATGCCAGATCCTTAACCCACTGAGCAAGGCCAGGGATTGAACCTGCGTCCTCATTTATACTAGTCAGATTCGTTTCAGCTGAGCCACGATGGGAACTCCTATAAAGACTTGTTATTTGCTCAAATGTATTGCTGGAAGAAACTTTTAACATATTGAGGTATGGGTAAATCATCCTGGCTTTCCCATAATTTAACGTTAAACTTCATGTTAACTAGAACAGCCTGTTCTGTGGCCTATTAAATGTACAATGTACATTAGCTTTAACAGTTAAAGGAAAGGGTGCACTGTCCAGAAGTAAAGAATGTCTATTTTGAAAATAGAGAACAGTGGGACATCAGTGCAAGTGTTCCTTCAAAAATAAGGCTCCCTTCCCAGGCACCAAGGCCAGGTTGACTTGCTCTGTGCATGCTGATCTGACTTTCTTGAAACCTTGAAGGAATGTCCCCCTGTAGTGTTTGATGTTCTGACAAGATATAAGATTGTACTGAAAACTATGTTTCTTTGGAACAGTGCCAGCTGTCTCCTGGGCTATAATCCTAAATCTGGCTTGAATGAACCTCTCTTCTGGTCTTATTATAGACTGACTATTGATTATTTCTACTGACAGTATGATAGAATTGATGTTTTGAGACTGGGGAGAAGAGAGGAATATCAAAATATATCCATATATCCACTACAATATATTTTTGCACTTCTCATTTACTGAACACATATTCCTTCTTCTCTTATACTGAGCTATCTTTATAGAGCACTTACTGTGTGCCAGGGAGTATTCCAAACTCTTTATACTCTGAGATCTCACTTCATCTTTACACCTTTACACCTTTTTTAGGTAAATACTGTTATTTTCCTCTATTTCCTGCTAGTTTAGGAGCTAGCAGCAGAGAGAGTTAAGTAAGTTGCCCATATAGATAGATTAGTAAATGCTAAAGACAGGTTTCAAAATTAGGCCTTAGACAACCAGAGCCTGAAAACTAACCATTATGCCAACCACATCTCTTGTATAATCAAAGTGAACAGAATGTTTAACTTCAATTTTTTTCTCCTTCCTGATGCCAGAGAGCTGTAGCCTAACATGGAAATTCAATTATTTTCTCCTGCATGTCTATCTAGTGCCCTTAAGATCCAAATTCTTTCACAAGTCACACAAACCGGAATCTCCCATATGCTTGTTTCCCTCTTCAAATATGCTTTCCACTCTACACGTCCAGCCATCGTGAATCGCTTGTCCTCCTACAAAAAGCCTTTTTGTATCTGCTGTTCCTTCTTGTTATGTCCTGCTGCTCTGTTCACTTCGAGGTCATAGTCTTCGCCCATAGCTTAAATATTCCCTCTTCTGGTAAGATTTCTTGTGAGTTGTCTTGTAGACAAACAAAAACATTGTGTTATTACCAGTATCACAGACTTGGAATCAGACTTAAAATACTAGTTCTCCCACTTACTCTCTGAACTCTGTCCTTTTTTATTTCATCTGTAAATGTAGATAACAACAGGATTCATATGAACAACATACATGTAGTGAACACATGTAAAAGCACTGGAAACTGCCTGACTCATGACCACCCATAACAAGTTAGCAAATATTCTTCTCAGAGGATAAACACAGGATAGAGATAGTTTCTAAATAAGTTTGCTTTAGATCATTAAGATATTATCAATAATTATACATCAACTTTTGAATGCTATGAAAAAGTGGTCAATTCTGCAACCCACTGAAAGTGAGATAAAGGATCACTAAAGGTTCCATCGTTCCCCTTTATTGTCTCCTTAAATCTATTTCCGGAATTCTGAATAAAATCTAACTGAACTGCAGGACCCTGTTTCAGGATGCTGAACAGCTACGCCAGCCACCAACACTGAAGAACTTCATCTGCCAGTCTAAAGCATACTCTAAAGAATGGGACATTCTCCCTGCAACAAAGTAGCACATTGCCTAAAGAAGAGACACATCAGAAACCAAGATATAGGAAAATTTTGATAGAAATCTGTAAACCAGCTATAATGCAAAAATAAAATAAAAAAATTTAAAAAATTAAAAAAAAAGTCAAAAAAAAAAAAAAAAGAAACCAAGATATAGAAGAGTTTCAAGTCAAGTTCCAAATAAAGAAGCCAAATCCAGGAGTTCCCTGGTGATACAATGAGTTAAGGACCTGGTGTTGTCACTGCTGGGGTGTGGGTTTGATCCCTGGCCCAGAAACTTTGGCATGCCATCAGCATAGCCAAAAAGAAAGAAAGAAAGAAAGAAAAAGAAACCAATTTCATAATTATTGCTCTCCAGTGCTTGCTTTGGCAGCACGTGTACTAAAATTGGAATGATACAGAGAAGATTAGCATGGCCCCTGAGCAAGGATGACATGAAAATCTGTGAAGCGTTCCATACTTTTATAACATAAGCAGGAATTAAGCCTTTATATTTTAAGCCACTAAAATAAATAAAATAATTATTGCTCTCCAAATTTCACTGTTTCTATGTCCCTTAGCTTTCCTCTATACAGACACGATCCTCCTGGTTGCCACAAATGAAAACCCTGAAGTTAACAGTTGCTTTCCTTTGCTCTCCACTTATCAATTTATGCTAATGGATTTTAAATTCTGGTGACTCCATGACTGGGGTTTGTTTTCAGTTTAAACTATTTTAGTAGTTCTTGGTGTCCCCATCGTGGTGCAGCGGAAACAAATCCGTCTAGGAACCATGGGGTTGCGGGTTCGATCCCTGGCCCCACTCAGTGGGTTAAGGATCTGGCCTTGCCGTGAGCTGTGGTGTATGTCACAGATGTGGCTTGGATCTTGCGTTGCTGTGGCTGTGGTGTAGGCTGGCAGCTAAAGTTCCAATCTGACCCCAACCTGGGAACCTCCAAATGCCACAGGTGTGGCCCTAAAAAAAAAAAAAAGGCAAAAGAAAAAGTAAATAAAACACAATTTTAGCTCCTCCTCCTCCCAATCTCCCCCAAAGCATTTTGTGTGACAAGGGGAATGGATACAAGATGGGCAAAACATTGACAAGGGTTGGAGATGACCGATGAGGGTAGGGGGAAGGTTTTATTACGCTGTTTTCTCTGTGTATATTTGGGCCTTTCCTTAATAAAAATTTAAGGAAGAAATACCATGCAAAATACAGCTCCAATGAAAATGCATTAAAACCGTTAACACTGGAGTTCCCATCGTGGCTTAGGGATTAACGAATCAGACTGGGAACCATGAGGTTGTGGGTTCGATCCCTGGCCTCGCTGAGCAGGTTAAGGATCCAGCGTTGCCTTGAACTGTGGTGTAGGCTGCACACGCAGCTCGGATCCCGTGTTGCTGGGGCTGTGGTGCTGGCCCGCGGCTACAGCTGCAATTAGACCCCTAGCCTGGGAACCTCCATATGCCACAAGTGTGGCTTTAGAAAAGGCAAAAAGGAAAAAAGAAAAAGAAAAACAAACCGTTAACAGGGCTTATCTCTAAACCCTGATATTATGGTAATTTCAGTTATTATTTATTTAGCCACACTGGCAGCATGTAGAAGTTCCCAGTCCAGTGATCAAACCCATGCCATGGCATAACCAGAGCCACAGCAGTGACAATGCCAGATCCTTAACCCACTGAACCCCCAGAGTACTCCAATTCTTTTTTTCTTATATTTATATTTCCTCATCTCTCTATATGGGTATACAATCCATCTATAAGGAGGATATAAACTACAAAGCCCCAAACCACCTCACAAACCTAATAGAAAACAGAATTCCTTAAACACAAAACTATTTCCAACATTAAAAAAAAAAAAGGTACAGCATAGAGATTAAAAACACAAACTTGAGGCTGCAATTCCTTGGGTTCAAATGTTAGTTGTGCCTCTAACTAGCTATTAAGTCTTGGACAAATAAAACTAAGAGCAAATTAAAACAAACAAACAATTTCCCTTGACCAAAGGTTCGTTTTACTGTCCTTTTTCTTAGAGCAATTCCATAAGAAACCCAAAGGTTGGGTCGCCTTTCTCTAACCTTTTGATATGCATGTCAAAAGCTAAGTAAGGCTCTTACCAAGTTTACAGCCTAGGAGTGTTTCACAAAGTTCTGAATGCAAGGGAATTTATTAACAAAGGTGTCTTTCTCTGAGCTGTAAATCTGCTAGCAGGGGAGATAAGATAAATTTCATTATTCCTTCGGATAAAATCAATTAACAACTAGATTTTCAAGTAAATTTAGCAATGAACTTATCAAAGAATTTGCAGCAAATGAGGCAGTCGTACCCTCTTATAGGAGGACAAAATATTAATCTTGAGAATATTATGTACTGAGGGGTAAAAAAACAGAATAGTATAAAAAGTTCATCATTCTTTGACTGTATAAATAGGGTTAAATTTCTTTCTTTGTAATCTTTCCGCAAATTATGTTATTCAGAAATAAGAATGCTTTCTTTCCTACATTGTGTAGAGAGGACTCTGTGCTGGTATAATGTTTTATTTCTCCAACATTACCTCTGCTTCCTTATCTGCCAACAAAAAAAAAAAAAAAAAAAGAGAGAGAGAGAGAGAGAAAAGAAAGAAACTCCCGCTGTGGAGCAACGGGATCGGCGGTGTCTTGCGAGCCCCTGGGTTCGATTCCCGGCGCAGCACAGTGGGTTAAGGATCCAGCTTTGCCGCAGCTTCGGCTTAGTTCGTGACTGTGGATCCGATGTGATCCCTGGCCTGGGAGTTCCTTATGCCACAAGGCGGCCAAAATGACCGAAAAGAAAAAGGAGCCTAATGATATTACCTACCTCATAAGGCTGTAGCGGTCATTTAATGTGTTAATTCGTATAAAACTTTAAAGAACTACACTATTAAACCACACTACTTTTAGAGATGAGGGTAATAAGGCCAAGAGACATTAAGCAACTCACACTACGTTACACCGCTAGGAGATGGCAGAGTAGGCTGGTAGGTGAGGGAAGCCGGCTGGAGCGCCAGGAAATTTCCAAACTAGGCGACACGTGACCCGAGCTCCAAGCGGGAGGCTCAGCGGAAGAGAAGGCAAACTTCCCCAACCCCATGTTCTGCAGCAGTCTGAGGCTTCTCTTACGTTCGCCGACGACGAGAGCCAGGGCCTCGCTGGCTCCCCGCCCAGGCTTGGGTAGTCCCAAGCCTGGAGGTGTCCCGGGGATTGACTACAAATGAACCTGAGATTCTGGCTCTCCTACTACGCAAGCGCCTCAATTCCGGCTAGAGGGAGCCAGTTGGCACCTTCCCACAATTCCCTAGTACAGAGGGCCAGAAGCGGAAGTGCTCAGGGCTGTATCGACCCCGGACTACACTTCCCAGAACGCCTGAGAGAAACGACAGCGACAGCCCCGCCCTTTGAAACGGAACTACTTCTGAGTATCCCGAGTTTCTAGGTATTGATTCTTAGAATGCTGGCGCTAAAGCCGGACAAGTTGTACTTTAGGTACTGCTGCTGTCTTCTTTGCTGGCTCCTACCCATTCTTTTATTGAAAGTGGAGTAGCACTTTATCTACATTCAATGGGTTTGAGAGGGGTCAGGGTAGCGAGGAGTCCGTGGTAAGACCGCAAAGAGCTGCCTTATACTGCATAAAACTATAATGGATCGCCTTTGGTAGAGACTGGTCCAAATTACCGAGTGCCTGTAATTAGATGAGTAAAACCCTTTTTTTTGCCCCCCCAAGGGCCACTTCTGCAGCATATGGAAGTTCCCATGCTAGGAATGGAAGCAGAGCTGCAGCTGCTGGCATACACCACAACCACAGCAATGCTGGATCCAAGTCACGTTTTCAGCCTACACCACAGTTCACCGCAGTGCTGGATCCTTAACCCACTAAGCCACAAAAGCAACTCCTCCAGTGAAACTTTTTTGTTAGTGTCTTCAAGCATCTAACAAAACTGAACAAAACAAAATGTAAATCCTCTTTAGAGAAGAGAGCATTATCCTAGGTTTCAGATTATTTCTGATTTTAAAATATTATTGGAGTTCCCATCGTGGCGCAGAGTAAATGAATCCAACTAGGAACCATGAGGTTGCGGGTTTGATCCCTGGCCTTGCTCAGTGGGTTAAGGATCCGGCGTTGCCATGAGCAGTGGTGTAGGTTGCAGACACGGCTGGGATCTAGTGTTGCTGTGGCTGTGGCGTAGGCCAGAGACTACAGCTCTGATTGGACTCCTAGCCTGGCAATCTCCATATGCCCCGGGTGCGGCCCTAAAGAGAGAAAGACAAAAAAATAAATAAAAACAAAATACTATTAAACAAAGTAGTCCTTGAAGAAAAAAGCATTAAGATCTATAAGGAAACACTTCCTAAATTTCAAATTATCAAGAATAAGTTTTACATAATATAAAGCAAACTTGAAAAAGCAAAACCAAAAGAAACCCAAGGAGAAAAACAAGTCACAATAAGAATGGGAATTTTTAACACATACTTAGGACTAAATTCTAAGAGCACATACTAAAATAGAAGAGAAGCTGAATATGAACATGAAAGCCTCCATCTCAGGAAGTTCGTTTTGTTTTGGCCACTCCTATGGAACATGGAAGTTCCTAGGCCGGGGATCAAATTTGAGCTGCAGCTGTGACCTACTGCCAACAGATGCTGCAATGCCAGATCCTTAATCTGCTGCACCATAGCAGGAATTCCTCAGGAATTTAATAAATAACAAAAAATACAGTAAGTAAATGGAAGAAAATGATAAAAAGATTCATAAAATAGAAAATGAACAGGGAGTTCCTGTTTTGATGCAGTGGAAATGAATCTGACTAGTATCCATGAAGATGTGGGTTCGATGATCTCTGGTCTCACTCAGTGGGTGATCCAGCACTGGCAATGAGCTGTGGTGTAAGTTGCAGATGCGGCTCAGATCCTGTGTTGCTGTGGCTGTGGTGTAGGCCGGCAGCTGTAGCTCTGATTTGACCCCTAGCCTGGGAACTTCCATATCCCACAGGTGCAGCCCTAAAAAGAGAGAAAGAAAGGAAAAAAGAGTGCTTTTGGTTTTCTAATTTTGGCACATACAAGGCAGTTGTTGTGTTCACTTGTCCTTTTATCAAAATAGCCCTTGCACCATGGGTCGGGGAACCAAGGTAAGAATTGTTGCTAGTTGCTGGTTATTTCTACTGCAACTCTGCATTCTGGAACTTGAGAAATAACCATAGGATTAGTTCAGGGATCCATTCAGACCACTTCATACGGACCCAGGCAAAGACAACCATTATTTGTCATTTAAAAGCCATTCCACCAACTGATGGACTACAATGCTATTTGGGGGGTCCAGGAGTTAATGTCAGCTCCAGTGTCTGTCATTCCCCCATATTCTGGTTATTCCCACTTATCTAAAGCACAGCCTCCATAAAATACGGATGGAAGTCACTTTGAACAAGTCTAGGATAATTTATAGTTTACAGTTTTGATAATATATCGGGTTATATCCTTCCTTAAGGGGACCCCCCCACCCTTCATTGAAGGTGCTCTGGAAATGGGAACTGAATCGAGTTATGGAATTTGCTGAGGGGCCACAACTCTCATGTTGACTCAAGTCAGACTTATGTTAATCAGACTAGAGCTTATTCAAATCAGGGAGGGTATTAGTAAGCTTCCCACTTCAGACCAAGAGACACCACAATCAATAAGGAAAGGCAAAAATTCCTGTGTATGAAAGCATTCTAATAATCCTTTTGGCTTTGCTGTTATGAAAAACACACTCATTTTATCTCTGCCAACAAAGTGCCTCCAATTGACCAATGAAGCCCCAGGATACTATCTTCCTCAATGAATTTAGGGAACACATTTTGATGTCATAATTTCCCTCTCTCACTCCTGGTCTGCAGAGACGAGTCACTACATGCCTCCCCAAGAGAACTTCCTTGCCTGCCTGCTGCATCTCTCACAAGTGTCCTATCTTAAATTTATTTCTTGCCAAAACAAAAAACAAAAAACAAAAAACAAAAAAACAACAACAAAAAAAACCACCTCCCCAAGACTGCCAGTGCTCTGTTCACCAATGCACTTACTTCTTCTTCTTTTGCAGGGCCATGTTTTCTTTTTAAAAATTATAGTTGATTTACAATGTGCCAGTTTCAGACCAATTTCTTAAATCTTTGGCAAAGGGAGTGTCCTCTGAGCCCTCCCAGGACACAGAGTGGGTTAGGTGAACAGCTCTTACCTGATAAATCCACTCCAGCAGTCTAGCATTCCTATGTCCCTTGTATACCTTCTTCTACAGCAGTGGTTCTCAGTTGGGGACAAGTTCTCCCCCCAACCCCATCTCAGGAAAGATGTGGCAGTCAGTGTCTTGAGATATTTTTGATTGTTACAACTAGGGTAACAGGGAAGAGGATATGCTACTGGCATCTAGTGGGTAGAGACCAGGGATGCTGCTAAACGTCCTACAAGGCACAGGAAAACTTTCATCAACAAAGAGCTATCCAGTCCAAAATGTCAGTTTGCCAAAGTTGAGAAACTCTGCTACAACATACTTAGAAAATTCTGGTATTTTTATTTTAACGTAAGCTACCCTTGTGTCCAGATTACAGTTATTTGACAGAAAACTGCTTGAAGGCATTCCCGCGTACTCAATCTGGCACACAGAGTCTGGAATAGGTGTGCACCCACACAAACTAGCTCAGCCTAATCCAACACATTATTCTACCTGATTCAATACCCATAAAATCCCCAAACATACATCTCTCTCAGGTTTCTACTGATATAAATTAGAAAAATCCTTATCTTGGCAGGTTTAGTATCTCCTCACGCTCACACTTTTATACCTTGTGGGTCCCCATCCCTTCCCTGCTCCTATCCCATGGCCTGCAAGGACTCTAGTCTAAGTGATAGATCTAGAAAAATGAGAGGTGGTGGAGGCAAGTCTTGGGTATCTAGATCCCTGTAAGGAAACTATCTCAGAGGAGAGGAAGACTTTCTTCCAATAGCAAAGGAAGCTCAAGTACATTTAGAGGTCAAGGGCCTCCGTTATGTTAGAATTTGCCCATACAGTCCCACCTCAATTTTTCAGGATTTCATCCCTTCCCATTGTCATATAAGAGAATCTAAAAGACTGTGAATCAGTGTCATCATTCAGCCACTGACTGAGTTTGACTTTGCATCCTCTTTTTTTATCTATTTATTTATTTTGGCTTTTTGGCTTTTTATGGCTGTACCTGTGGCATATGGAAGTTCCCAGGCTAGGAGTCTAATCGGAGCTATAGCTGCTGGCCTACGCCACAGCCACAGCAACGCCAGATTCAAGCCACATCTGCAACCTACACCACAGCTCACAGCAACGCCAGATCATTAACCCACTGAGCGATGCCAGGAATCAAACACGCAACCTCATGGTTCCTAGTCGGATTCGTTTCCACTGCGCCACAATGGGAACTCCTGAATCCTCTTGAAAAAGAAATGCTGATTATATATAACAAGTCCCCCAAAGTGTGACAATGTAGACAAAGGTCAAAGCTAAGACAGAAAATCCCCTAGAGGTCAAAAACAGATTTTAAACCTATGGTATCAAGAGGGAAGGCCCTACAAAAGCCAATGGAATGGGACACACAGCCAATGGTTTAGTCTTTAGTCAAGATCAGAGGAGCCATGCACATTGGGAGTGAGTAGTGAACTACTCAACATCAGAGATGAAAGAGCAGCTCTTTCACTGGCTGTGAAGAAAAGAACCTAGTTGTCACCTTCTGCAAATCAACCTAAAGAAGGTCAACCAGAAAGGCAGATAGAATCAAAAAGAAGGCCTTTAGAATCCTCACTGAATCAAGTCTAAGGCTCTGCCCTACTTGTAGTCTTTCAGTTACAGAGACAAATCTTTTGGGCTTAACACAGAGGTCAATAGACTTGTTCTGCAAAGCGCCAGAAAGATTTTAGGTTTTGGAGGCCACAGTGCTTGTCACAACCACTAAACTCTGTCATCCCAATAGAAAAACATCCAACAATAATATATCAATGAATGGGCAGATAGAAAGCTTTTATGTTGCAACAAAGTTTTAAAGCAGCAGGCCACACTTGGCCCACAGGAGGTAGTGTGCCAGCCCTGGACTTAAGTTACTAAACTACAAATTACCTTGAGAGCTGGTGAGCTACCCTGCTATCTACTAAGTGAAAACAAAGAATCAAAGATCTAGGATTTGTGACATCTAATGCAATTTGAGGTACAATTTAACATATGTAGCATGTGAAGATGTGCTCTAGAATATCAATCTTGGAAACCTGCCTCTCACATTATATGTTATCTTTTGCTGAGTAAAAGCCATTAAGCAACCAAACAGGTGTTAAACACCCATGAAATGACTAAGTAGTACGACATGACACTCTTAACCGCTTGTTCCCATTATGCAAGTTTCCTTCCCTATACATGTCCTTCCCTTAGGGAATCTTTGATCAATTTTACCTCCAAAACTTATGTATTTCCACTCTTTTATCCTCAGGATTTGTTCAATCACTGTTATTTTGTAAAAACTTTTTTTTCTTTTTTTGGCTGCACCTGCAGCATGTGGAAAATTTTGGGGCCAGGTTTTGAACCCATGCCACAGCAGTGCCAACTTGGGACCCTTAATCTGCTATGCCACAAGAGCACTTTGAGAATCTTTTTGTAAATCCCATTTCCCCCACTGCCCAAGTTTCTCTGTGTCATAGTGTCCAGAACGACCCAACTACTTCCCCAATCAGACCAAGCACTTGAAAGGACAAGTCCCTACCTGGTAACAACTAAGATGTATAAATTTCTACTATTGGAATTAAAATGCTACCTTCTGGGCCACATAGATTTATGCCTAAACTTCAAATCCATTAAATATAACTACACTAATATTCTATATCTTTGATCATATACATTTTTTCCTTTTTATAATTTATTTCCAGATTTCTAGTCCTTAATTTTGGATACAGTACATGATGATAGGGTTTTTTTACTTGAGGGATTAATGTGTGCTGAGTAGTTTTTCACTTTTTTTTTTTTTGCCTTATTTAGGCCACACCCGCGGCATATGGAGGTTCCCAGGCTAGGGGTCTAACAGGAGCTGTAGCTGCCGGCCTTCGCCACAGCCACAGCAACGCGGGATCCGAGCCACGTCTGCAAACTTCACCACAGCTCACGGCAATGTCAGATCCTTAACCCACTGAGCAAGGCCAGGGATCGAACCCGCAACCTCATGGTTCCTAGTCGGATTCGTTAGCCACTGAGCCAAGACGGGAACTCTGGGTTTTCACATATTTTACATAATTTACTGTTACTATAAAAATAGTATTTAAAATGAAGTTAAATGTGGAAAAGATCCCTGAAAATCTTGCTTGTCACAGTTTTACCTAAGGGTGAATATTCCCATACAGGTAATGGGACACATTCTCTCTCCCTCTTCCCCTCCCCCTCCATCTACAGTTCGACTAGGGTATGTGAATAGGACCCATTCTCTCTCTCTCTCTCTCTCTCTCACTCACACACACACACACACACACACACACAACAAACTATACTCAACTGTTACATGCTTCTGTCATAAGCCTTAGATGGATCTGTTACGGCGTATGATATCAAAATATAAAGACATTCCTATTGATTTACTTTTACAAAATTTAGTCATGACATTGATGTGCTACTCACCTTTTCTATTTAAACGCCTAATTGTAAGTTCCTATTTTATGATTGTTAAAGCAATTCACAATCTATATTTTGATATATACTCACCAACTGCTCTTCAAAAAAGCAATTTTCCAATCCACTGCTAGGAAAAAGTTACCAAATTCCAACAAATCATTTTTTCCTTTTTTCGTCAGGCTGGGAAGAAATAATGGGGTAGAGAACTTGACAAAAGTAATTAATGTTAAATAGCCTTTCTACTTAAGAAGTCATGATGAAAGAAATACTAAAACCCTTGGAAAACAATCACGTCAAAGCCTAGTTGGAAATGTGGAGAATAGGAAACCAACAATCAACTCATTTACTAAGAAATGTTCGTCAGTGTCATTAGCAACTCTTTCTGACCCTTAACCTCTACCCTGACATTCTTGAAGAGAAGTCAACAGTATAATTTCTTCTGTACTGCAAAGTTAACAACCCATTTTTCAGTAAGTCTATACTGTCACAAAAGACAACTGAATTTGTACTATAAAAAAATAAAATAAAAAAGAGAGAGAGAGCCAAGTTCTCCTGTGGCACAGCCAGGTAAGGGTCTGGCATGGTCACTATAGTGGCTTGGGTGCAGGTTCACTCCCTGGCCTGGGAACTTCCACATGCCCTAAGCAAGGCCAAATCAAAAAAACAAAACAGGAGTATCCATTGTGGCTCAGTGCAAATGAGTCTGACTAGCATCCATGAGGATGCAGTTTCGATCCTTAACCTCGCTCAGAAGGTTAGGATCCAGAGCTGCCGTGAGCCATGGTGTACGTCACAGATGTGGCTCAGATCCCACATTGCTGTGCCTTTGGTGTAGGCCAGCGGCTATAGCTCTGATTCGACTCCTAGCCTGGGATCCTGCGTATGCCGAAGGTGTGGCCCCCAAGAGACAAAAAAAAAAAAAAAAAAAATTGAGAAAACAGGTGTAGGTTGCTGATGTGACTTGGATCTGATGTTGCTGTGGCGTAGGCCAGTGTCTACAGCTCTGATTCAACCCCTAGTCTGGGAATCTCCAAATGCTGCAGGTGTTTCCCTCCCTCCCCCCGCCGCCCAGAAAAATACCACAACAAATTACTAGACAAAACTGAACTTGAAGTGAGGCCGGGGGTAAAATAAGAGCATATCACGAGAGGAGATATCAAATTAATATTATAGATGGTAAAAATGAGTGATTTCCTAACACTTAAACTCTTTGTCTTCCTGAATTAACTTTAAGGCCACATTTACAATACTCGTTATGAAAACAAATTTTTACGAAATTTTGGAGGTGACTGCAATTTAATTTCTCCCCCCAAATTTCTCACTTATTAATTTAACAAATATTGAGCACCTATGAAGTATCTGGCAATGTAAAGACTATGTAGATTCAGAACAAGAGCCTCTACATTTATGGAGTTTTCGTTCTAAGGGGCATTAACTTTGGCATGTCCATCATAGGCCTGATAAAATGTATACTAAGGCCTCACCCCTTCGGAATATTTAACAAAAGTCAAAGTTCAAACTGAAGCCCTAACTATATCACTTATAAGGAGTCTCTGCTGTGTGGCCTCATTACTGGGACATGTTGAACTATGACTGAAACACAGACTTTAATGAAACAAATGATATTTTTTTTCTTTTGAATTTGATGACTGGAAGAATCCATATGACACTTGAGGTGGGTTTTTTTTAATCATTTTATAGAATTTTGTTCCTGTGTGACCTCTCTGATGATTTTAGCGCCTCTACCAGTTTTATAGGATTTATCATCAGCATGGATTCTGTGATGAATTGTTAGGTTCGAGCGCCAACTAAAGCTCTTACCACATGTCTCACACTTGTAAGGTTTCTCCCCTGTGTGAACTCTCTGATGAGACTGTAGTTGTGAAGACCGACTAAAGACCTTCCCACACAGGTCACACTTGTAAGGTTTCTCTCCAGTGTGGATGCTCTGGTGAAGCTGAAGACTTGAGGCCTGACTGAAGTGCTTCCCACACTCCCCACACTTATATGGCTTCTCTCCCGTGTGGACTCTCTGATGCATGTCGAGGTTCAAGCTCCACTTGAAGCCCTTCCCACACTCCTTACATTTATATGGCTTTTCTCCAGTGTGAACTTTTCGATGGGCTTGAAGGTGTGAACTCCGACCAAAGCTTTTCCCGCACTCTTCACATTTGAATGGTTTTTCTCCACTGTGGACTCTCTGATGGGCTAGAAGATTTGAGGCCTGCCGGAACACTTTCCCACACTCCTCACAATTATAGGGCTTCTCTCCCGTGTGGATTCTGCAGTGAATTTTAAGGTCTGCTCTACGACTGAACCCCTTTCCGCAGTCTTCGCATTTGTATGGTTTCTCACCAGTGTGGATCAGCTGGTGGACCTGAAGTCGTGAACTCTGATTAAAGGCCTGCCCACACTCCTCACACTTGTAAGGTTTCTCTATGCTGTGGGCTTTTTGATGGATTTGAAGATATGAACTCTGACTGAAGCCCTTCCCACATATCTGACATTTGTAGGGTTTCTCTCCTGTATGGACAACTAGATGAACCTGATAATGGGAGTTCCTCCTGAAGCTCTTCCCACACTCATCACACTTGTATGGTTTCTCTCCTGTGTGAACTCTTTGATGTGCCTGAAGGTTTGAACTCAGAGTAAAGCCTTTGCCACACACATTACATATGTATGATTTCTCGCCAGTGTGGACCCCCTGATGGGCCTGAAGACTTGAAGGTCGACTAAACCCTTTACCACATTCCTCACACTTGTAGGGTTTTTCTCCTGTGTGGACCCTCTGATGAATGTATAGATTTGAGCTACAAATGAAGCCTTTCCCACACTCTTCACATTTGTACGGTTTTTCTCCAGTATGGACTCTCTGATGGGACTGAAGATGTGAATTCCGACTGAAGCTCTTACCACATGCATCACATTTGAATGGTTTCTCCCCTGTGTGGACTCGCTGATGGTCCTGAAGGTGAGAGGCCTGACTGAAGGCCCTCCCGCAATCCTCACAATTATAAGGTTTCTCTCCCGTGTGGACTTTACAATGAACAGTAAGTGCTGATCTACGACTGAAGCCTTTCCCGCATTCCTCACATTTGAATGGTTTCTTTACGGTGTGGACTTTCTGATGAGTTTGTAAATGTGAGCTCTGAGTGAATTCCTTCCCACACTCATCGCATTTACTGCATTTTTCACCCATATGAACTCTCTGATGAATATGAAGAACTGAGATATAACAGAAGCCTTTTCCACACTCACTACACATGTGCGTCTTCTCTTTCGAGTGTAATTGCTTGTGAAGACCAAAGGTGGAGAGACTGGTGAAGGCTTTTTTACATTTATCACACTGGTAAGATTTTTGTCCTGTGTGAATCATACCATTTTGAAATGTTGAAAGCCTCATGCTCTCTTTTCCACAATCATCATTATAAGATTTCTCATTTTTGTGTTCTCTGTGACCATCAAGGTGATGTGAAATCCAACTGATGGTGTTAGAGTCCTCTTTACACTGATATAGCTTATTCTGATCATTCTGTGACTCGGTCAAGGAAGTTTTCCTCCAAGAATCCTGGGCTCTCAAAGTTGCAAACTCCGGATTTCCAGTACCATTGGGACCATTCACTTTCTCTTTTAATATACAGTTCTCATCTCTAGAAATGTGAACAGATAATCCTGCCCCAACCTGGCAGGGGGCATCACCTGTTAGTTTGTGGAACTGACAACTATTTATCATGGGGTCTTGACATCTGGTTAAGTCATCTGCAATCTGTTGCCAGATCTGCCAGCAGGAAAGCTCTTCATGGGATCTTCTGTCTTGAATGGCCCTCAACTCACTTTGACTGTTTTCTCCTATAAGGACAGGGAATTGAGAGAAGTGGACAAATAAAAGCTTATTCAAAGATTCAAGGTTTTACACGTAAGACACAGTACGAGACTGTAATGAACCTCAGGATGGTCTGGCTTATCTTTTTCAACACAAATGAAGTTCTCTGGTTTATATACTGACAGAAACCAAGAGATGGTCCACTAAACCCCCAAACAGTTAGCATTAATGAAACCCGCTTAAAATTACTTCCATCTGAGATACTATTTATTTACTTATTTTTGTTTTTTTGCCTTATCTAGGGCCGCACCCGTCGCATATGGAGGTTCCCAGGCTAGGAGTCTAACAGGAGCTGTAACTGCTGGCCTTTGCCACAGCCACAGCAACGCGGGATCCGAGCCGCGTCTGCAACCTACACCACAGCTCACAGCAACGCCGGATCCTTAACCCACTGAGCAAGGCCAGGGATCAAATCCACAACCTCATGGTTCCTAGTCGGATTCGTTATCCACTGAGCCACAACGGGAACTCCACAGGCCAGGCCATGCTATAGCAGTAATCAGAGCCACAACAGTGACAACACCAGATCCTTAACCCACTGAGACACCAGGGAATTCCATGACATACTATTTAAATCACTGCCAAAAACTACATGTCATTCCAACCACAATACAGTATCAATGAAGACATGCAATTTGTTGTGCTCACAGCTTTAACGGTTCCTGGCAGTTAGGGCTCAAGAAATACATGCACAGATGAACCCCAGTTTGATTTCTAGGATTCTCTATAATTCTGAATTCCAGTTTAAGTTGGAACCAAGTCAGAGAAACAAAAGAGCTTTTACAAGTATGGCATCTGAAACAGGAAAAGGACTAGAAAGTTTCTGAGAACTTGAAAGGATGTGCCAGAGACAGTGGGACACAAAGGGGGTTGATGCTGAGGAGAAAACCAAAGGTGCTAAGAATCAGCTGAGGTGAAAGAAAGGCATGAAGACCTATGTACTGGACCCTTCTGAGGCACTTGTACTACCTCTCTAATATTTCTAACCTCAAGTAGGAGTCAAAATTTAGAGGCCAGAGAAAGATACCATCTCTTTGAAAACAGCAGAGAAAATTTTTGGACAAGGAATACATCGGCCTTTAACAAGAATGATTTCCATGTGAAGAATGCAGTTGATTAGTGATCTAGGAATAAATTCCACAGTTTATGGTAAGTATTTAAAAGAAACAGACTAGGAGTTCCCGTCGTGGCTCAGCGGAACCAAATCCGACTAGGAACCATGAGGTTGCAGGTTTGATCCCTGGCCTCTCTCAGTGGGTTAAAGATCCGGCATTGCTGTGAGCTGTGGTGTAGGCTGCAGATGCGGTTCAGATCCCGCGTTGCCGTAGCTGTGGGACAGGTTGGCAGCTGTAGCTCCAATTAGACCCCTAGCCTGGGAACCTCCACATGCTGCGGGTGTGGCCCTAAAATGACAAAAAAAAAGCAAAAAAACCCCCAAAAAACAAAACCAGACTAGAAACCATCAAACAGTCATCACTCACTCACACACACACACACACACACACACACACAAGTCATCACAAGCAGTGAAGGTGACATTAACTGAAACGCCTTCTAAAGTGACCCATACAGGAGTTCTTACTGTGGCACAGTGGGTTAAGGATCCAACGTTGTCTCTCCAGCAGCTCAGGCTGCTGCTGAGATGTGGATTTGATCCCCAGCCTGACTCAGTGGGTTAAGGATCCAGCATTGCCGCAGCTGTGGCATGGGTTGTAGCTGAGGCTTGGATTCCATTCCTGGCCCATGGACTTTCACATGCCACAGGCATGACTCCCTCACCCCCAACCCCCAAAAAGGGGGAAAGTCTAACTCTTCAGCTGGCTATATTCTGAGATCTTTTCTCCCTGATATAAGGATAAGGAAATAGTTCTTTTTTCTTTTTTTTCCTGGAGCTCCCTAATGGCCTAGTATTTAAGGATCTGGCATTCTCATAGCTGTGGCATGGGTTCAATCCCTGGCCTTGGAACCTCTGCTTGCTGCAGGCTTGGCCATAAAAAAAAAAAAAATTTGTTTCCTTCTATGGGAAAGATACTTAAGAAGTGGTCATAAGAATCCTCATTCAAAAAAGTACTTCCTCCCCCAATGAATATGCTCTGCTACTAACAGTTCCAGAAAAGTCACAGGAAAGAAAGCATTTTAATCAGCTTGGTTATAATAACAGGTTCTATACATGTATCTGTGCAAGCTGACGAGGGCAAACTTGTACAGAAAGGCAAACACACACATACACTTGAGAAATTACAGTTAGGCTAGGAATTGATCTGAAGACAAAAAACATTTTTTGCAGTATCCCTTATTTACATGGATTAGTTTATCACCTACCTGCTATATCTCTATCCATTAACTCAAACATGGATTCAGCAAATATTTAGAGTCCCTGCCATACAGCAAGACTATTCTAAGCACTGAGGACAATGAACAATGAACAGACAAAATTCCTCCACTCCTGCATTACCCTCTGGTGAGGAGAGAGAGGTGAGAAACAAGCGAACAGAAATATACAAGAGTGATGATGAACAGAAATATGTAAGAGTTATGATCAATGTGTAGATACAAAATAAGGCAGGGCAGAAGGAGTAAGAAAGACAGGACTCTATTTTCCATGGGGTGGTCAGAGGACAATCCTCTCACAATCTTCAAAGTGAGTGACCTGAAGGAAGTGAAGAGGCCTGGAGGATTAGAGCTGAGAAAATGTTCCAGGCAGAGAGAAGGACGTGTAAAGGGCTTTGGGGCAGAAGCATCCTTTGCAGGTCTGATAAACAGCAGGAGGAACAATGTAGATGGAAAAGACAACAAGAGGAAGGACAGGTGTTGCAGCCAAGAGGTGCTGGGGGATGAACAGCAGAACATAGAGGACTCTAGAAGCCACCTTAAGTGGCTTTTATTCTAGGTAAAATAAGCTACAAGAGAATTTTGCACAAATAACTGACATAACCTGACTTAAAGTTACAAAAGATCACTCTGACTGCCACTTCAGGAACAGACTGTAAGAGGAGCAGCGTGGGAGGAGGTGACCAGCACAAAGACAGTGCAATTTCCAGGGAAAGAGATTTTCAGTTTGGACTAGGTGACGGACAGCAGAGGTTGTTAAAAGCAAAAAAGATGGAGAGTTAACCACAAGAACTCATAATCGTTTGGTTCTTATCTAAATTTCTCTCTACCTGGGTCGCTAAAGGCATCATCCAAAGCTTCTCTTCTCTTTCATTATATAATATACCTTGTTTGAAGGGTTGGTGTCCTGAGAATTCGTAAAGCCTCAAGTTAAAATCTGATTTCTAACTGCATATTCAAGACATTGAGAGGACGAGGTCCCACTGTGGCTCAGCAGATTAAGGACCTGATGTAGTATCCATGAGGATGTGGGTTTCATCCCTGCCTTTGCTCAGTGGGTAAAGGATCTGGCATTGCTGCAAGCTGTGGTATAGGTCCCAGATGTGGTTCAGATCTGGTGTTGCTGTGGCCGTGGCGTAGGCCAGCAGCTCCAGCTTGGACTCGACCCCTAGCCTGGGAACTTCCATATGCCGCAGGTGCAGCCCTATAAAGATACTGAAAGCAGTGTTTTTCAAACTTTGTACCATGATCCACTGAAGAAACAGGATTTGCTTAACAACCCAGATACAAATATAGATATACGTATTACTTAAGTGATTTTCATTAAATCTGTTCCCATTGGCTCTCATACCACTCATGCAATGAGCCAGTGTCTCTGCTGCAATGTGTTCTACTCTTCCTAAGAAGCTGATATTTTCTATACTATTTTATTTCATTAAAGGTTACACAAAGGGAGTTCCCACTGTGGCATAACAGGATTGGAGGCATTTCTAGAATGCTGGGGCATGGAATTGATCCCAGCCCAGCACAGCTGGTTAAGGATCCAGTGTTGCCACAGCTGCAGCATAGGCTACAACTTTGACTCGGATCTGATTCCTAGCCTGGAAACTCCATATGCCTCAGGACAGCCAAAAAAGAAAAAAAAATCACACATAAGGGTCAATAAATATGGCTTTATAATCTACTAGTGGGACAGAAGTGGAAATTGAAAAAGAATAGACAGGTACAGCAGTATACTGTCTATTTAGTTCTTTTGCGAAACGCAAATGAAAAAGACCTGAGACATACTGTTTAGAAAGACCAGAAACATCCTCTTGTGTCCCACAGGAAACGGAAAAGTCTGGGCCCCAAACTAAGGGAACCATTTCAAGATCTCCAAAGCCTTGAAACACCAAGGTCACAAAGACACTTCAGAGAAAAGTTGTCCTCACCCACGGAGACCAGGTTCCTGAAGTTTTCTACCATCACTTCCTGGTACAGCTTCCTTTGGGCAGAGTCCAGAAGCCCCAGCTCCTCCTCAGTGAAGGCCACAGCCACGTCCTTGAAGGTCACTGCCTCCTACAATAAATGACACCACCACAACCTTACACTCATGGAAGGTGGAAGAGGGTCAGCACCGAGGTGAGGAGGAGGAGTGGCAAGCTGCTCTGGTTCCCATGCAATCTGTAGAATTCCCAGCCTCCACCTTGTACCCTGCCAACGCCACACAGCCTCAGAAGAAGTGCTGGTATAGAGGAGAAAGCTTTGAGTATTTATTTACCTGGTGCTCTCAGTGAATTGCATAGAATTCTAACTGCTGAACCTTGAACTAAAAAGGTATCACCCTTTTTTTTTGGCTGTACCTCCGGTACATGGAAGTTCCCAGGCCAGGGATCAAACCCAAGCAACATCAGTGACAAGGCCAGATCCTTAACCGCTACAACATGAGGGAACACCAAAAGGTTTCACTTTTTAATTATTATTGCCCAAGTGCCCCAGAAACATTTACCAATTTAGTCCTGGCAGTATTTGATGACACCTGCCTTCCCACTGAGATGGCAACCAGATGAGGAGGAACAACACTGTATGTGGAAACTAACCAAGGCTGCCAGGTCTCTGAATGAAAACTCTTTCCTCTTGTCTCTGACTTTTGCTTGAAAACGGTCCTTTGACTTCAGATCCTTGGCTTTTTGGATGAACTTGAGCTGGTTCCTCATTCTTCACAACCTTTTTTCTTTATATTTAAAATAAAGATGAAACCAAGCATCTTTACTCTGAGATGTCAATGCAGTGACAAATGGTTTAAGTACCACTGGACTTTTTAAACTGAGGTCATATATTATTACTTTGATTAGAAAAAAAAATATCGGAGTTCCCTTCGTGGCTCAGTGGTTAACGAATCTGACTAAGAACCATGAGGTTGCGGGTTCGATCCCTGGCCTTGCTCAGTGGGTTAAGGATCCGGCGTTGCCATGAGCTGTGGTGTAGGTTGCAGGCGCGGCTTGGATCCCGCGTTGCTGTAGTGAAAGCCAGCAGCTACAGCTCCTGTTAGACCCCTAGCCTGGGAACTTCCATATGCCGCGGGTGCGGCTCTACATAAAAAAAGGCAAAAAGACAAAATAAATAAAAAATAGAAAAAAAAGTATGATGGAAAAACAAACAAAGCAGTAAATGAAATACACACAGGGTCTGAGTCAAGCACGGGGAACACAGGATCTAGCTCTGGTCTAGAAAAACTCTAACTACACTTTTTTTTTTTTTTTCCTGTGTGAAGCAGCAGTTTGATCCTGCTGTGCTGTGCCCTATTCGGATATTCTATCAAAAACATCCGAGGCACCACATATAAAACATACCTCTTCAATTCTGAATACCTCATCCATTAAAGGGGGAAAGGGGCACTATTTCTCAAAATGGATTTCTTTGTTAAATCAGCAACACTGTCACTGAGATGCTGTGGTGTAGTTTGCAGACGCAGCTCGGATCTTGTGTTGCTGTGGCTGTGGTGCAGGCTGGCAGCTGTAGCTCCAATTTGACCCCTAGCCTGGGAACCTCCATATGCTACAGTGCAGCCCTGAAAAGCAAAAAGAAAGAGAGAAAGAGAGAAGGAAAGAAGGAAAGAAGGGAAGAAGGAAAGAAGAAGGAAAGAAGGGAAGAAGGGAAGAAGGGAAGAAGGGAAGAAAGAAAGAAAGAAAGAAAGAAAGAAAGAAAGAAAGAAAGAAAGAAAGAAAGAAAAAGAACGAACCAAAACCAATTAAACATAACAGGGATTTAAAAAAAAAAGCACAGGGCACACTCAACAGGCCCTTATATGTCTTGACTCCCTGTGAAAGAGAAAAACTTGGGTCCAGTCTCTGAATATGAAAATGGTGTTTTTAACATCAAGAAAGGCAAACGCTACTCACCTTGAATGCGCTCATTTTCTCTCCTTCTGGGGATAAGTGCAGGGTCCTAAGAATACCAATTGAGAAAGGAGAAGTTAATGGAAACTGTCCTTAACCGATGGGGTGTTCACTGTGAATTGGCAAAGTACCCAGGCCTCCGGGGTGGCCGCGGCTAAACTTGCTTAATAAGCAGAGCCTGGTGTGGATTCCAGACTCCCGTCACCCCTCTCAGTAGCTGTTCAAGGAACAATGTGCCCAACACAGACTTTGGCCCCATCACAGTGTTCCTGAAGCTTCCACAGGGGTCATGCTTATTCTGGAGAGGGTGTAAACCACATAAGGAAGAATAAGCTTTGGAGTTAATATGCCTGGGTTGAAATCCTGGCTGTGCCACTCACTGTCATCGTGAGCAAATTATTGATATCTATTTGTTTCAATTCTGTCATCGGCAGGTGAGGGAGAACAATGGTACCCACCTCATGAGATTGTTGTAAGACAGAAAGCTAGCTCTGAGAATACCCTCGGGGTTTCTTATTTCTTAGAAACTGCAGTAAAGCAGATGATTTTTATAGTTTGAAATTATCCTTAGATGTGTGATTTCTACCAACAGTACACTGTAAAATCCATGGATTTCGAAGCATGCTGGTCTGTCACACGAGTCTTTAGCCTTCTGAAAATCTCTGTCTTCCTAATAATTTTGTTACCTCAACAATAATACTGAATTTGTGTATAAAAACATGTTGTTTCCTTTTAAGCAGGAAGAACTGTTTTTTGTTTGTTTAAGGGCCTCAAGTGCAGCATATGGAAGTTTCTAGACTAGGGGTTGAACTGGAGCTCCAGCTGCTGACCTACATCACAGCCACAGCAATGACAGATCCCAGCCATGTCTGCAACCTACACCACAGCTGGAGGGAACACCGGATCCTTAACCCACTAAGCAAGGCCAGAAATCGAACCCACATCCACATGGATACTAGTTGGAATCGTTTCTGCTGAGCCAGTACGGAACTCCCAGGAAGAACTCTTTTGACAAGTATGCATAGAGGTGAAGGGAACTAATGAAAGTCAAGGTTCATCAAAAACAAAGTTTGACAATTCATGCTTTATTTAAATTATGCTTAATTTAAATATAAAAGAAGGAAATCTGAGTTACAAATGTATTGTTATAAATAAAGGAATGTTTCAAAAAAAAAGTAGATGAGAAAAGAAAGCTCCCCCATGGCAGAATGCAAACTAGTAAGTGTAGAATGAAAGATGGTTAGAAAATCATCAATGGATGCTAAAAATTGGTGAAAGTTTGGTGAGGAATGATAGCCATACAGTCTCAAAATATTAATTGTAAAAGGAAAAACAGTAACCTGGCAGACACCTTAACCAAGAAAACAGAGTTGAGACCACTGAGACAAATCCACAAATGGACATTTGTGTCAAATGATACCCTGAGAAGGCAGCCTTCTTTGGCATCTCTGCTAATAATGCACAGCCTGAATCTAATTATGGACAAATCTCAGATAAACCAAAAAAGAGGGACCCTCCACAACATAATTTGCCAATACTCTTCAAAAATACCAAGAACCAAAAAGAAAAAGTCCAGGAGTTCCTGTCATGGCTCAGTGGTTAACTAGGAACCATGAGGTTGCGGGTTCGATCCCTGGCCTTGCTCAGTGGGTTAAGGATCTGGCGTTGCCGTGAGCTGTGGTGTAGACTGCAGACACAGCTCAGATCCCGCGTTGCTGTGGCTATGGCGTAGGCCGGCGGCTACAGCTCCAATTTTCCCCTAGCGTGGGAACCTCCTCCATATGCCGCGAGTCCAGCCCTGGAAAAGGCAAAAAAAGACCAAAAAAGTCCAAAAAGAAAAGCAAAAGTCCAAAGAATCATTCTAGATTAAAGGAGACTAATGAAACAAAAACTGAGTACAATGCATATAAATGGACTGGCTCTCGAAGACTTTATGAGGAAAAACTGAGAAAAAATTAAGTATGGATTGTGGATTAGATAACAGTGAGTTATCACTGTCATTAATCTCCTTTTGATCAATCCAGCTTGCTCTCAAATGGCTCTGAAAACAAAACATCATATAAGCATGATAAAGCTGTAAAAGAGAAAAACTGGATAGCACTGACAGCTAAAAGCAGCAAGAGCTAAGAGCCTTGTGTTTTCAACTAATCAACAAGCACTGTGTTGAACAAGAAAAAGACAAGCCACTTCAACAAAACACAAAGACATTCTACAATGACTAAAATAACCAAAGAACTGCCCCTCCCAGCAAACATGAGTGACGACTTCATTAATAGTGACAACTCCAGTCTCATTTTATTTCTCCCACCTACCAGATACAAATTATTACAACACAACAGTTAGCCATCAAATATCTGCTTCTTGACAGCATCCAAACCAGAACAAACCCTCACTGCCTAAAAACCTCCCCAAATGAGTTAACACAAGCCAAAACCCTAAAAGCAGCCCAATCTAACTGCCTCTTACAAAGACACCCATGGTATCTGGGCTTCCTTGCTTCAATAACCTAAAACAAACTTAGCTTTTTGAATACAGGAGTGTTCCTCGTGGACAGAAGAGCAAATGGGGGAGTTCCTGTTGTGGCTCAGTGGAAAGAATCTTACTAGCATCCATGAAGACGCAGGTTCAAGCCCTGGCCTTGATCCTGCGTTAAGGATCCTGGTTAAGGATCTGGCATTGCCTTGAGCTGTGGTATAGGTCGCAGATGAGGCTTGGATCTGATGTTGCTGTGGCTGTGGTGTAGGCCAGAGGCTACAGCTCCAATTCGACTCCTAGTCTGGGAACCTCCATATGCCGAGAGTGCAGCCCTTAAAAAAACAAAAAAAAAAGCAAATGCTCAAAAAAATAGTTGATGACTCTCCATAAAAAAATACATGAAAATTCCTTATCCATTTTTTGAAACTTTTCTATAAGTTTGAAATTGTTTTTATATTATTTCATATTATTATTATTTGTCTTTTCAGGGCCACACCCACTGCATATGGAGGTTCCCAGGCTAGAGGTCCAATTGAAGCTGTAGCTGCCAGCCTATGCCACAGCCACAGCAACGCCTGATCCGAGCCACGTCTGCAACCTACACCACAGCTCAAGGCAATGCTGGATCCTTAACCCACTGAGCGATGCCAGGGATCGAACCTGCAACCTCATGGTTCCTAGTCGGATTCATTTCCACTGCGCCACGAGGGGAACTCCTCCAGTGCAGTTTTATCTGTGACATCCAGCAGGGTCAAATTCCTAGGCTTCAGTTTCCATACAAGACCCTTTCCTAGACTTGGATTTTCATGTGCACAGGAATGACTGCAGGATTTTGTTGGAATGCAGACCCCTGGGTCCCATATGCAGAAATTCCAAGTCAGAAGATCTTGAATGGGGCTTGAGGCTGGGCTTTTTTACCCAAGTGATGCCAATGCTACTGGTTTGTGAAGTGCAATTTGAGTAGCACTGTGGTGTAATATCAGTGCCAAAGAAAACAGGCTCCACTAAACCAAAACACACAAAGAAAATAACTACAAAAAGGCACTAATATACTTATAATCGTTATCTTTACATCCTAAAACTATGGGTAACTAAAGTTTTCCTACATATCTATATACATAGCTTCATTTTCCATAATATTATGTTACTTCTATAATATAAATATTATTTGAAATAAAACAAATGACCCAGTTGAGAAAACTATTTTAAAAACTCATGGAATAGCTTAAACCTTGCTCTCAAGGTCCCCAAAGTCAATTCCCAACCCACTTTCATATGATTCTAGCCAGTTCCCCATGCTCAACGACAATATAACAGATTAATAAAATCAGGTGCTGGACTGAGACTGCCTAGGTTCCAACCCCAGCTCTGCCTCCTCCTCTCTGGGTGAGCATGGGCCAACACCTTTGTGTTTCCGGTCTTCATCTCATCTTTAAAGCAGAGAAAATAGCAGTACCACTGCAGAAAGCCACTATATGGCTCTCAGTATGTATATTCGTCTGTATAAAGCTTTCAGAATGGACCTGAATGACCACGGCTTAGATATAATCATTACTCACGCTCCGTGCGTTCTACAATTTATGCGAATACCTTAAATAGCAGAATGCCAAGTCCTACTCACATGGTGCTCTGTTGCCTCTTCCTCCGTGGAGTGCTTTTTGAGACAGACCTGGGGGAGAAAAGGAGGTTGTGAAATACCAGGATTATGTTTCCATCTCTGATAATTCGATACCAAAAGAGGCACTCTCCTTTCAAAACAGGTCCAGAGTTCAGGACAATTCAGCTTCCTGGGCTCAGACTCTCACTGGGTGCTTCTCAGAGAATTATGGTAGCATTAATAACAACAATCAACCTATCAGGCAATTGTAAACCTTTTACTTGTACTATCTCTTTTTTTCTAAAAACACTGTACTAGGAATACATTCCTTTTATTTCTCTCTCGCAAAATAGCAACGGCGGCACAGATGGGTTAGGTAACACACCCGGTGTTGTAACGCAGGACGTGGCAGGGCACGCTCACAGGTTAGGGGGTCGGGCCAGCTCTGCAGAAAGCCGGGGAGACCCTCAAACCCCGAGAAGCAGGACCTGAGCCCACCCCATCACGGGGACGTCCCAAACGGCAAGAAGCTCCGCCCGTGGGGAAGCACATGACCAGCCGCGGCCCTCAAACCTCCGCTTTTATCCGCTCCACCTCTTCCCAAAGGAAAGGTCCATAAATGTTGACCCCACGACCGTTTCGGGTAAATTTGAAACGGTCGTGAATAGCCGACCGGAATCTCCCTAATCTGGGAAAGATGGCTGCCGCGATGTCCTGGACCGGAAGTACCTGCGACTACCCGGAGCTCCTGGACTACATTTCCCAGAATTCCGCAGGGGAGACCGTTCACCGCGGACCTTACCTTAGCTACAGTATGTGGGACCACACTGAGCTCTGGACTGCAAATCCCAGAACGTGTTTTGCTAGCATCTTGCAGTCCGTGCGGAAGCCAGAGAAATTCCTTTCTACTGAAAGATATCATCATCCTAGGTCTAAAGTTATTTCTAGATTATAGAATTTGTGATATTGCTATTCGACCAAGTAACATTTAAAGGGAAAAGGGGGGCATTACTTAATAGACGGAGGGGCACTTCCTAGTGATGTTTCAAGCTACCAGAAACTAGTAATTTCAACTCATACTTTATACTCGTACTTTATAAAGCGAAATTTGACAAAACTATAAAAAGAAAGAGTTAAACCCGTAATTGGATCCAGGGATTCTAACACATATGTAGAGGGAAATGTTGAGACCTAAATGAATATACTAAAATAGAGAACTGAAAATTGACTCGGAAAAAAAAAAATCTCAGGAAGTTAATAAACTCGTGGACAATCACATTTTGTTTCCTGCACTTGTGGAAGTTCAGACTTGGCTTATTGCTTCTGCAACACTGAAGACTATGAGTCGACGGAACAATAACTGAAGATTTTGGGTGTCTTTGGAATGCATTTATGTTCCAAATTTTTTTGGGAAAATGTCCTCCAAGAACTATTTCTGATTTAAGGCAACAACATGGCACTCAGATTTCTTTCCATTACAATTAAGCTGAAATCTTGGATACAGTATGATAAAATACGGTAACATAACTTAGTTTTATTTTATTCACCTCCTTTGCCCCATGGCACCCTCCACTCCCTCCTCTACCCCATAAGCTACCATTCTCCTTCCTGTGTGTCCTTTTCAGTGTGTTCTTGTGCAAAGTATGTGCAGCTATATACATACATCTTTAATTTATACACGTTATATTGTGTCATAAAATTCACTCTGGTGCTTGTTTTCATTTGGGAGTATATTTTTAAGATACACCCATACATCTAATTTGTTTTATATAATTCTATTTTTTGCACTCACAATATTTTACCTATCTCCTCTCCATTGCTATGGACAATGAAATGGACATCTTTATACATTTCTGCTTATAGATGTATCTAAGAATTTCTTTGGAATACATAACCAAGAGTGAAAATTATTTCATAGCAAATGTGTCTATTTAAATTTAAATATGTGTGACTGGGTCAACTTGCTATACAGTAGAAAACTGACAGAACACTGTAAACCAGCTATAATGGAAAAAATAAAAATCATTAAATAAATAAATTTAAATGTACCTAATGCTGCAGGTGTAGCCAATTTTTGTTTGTTTTAGGGCTGCACTGGTGGCATATGGAGGTTCCCAGCCTAGGGGTTGAATCAGAGCTATAGCTGCTGGCCCACACCACAGCCACAACAATGCAGGATCCGAATAGTGTATGCAATCTACACCACAGCTCACGGCAACGCTGGATGCTTAACACACCGAGCAAGACCAAGGATCGAACCGCATCCTTATGGATACTAGTTGGGTTCATTAACCACTGAGCCACGACAGAAACGCCTGATCATTTTTTCAAATGCTTGGTAGCCTCATCTATAAAGGTCAACTTATATCTTTTTCCCCATCTTCTAATGTGGAGACTATCTTTTCCTTCCTCATTTGCATTACATATTCTGATTATTAACACCTTGTCGGTTTTACAGATTATAGATTACAAATACTTTTCTAATTGGGCACGTTTTAAATTTTTTGTATTGTGTCTTTCTTGGAGTAGAAATATTTAATTATAAGATATAATAAAACTAATACTTTTCTTAATTTCTGTGTTTCTGAAACTCCTCAGGCAAAAATATATTTCTACCTTTCTAAAATTAAATTTCTAGATTTGTATTTCATGTGTAGGTCCTTTAAATATTTTGGAGTACTCATGTACATTACATGGGGATCCACTCTTATGTTTCTTCAAGAGAAATTCTTAAAAATAGTGATGTTCATGACTTGAACAGTCAGTATTATAAATATGTTAATAATCATCCAAATGGTCTAGTCTCAATCAAATCTCAATTTAAAAAATCAGCATTTTTTTCCCTTGGAAATTGACGAGGTGTTTACAAATATGTGGAAAAGAAAAGAGCTAAGAAGAGGTGGGGTAGTCTGAAAGAAGAATAAAAAGGCATTAGTCACATTAAATCTAATTATTAATCTGTGATAATAGAATATTCTGGTGTTTGCACAAGGACAGACAAATAAATGAAGGGAATAGACATCAAAATCCATATTGAAACAGACATTATAATGATGTGTAAAAGTTCCCCTTGTGGCTTAGTGGTAACAACTCAACTGGCATCCATGAGGATTCGGTTTCCATCCCTGGTCTCACTCAGTGGGTTAAGGATCTAGCGTTGCTGTGAGCTGTGGTGTAGATCACAGACATGACTTGGATCTGGCGTTGCTATGGCTGTGGTGTAGGCTGGCAGCTGTAGCTCCCATTCAACCCTTAGCCATATGCCACTAGTGCAGCCCTAAAGACAAAAACAAAAAACGAAACCCACTGAAGGGCAAAAAGTGACAGATATTTTTAACACATCTTATAATAAAAGACTCAGATGCACCCCTAACACCTGTGCCTTCAAGGGTGAACTGTGTCTACTAAAGTTGAACCCTTTGGTTTCACCCATAGATACATTATTCCTCAAATAAACTCACAAGACCTGTTCTAGACTGATCTCATCCCACCAACTGTGATAATCAACAATGGGGAAATTACCCAATACCCACCAATAATGGAATGATTAGATACATTTTGGTATGTTTATACACTACAATAACATTCACCAGTGGAAATGATTCAAAGTTATCCACACTCAACAATACAGATGAATCTCATGGGTATAACGTTGAGCAAATGAAGCCAACACAAAATAGTATACATTGTATGACTCTATTTATAGAAAGTACAAAACAGGCTAAATGAAATTATACCACTTCAAATTAGTGACTACCATCCAGAAAGGGAGGTTACTAGAAAGAGCCAAAAGGGGTGTTTCTAAGGTCTGGGGTTTGCCCTGGTCCTCCAAGAACTAGATGGCAAGATGCTAAGAAAGAATTCAATGAACTTTTTTTTTTTTTTAAGGGCTGCATCTGCGGCATATGGAAGTTCCCAGGCTAGGGATTGAATTGGAGCTACAGGTGCTGACCTACATCACAGCTCGTGGCAATGCTGGATCCTTAACTCACTGAGCAAGGCCAAGGATTGAACTGCCTCTTCATGGATACCAGTCAGGCTCGTTGCTGCTGAGCCACAATGGGACTTGAACAAACATTTTATTAGGGGAAATATTTTGAGGGGAAATGGCAGGGAGCTCTGAGAGGCTGGCAGAACCACCTACTCACAGTGCAAGTCTGACCCTGAGCAAAGAAATCTGGAAGAAATATTTGGTGAATAACCCTAGACTGCCTTGTAATATAAGTAAAATCCTCAATGCTGTCTGGAAGTCCTTGGAAAAAAGTCAATGGACAGAAGAATCCTGGTCTTCAAGAAATGGCCTAGGATCACTGTTGTGTTGACTAAGGAGAAATCAGGTGAAAGACTTGCCTTCGTGCAAATGTGGTGATGCATCTGAGTAGCAACTGGGACTTCCGGTCAGTTTTGCTTCTTGTAACTGTAAAGTGGGAGACTCTTTCAGTTTGGGCATTTCCCAGTGATTAGATTTGGTTGTGTATTTTTGGCAGTAATAATACCAAAGCAACATTGTATCCTTCTCAGCACATCATATCAGGAGGTCTGAAATCGTTGGTCAGTTCCATTATTGATAATGTTCATCTTTTTGGGGGTTCCCATCATGGCCCAGTGAAAATAAGTTTGACTAGCATCCATGAGGACAAAGTTTCCATTGCTGGCCTTGCTCAGTGGGTTAAGGATCCAGTGTTGTTGCCTGAGCTGTGGTGTAGGTCACAGATGCAGCTGGGATTTAGCTTTCCTGTGGCTGTGATTTAGGCCAGCAGCTACAGCTCTGATTCCACCCCTAGCCTGGGAACCTCCATATGCCATGGGTGCGGCCCTAAAAAGACAAAAACAAATAAATAAATATTAAAAAAACTTTTAATGTTCTTTTTTTTTTTTTTTCCTTCTCAGGGCCACACCCACACTCACAGCATATGCAAGTTCCCAGGCTAGGGGTTGAATTTGAGCTGCAGCTGCCGGCCACAGTCACAGCCACGTAGGATCTGAGCCATGTCTGAGACCTACACCACAGCTCAAAGCAACACTGGATCCTTAACCCACTGAGCGAGGCCAGGGATCAAACCCACACCTTCATGGATACTAGTTGGGTTCATTACCACTGAGCCATAACGGAAACTCTTGATAAAGTTTATCTCCTGGCTAAGGTAGTGTTCACCAAAATTACACCTACTTACTATATTTCCTTTGGTAATTAATACTACTTTGTAGAGAGGTATTTTGGGGTTTATAGTATCCTGTTCCCCATTAACTCTCAAACAGCTGTTGTACAATTCATTAATTATTCTTGCCAGAATCAATTATCTCTATGATGGTTGCAAATGATGATTTTTTTTTTTTAGCCCCACTCTCAGAATATGGAAGTTCTCTGGCCAGGGATCAAACCTGCACCACAGCAGTGACCTGAGTCACAGCAGTGACAACACCAGATCCTTAACCTACTAGGCCACCAGGAAACTCCATAAATAATGATTTTTAACCTACATCATTTCTTCTATATTTATGGTTTAGCATTTTACTATGACGACCCTTCCTTTATTCCCTCCCTCTCTCCCTCTTTTCTTTTTTAAATTCATTGATTCTGTTATATGAATAATAATTCATATAATTATTTATATGGTCAAATTGCTCATATTTACCCAGTGTGAGTCTCTTCATCCTGGACCTTTTTCCATGTCCCACTGCTTCTTCCTACTTTCTGGCATAGCAAACTTTTTCCAGAATCATTTTGTACTTTCCCTGCTCCAGCCTGAAATAAGTATATGGATATGCATGCTTATATACACCACATACACACTTGTTGTTTGTAGCTACTTTTCTTTTGTCTTTTCAGGACCACAGCCGTGGCATATGGAGGTTCCCAGGCTAGGGCTCGAACTGGAGCTGTAGCTGCTGACCTACACCACAGCCACAGCAATCAGATCCAAGCTGCCTCTGTGACCTACACCACAGCTCACGGCAACGCCGGATCCTTAACCCACTGAGCAAGGTCAAGGATCGAACTCACAACCTCATGGTTCCTAGTTGGATTTGTTTCCACTGTGCCACAACAAGAACTCCTGTATCTACTTCTATACATGTCTATATCTACTTCAGTAAATATCTAGTACATTCCCTCCTTCCCTCCCTCCCTCTCTCTCTCTCTCTCACACACACACACACACGCAGTATTTACTATTACAGAATTCCTCTGTATATAAGTGAACTTGCCCAGTTCAAACCCATGGTTTTTTTTTCCTTTTTAGGGCCACACCTGCAGCATACAGAAGTTCCCTGGCTAGAGTTCAAATCGGAGCTACAGCTGCTGGCCTTCGCCACAGCTACAGCAACACAGGATCCGTGCCAAGTCTCATGGCAACTTGGCAACTCAGATCCTTAACCCACTAAGTGAGGCCAAGGATCAAACCTGCATTCTCATGCATACTAGTCAGGCTTGTTACTGCTGAGGCACAAAGGGAACTTCACAAACCCATCTTGTTCAAAGGTCAGTTGTAACTTCCTGAGTAAAGCTCTTTAATCAACTGCACTGAAAGTATCACCATGGTGTCTCAGTATGGAATGTCATCCAAATTCTGCTTTGTCCTTCCTGGTTCCACATTCAGAGGGTTCTCTGCTATTATGCTATGTTCTCTCCTCATGCACATCTTTTCAAAAGGGAATCTTTAAAAAAAAAAAAAACCCACAATATATGTATATACATTTTTTTTCTAGCTCCACTCTGTTACGGATTTATAGTTAAAGCACAGTACAAATTATAAAGCTTCGATTGGTGAAATTCATCAACTTATCTGTATATGCAATACAGTTTGAGAATATTTTTGTTTTTGAAACTGGCTTCTAGAATCCATACTGCAATTTTCTTACATGCCATGTGACAATACAGAACAATCATATTATGAGATCTTAACTGCAAGGGATAATTACTTAGTACTTCTTCAAATTTTATTGTAATAATTCACTGCCTTAGTATTACTCACTCGTCAATGAAAAAACTGAAACATGACATGAAATTCAAATGGATGGAGTTCCCTGGTGGCATGGAGGGTTAAGGATCCAGCATTGCCAGTGCTGTGGCATGGGTTCATCCCTGGCCTAGGAACTTCCACATGACATGAGCACAGCAAAAAAAAGGAAAAAAAAGTTAAAACACCACAAAATACTCCTCATCAAGGAAAGCCGCTATTGAAGAGCATCCCTTTATACATGATCTTATGTGTGTACACATACACCCAAAATCACAAAGATTTATGGCTGATTATACTATGAAAACTATAACCTGTGACCTCTCAAAGCCCATGTTATGTATTTCTCCTACCATTAAAGATATCTTCCACAATTTTAATGGTTTCAGATTAATATAGGAGTATATCAAAACTCAAATTCCTATAGATGTAGACCTATTTCCACAAAAAAAGATTCAGTGATATTACTGATGTGGTGCTCATCTTTTTGGTATTTTAATCCTCAATCTTAATATCCAATTTTATGATTTCCAAGTGAAAGAGATGTACAGTACAATGTATATTCTGAAATGTACTCCTTTCCTGAAACCAAGCTACCACGAGGGAAAAGCATATGTCAGTCTTGCCTCGATAATACATTTGATAATTTTACCAAATTCCCACAAATTTTCTAGGTATTTGCCTTGTGGCTGTGGGGGAAGAATATGGCATAGCCCCTACCTGAGAAGGTTTCACAGAAGAAATGCTCCAGTAATTAGATGGCAAACATTTCAAAGTCTAGATGAAAATGCAGAGAATTAGAAATCAGTAATAAATTCCAGGTCGACTAAGAACATTTTTGTTATTGACAAGCAATTTCTGTGACACTTTCCAAGTGTTACAGTAAACCCTACCTTAATATTGAAAGACAAAAAAAATCAATTGTATAACATTGTTGCAATGTTAGCAACATCTTTTCAATCTGTACTGTCAGAAAAAAAATCACAAGATAGTTCAATTTATACTGGACACAATCCTTAGAAAACTAGAGAAGGCCTCGAATAACCCAACTCGAGAAGCAAGGCTCTGGGAGGCAAGGAGCCAACTGCAACAGGCTAATACAGTATTAATATTGCAGATTGTAATATCAAGTGATTTTCTGCATTTAATAAATGTTCGTTTCCTGAATCAATTTCACTTTGCAGGTTTCCTCCTCTGGATACAATCTTCACATATTGTACACTTCCCTCTTTTGTTTTTTTTTAACATACAAATACTGTGCATACTCACTTGTGCTAGTCAAAGTTAAGGCTGTGTAGAGCCAGCTACCAAGTCCCTGCCCTCATGGAGCTCACATTCTAGTGGACATCAGTTCTGAGAACCCATCCTCACACTTGTGTGTTAAAGGCCAGACCAAACTCTTTTCCTTCCTAGGTACCATCTCTCTAAGTGACATCCGATAAATGTCAAAGTTCTGAACGCAGCAGCCCTTACTGCACCACTCAGAAGGGTTCTCTGATGTGTGGTCTGATGAAAACAACTGTTTCAACACCAACTAACCTAAAATATTTTCTCTCCTATCAGACCTGACAATTACAAGAATTCAGGCTGCATATGACTGTTCTCAAAACATCATCTTGTAGAACTCCTCTCTTTTGACAGTTCCTTGATGTTCTTACCACTCTCATTGCTTTCATAAAATGTATCCCCAGTATGGATTTTGTGATGACTTACAAGGTTGGAGCGCCAGCTGAAGCTCTTTTCACACATGTCACACTTGTAAGGTTTCTCCCCTGTGTGAACTCGTGTGTGATACTGAAGCTGAGAAGACCGACTAAAGACTTTTCCACACACATCACATCTGTATGGCTTCTCTCCAGTGTGGATGCTCTGGTGAAGCTGAAGACTTGAGGCCTGACTGAAGTGCTTCCCACACTCCCCACACATATATGGTTTCTCTCCTGTATGAACCCTCTGATGCATGTCAAGGTTCAAGCTCCATTTGAAGCCCTTTCCACACTCCTTACATTTATATGGCTTTTCTCCAGTGTGGACTTTTCGATGGGCTTGAAGGTGTGAACTCCGACTGAAGTTCTTCCCACACTCTTCACATCTGAATGGTTTTTCTCCACTGTGGACTCTCTGATGGGTCAGAAGATGGGAGGCCTGACTGAAGACCTTCCCACACTCCTCACAATTATAGGGTTTCTCTCCCGTGTGGATTCTGCAGTGAATTTTAAGGTCTGCTCTACGACTGAACCCCTTTCCACACTCTTCGCATTTGTATGGTTTCTCACCAGTGTGGATCAGCTGGTGAACCTGAAGTCGTGAACTCTGATTAAAGGCCTGCCCACACTCCTCACACTTGTAAGGTTTCTCTATGCTGTGGGCTTTCTGATGGATTTTAAGATATGAATTCTGACGGAAGCCCTTCCCACAAACCTCACATTTGTAGGGTTTCTCTCCTGTATGGACAACCAGATGAACTTGATAATGGATTTTCATCCTGAAACTCTTTCCACACTCACTGCATCTAAAAGGTTTCTCTCCTGTATGGACTCCCTGATGGGCTTGAAAACTTGAACTATAAATGAAGCCTTTGCTACACACTTTACATACATACGGTTTCTCTCCTGTGTGGATTCTCCTATGGGCCTGAAATTGTGATGGCTGAATGAAGCACTTACCACACTCCTCACATTTATACGGTTTCTCTCCTGTGTGGACCCTCTGATGGATATGAAGATTTGAGCTACAAGTGAAACACTTCCCACAGTCCTCACATTTATATGGTTTCTCCCCTGTATGGACCATACAATGACTATTAAGTGCTGATCTACGGCGGAAGCTCTTACCGCATATGTCACACTTGAACGGTTTCTCCCCAGTGTGGATTCTCTGATGTTCCTGAAGATGTGAAGCATGAATGAAGGCCCTTCCACACTCCTCACAATTATAAGGTTTCTCTCCTGAGTGTAATTTACAATGAACAGTAAGTGTTGATCTACGACTGAAGCCTTTCCCACACTGCTCACATTTGAATGGCTTCTCTGTGGTGTGGACTTTCTGATGAGTTTGCAGCTGTGAGTTTTGACTGAATTCCTTGCCACACTCATCACACTTATAGCGTTTCTCCCCAGAGTGAACTCTCTGATGAATGCGAAGGGCTGAGCTGTAACAGAAGCTTTTCCCACATTCACTACAGGTATGAGACTTCTCTCCGGAATGTGTTTGCTGGTAAAAATCAAAGTTGGAGACATCACTGAAAGATTCTGTACATTCATTACACTGATAAAGTTTCCAGCCTGTGTGAGTTATAGATAGTCCTGCCCCAACCTGGTTAGGTGCATCACCTTGTTTGTAGAACTGAGAACTATTTATCATGAAGTCTTGACACCTGGTTAAGTCCCTTGCAATGTATTGCCAGATTTGCCAGCAGGAAAGATCTCCATCTGGTCCTGCTTCTGGAACAGTCTCCATCTCATGTTGGATCTTGCCTCCTATGAGGGCAAAGAATGCAGAAATGTGGACAACTGTTTCATTCAGTGTTTTCAAGACTTTACATTTAGGCAAGAGTGCAAGACGTGAATGAATCCAGGGAACATTCAGTCTGTCTCTTCCACTGTGTGTCATGTACTCTGGTTTGCATGCCAGAAGGAATCAAGAAGTGGTCCAGCTGGCTCATATCTACTAAGTATAACAAAACCCATTAATGCCCAACAAGTTTCCTGTGTTTGGTGCCATTTAGATGTCAAAAACTTAATTTAAAAAGTTGATAATTAGACTCGGAGTTCTGGCTCCACAGTAACAAATCCAACTATTATCCATGAGAACTTGGGTTCAAACCCTGACCCCGCTCAGTGGGATAAGGATCCAGCATTGCCGTGAGCTGCCATGTAGGTTGAAGATGTGGCTCAGATTTGGCAATGTTGTGGCTGTGGCGTAGGCCAGCAGCCCTAGCTCCAATTTGACCCCCAACCTAGTAACTTCCATATGCCTCAAGTATGGCCCTTAAAAAAAAAAACATGTTAATATTTAGACTCAAATTGTTTGCCCATGGCCATTTCTACTGAGTTTCAGTCGTACAGACCCTTGGATAGTAAATTCCTTAGTTAATAAACTATGTAAACATATATACACAATACTATATATAAAATAGATAACGATTGAGGACCTACTGTATAGCACTGGGAACTCTACTCAATACTGTGAAATAACCTATAAGGGAAAAGAAACTGAAAAAGAATATACACACATGTGTATAACTGAATCACTTTGCTGTATTCCTGAAACTAAGGCAACATTGTAAATCAACTATACTTCAATAAAAAATAAATGAATATTGGAGTTCCCTTTGTGATGCAGCAGGTTAAGGATCTGGCATTGCTGAAGCTGTGGCATGGGTGTGATCCCTGGCCCATAACTTACAAATGCCATGGGCATGGCCAAAAAAAAAGCAAGTAATGTAGGCAGAAAAGTTCCACAAATAATAAAATACGAATTAACTAGAATTTTAAGGAAAAACAGTAACTTTTCTTTAAAGCAAACCTTGGAAGTGACCAAGATGTCCTTTAGTAGCTGAAAGAATAAACTGTGGTTCCTTCACACAATAGAATATTATTCAGTGCTAAAAACAAATGAGTGATCAAGCCAAGAAAAGATGTGGAGGAAATGTAAATGCATATTATTGAGTGAAAGAACTCAATCTGAAAAGGCTACATACTATATGAGTCTAAATATATGATGTCTAGAAAAGGCAAAAATATGGAGACAGTCAAAAGGTCAGTGCTTGCCAAGGGTTAGGGGGAGAGAGAGAGAAATAAGCAAAGGGGATTTTTAAGGCAGTGAAAATACTCTGTATGATAATATAATGATGGATACATGGTGTTACAAATTTGTGCAAATCTGTAAAATTTGCAACACCAAGAGTGAACCCTAATGTATAGACTCTGGATGATAGTGATGTGTGAATGTAGGCTCATCAGTTGTATCTGGTGGGGCATGTCACTACTGTAAGAAGCTGTGGGTACGGGGAGGGCAGGAGATGGATATACAGGGTACTCTCAATTTTGCTGTGAACCCAAAACTGTTCTTAAAAAAAAAACAGGACTTTAAAATTTTATTTATTTTCTTTTTAGCCATGCCCACAGCATGTGGAAGTTCCCAGACCAGGGACTGAACCCATACCACAGCAATGACCTGAGCCACTGTAGTAACAACGCTGAATCCTTAACCCCATGGCACCACAAGAAAACAATCACTTTTTTCTTTCTAAAAATGTCTTTTGAAGTACAGCTGATTTGCAATGCTGTGCTAATTTCTGCTGTACAGCAAAGTGATTCAGTTATACATACACATATATTCATTCTGTTTCAGATTCTTTTCCCTTTTATCACAGAGTTTTGTTTTGTTTTTGGTTTTTTTCTTTTTTGTTTTGCTTTTTAGGGCCCCACCTGAGGCATATGGAGGTTCCCAGGCTAGGGGTCAAATTGGAGCTACAGCTGCCAGCCTATGCCGCAGCCACAGCCACAGCAATGCAGGATCCAAGCTGCGTCTGTGACCTACACCACAGCTCACGGCAATGCCAGATCCTTAACCTACTAAGCGGGGCCAGGGATCGAAACCCGCAACCTCATGGTTCCTATTCGGATTCTTTTCTGCTGCTCCACGATGGGAACTCCATCACAGAGTACCAATTTCCCTGTGCTATAGAGCAGGTCCCTGTTGACCATCAAAACAGGCTTAAAAAAAAAAAAAAAGTACTTGTGATGAAATCTTTACAAAAGAGAAATTCACTCTCCTCCCTTTAAAGCTGTCTCCTTCTTTGATCCAGCAGATATATGATAAACAGCCTCCCTGTAACTCTGCCTTGGGTCATTCTTAATGTCAAGGTGACTAGAATGGCTAGAGTGACTGGCTGGTCTGGGAGCAAACATCTAGTCACACACCGAAAAAAACACAGTGAAAGCAGAGAATGAAACTTTAGCTCCTACTGGCAAGTTTTCTTCAGTAGGACAAAGGGAAACAAAGTTGAACAGGTAACATACACCATTCTAAAACCTGACACTAATTCACACCTCTAAGGAAAAAAGTGAAAAAGTGGAAGGTAATCTTTTACTCAAAGACAAAGCCTGGGAGAAGGAAGATGAGGACACAGTATAAACTCTGAAAGCCAACCCTAGAATGAGATTTAGATTCTGCCAGGAAGATTTCGCAGACAGACCCCATGCATGGCTCCACGTGTCTTTTAGGCCTCAGCTCAATGGCATCCCACCAACTAGGCCTCTTTACCACCCAATGTAAAATAATCAATCCTGTCCTCACTCAGTTCACCTTTGGCCATTCCCTACTCCTTGAACCTGGTCTAACAGCACTTTTCCCCACAAAACACACTAAGTCATCTGTGTTTTGTTTTGGCTCCACTCACGGCATGTGGAAGTTCCTGAGCCTGGGACTGAACCCATGCCTCAGTGACTGGATCTGCTGCAGTGACAATGCTGGATCCTTAACCCACTGAGCCACACAGGAACTCCCATTTGTTGTTTAATATGTGTTTTTCCCACCATAATGCAGCATCAAAGCAGGAAGCATTTCACACTTGATACATGGGACATATCTTACACTTTCCTACTTCATAACCACTGTCCAGAATTAAGTCTGGAGTACAGTGAGTTCTCTACAAATGCATGGTGAATAAAGAAATGAATCCCAGTTTGACTTTTTCAATGACAGTTTAAGTCAAGTCCTAGGAGGAAAACATTTCTTCCAAGTAAGTTATTTGAAATAACAAAGGGATAGAGAACTAAGTTTTGCTGAGAAGCTGAAAAGCTGTCCCAAAGAAAGGGGTACAGCAAGCATGCTGCTAATAAGAATATCAAAGATGGAGTCTCCATTGTGGCTCAGCAGGTTAAGAACCTGACTAGTATCCATGAGGATGTAGACTGGATCCCTGGCCTTGCTCAGTGGGTTAAGGATGGTGCTGCTGCATGCTGCAGCGGAGATCACAGATACAGCTTAGATCCTGTGTTGCTGTGACTGTGGCATAGGCTGGAAACTGCAGCTCCAATTCGACTCCTTGCCAGGGAATTCCCATACGCCACAGGTGCGGTCCTAAAAGGAAAAAAAAAAGGTGGCAAGAATCCCTTAGGATGAAAAGAAAGCAAGAGAGCCCATTGCTGGTGCCTGCTGAAGCTTTTAGACTGTCGCTTGGAAAACAGAATGTAGAAGAACTCTGGCAGGAGATAAAATAGCTTATCACAACAGTTCTTCAAATTGAAAACTCCAGCCCTCCAGTGAGCTATGAAATAAACCTAAACGCCTGTAATAAGCATTTAGAAAAAAGAAGCAGGATAGAAACTATCAGAGCTTCATCACCAACAGAAAAGAGGTCATCACATGAAATATCTATGAAAGTGATACACACAAATCACTAACATGTGAAATGTTGATTCTGGTTACAAAGGACATTTCTTTCTTTATTTTTCCTTTCTAGCCACAGCCTGAACATGTAGAAGTTCTCAGGCCAGGGACCAAACCCATGCCTGAGCCATTACAGTGACAACATCAGATCCTTAACCTGCTACATCACAAGAGAACTCCGAAGGACATGGTCCTTACCATGGCTCATGTTAAAACAGAAAAACCCTGAGGAATTCCCTTGTGGCTCAGTGGGTTTGGTTCCAGCATTGTCACTACTATGGCTCTGGTTACAGCTGTGGCATAGGTTCAATCCCAGGCCTAGGAACTTCTACACACAAAAACAAACAAATTGAAAACTTTGGTTCTAAAAGTTACCTAGTCCTTAACTAAACACTATTGAAATGGAAAAATAGGTTCCAAGAGTAGAAGCTTGGAAAACTATTATGAGGTGAGTATGTGTTTCTTGATGGCTAACGTAGTTTATGGTCATACGACTCTTAAAAATATTTGTGTGATAGGAGTTCCTGCTGTGGTGCAGTGAGTTAAGGATCCAGTTTTGCTACAGCTGTGGTGTAGGTCACAGCTGCAGCTTGAATTGGAGCCCTTGCCTGGGAACTTCCATATGCTGCAGGAGCAGCCATAAAAGAAAAACGAAGACGTGTGATGGAGTTCTCTTGTGGCTCATCAGGTTAAGGATCTGGTGTTGTCACTGCAGTGGCTCGGCTCACTGCTGTGGTGTGCGTTCAGGCCCTAGCCTGGAAACTTCCATATGCCACACGTGCAGCAAAAAAAAAAAAAATTCAAGATCGCCAAAGCCTTCAACATTTGAGGACACAAAGCCAAACTAGGGAGCTGACTTCCGATTAGAGAGGACGCCCATACTCACCCACTGAGACTAGGTTCCGGAAGTTCTCCACCATCACTTCCTGGTACAGCTTCCTCTGGGTGAGGTCTAGCAGGTCCAGCTCCTCCTCCGTGAAAACCACAGCCACGTCCTTGAAGGTCACTGCCTCCTAAAACACCAAACACATGTCATTTAAATCAATGGCCACCTGAAAAGGGACAGCACCAAGAAGGCCAAAGGATGGGTGGAAAGTGAGTCTGGATTTTGAGAAACTTAATCTGCAGATTTCTCAGATACTCTACACAGAAAACAGTCAACAGATCAAATGTACTCTGTCTGAGGACACAGAGTAAATGTACTCTTTCTATATTGAGCTCACAGGACAATAAACTAGTAAAGACAAAAATTTGACAGACTGTTTTCAGGAATGATTTTGGGGGGGGAGTTTTTTGTGGAGGAAAGCTCTCACTGCTGGGTTGCTTAAAACAAATTCCTACACCATCTCAATATCTATGGGTAGGTGGGAAGCAGTTAAAAACAAAAAGTTACAAAAAATAACAAAATTAAAAAAGGTATATCAATTCAATGGCAAATGTGATATATACACAAAAAAAGGAACACTATATAATATTAAAGGAAAGCAGTTATATTTAAAATTAGCTGGATATTATAGCAGAACTGCCACAACACTGTAAATCAACTGTACTTCAATTAAATATTTTTTAAAAATAAAAAGCGTAAAAAATTAAATTAAATTAGGGAGTTCCTGTTGTGGTGCCGAGGAAATGAATCCAACTAGTCCATGAGGATACAGGTTCAATTCCTGGCCTTGCTCAGTGGGTCAGGGATCCGGGGTTGCTGTGGCCGTGGTGTAAGTCAGCACCTGTACCTCCAATTTGACCCCTAGCCTGGGAACTTCCATATGGCGTGGGTGCAATCCTAAAAAACAAATAAATAAATAAAATTAATTAATTTAATTAGCTGGATACCATGAATACAAATACACGTGAGGAAAAGAGTAAGGGAAGACAAAAACAGACAATTTGTCTGCAGAGAAGTAGTAGAGTTGTTCGTTTCCAGTAATTTTTCTATTCCATAAAATAAATAACACTACAACAAAATAAAAACTAAAAACAAATGCAAAGAAAACTCAAAAGCCACAAAGAAGAACCAGGAGCAGAACAGGCCCTCCCATGCCTGTTCTGCTTGAGTCTCACCAAGAAGAACATGCAACAATCTGAGCCATGAGATGGAACTTCAAAAGTGAGAAAGGGAGCCCTACTCACCTTGACTGTGGTCATTTTTCCTCCTACGTCTGGGGATGGGCAGTCCTGAGTTACACAGATCCTGGGAGATCTGAACTTTGCCTGGAAGAGTATATGGGAAGGCAGAAAAAAGACAGGAAAGAGTGGCTAGGAACACCACTCACCCACACAGATGTTCTTGTAAATGAGCACAGAATGCTCACAGCAGCATTATTCATAATAACCTTAAACTGGAGACCACGGAAATGTTGCCCAAAGTGTGAACACACAAATTGCAACATCTCCACACAATGGAATATTATGTAGCAATGAAAATGAATGAAATACTGATTATGCTACAACATGGGTGAACCTTGCAAACACTGTGCAATGCAAAAGTAAACACACAAAAGCCTACGTATTGTATGATTCCATTTATATGACATGTCCAGAATAGGAAAATCTATGGAGACAGAAAGTAGGTTAGTGGTAGCCTGGGTCTCTAAGGAATCCAGATGGGGAAACAAAAACATTCTGAGCTGAATTATGGAGATGGTACTAAAAATTATTATTACTTAAATAATCAATGATTTGTCTACCTGAAATGAGTGAATTCTATGGTATGTACAATATACCTCAAGCTGGTAAATGTAAATGTTTGTTAATCTACATGTCATTTAAATTAGCAAAACTAGGAGTTCCTGCTGTGGCTCAATGGATTAATAATCCAACTTCAGCAGCTCGGATTGCTCCGGATGGACAGGTTCAGTTCCCAGCCCGGCACAGGGGTTAAGGATCTAGTGCTGCCACAGCTGAGGTGTAGACTGCAGCTATGGCTCGAATTCAGTCTCTCCTGGGATCTTCCATATGCCGTGTGTGTGTGTGTGTGTGTGTGTGTGTGTGTGAAAAACAGTAATAATATGGGAGTTCCTGTTGTGGCTCAGTGGTAATGAACTTGACTAGTATCTATAAGGATGCAGATTTAATCCCTGACCCCGTTCAGTGGGTTAAGGATTTGGCGTTGCCATAAGCTGTGGTGTCGGTCTCAGGTGCAGCTAGGATCCTGTGTTGCTGAGGCTGTGACATAGGTTGGCAACTATAGCTCCAATTCAGCCCCTAACCTAGTAACTTCCATGTGCTGCAAGTGTGGCCCTAAAAAAAAAGATGATAACAATAAATAAAATAAAATACAATAAAATAAATTATCAAAACTAATTTATGGGAGTTCCCGTGGTGGCTCAGTGGTTAACGAATCTGACTAAGAACCATGAGGTTGCGGGTTCGATCCCTGGCCTTGCTCAGTGGGTTAAGGATCCGGCATTGCCATGAGCTGTGGTGCAGGTCGCAGACGTGGCTTGAATCCCGCGTTGCTGTGGCTCTGGTGTAGGCCGGCAGCTACAGCTCCTGTTAGACGCCTAGCCTGGGAACCTCCATATGCCGCGGGTGTGGCTCTACATAAAAGGCAAAAAGACAAAAAAAAAAAAAACTAATTTATGGATTCCAAGCCCATACTAATTCATATTTGAACCAATAAATAAGTACAGGAGGAAGGGGAACTTCTCTTTACAGTAGAATGCCCACTAATAAATATAACTCCCCATAAAGACAACTTTATTAATTTAAAAAAAAAAAGAGTAACTTTACAGTGGAGAAATCTGACAGACATCACTTCAGCCTACTGAACAAAGTTGAGTTCTTCAATACAGGGGCGAAGTGACATCTTTTGGCTCCTACTACGCAACAATGACAAGAACAGGACACCCGACCACTTCTGCAGAATCCTTGCCAACAACACATAATCTGAACCTAAACAGGGAGTATATCAGATGAACCTCAAACGAAGGACTTTCTCCAAAATAACTTGTCTCTAGACTCCCTAGAAATATGGAGGAAAAAAAAAAAAGAAGGCCGTGGAATCATTCTACATTAAAGAAGAACATTAAGAAAAATATGACAAACCTTTATAAAATCTTTATAAACAAACACACAACTTAAGGCAAGGCAAAAAGTTGGACTTTGAACTGAAGGGAGAACCGGGTATGAAAACTTTTCATGAAAAATAGAACAATACAAGACTGTGAATTATATAGTATGTTATCTAATATGATATCTGACGTCTTGTGCTGCAACTATGATTAGTAATAAATGAATATATATAAAACAGATGAGCACTGTTCTCTAGTATAATGTCTAATATTACCATTGTGATGCTAAAATCCAATTATCAGCCTTTCCTAAATCCCTCTTATCAAGACACCTCCTGACTACCCATGGTATGTGGGTTTCCTTCATGCAGATAAGCTGTCACTGAATACAGGTACATTAATGGTGTAATTTGCATAATGGAGCCAAAGAGCAGAAAGATAAAATGTAAACTGGTAAATCTGGGTAAGCTCCTTATGCTATTATACTATTTTTGCAACTTTTCTATAGGTTTAAAATTATATAAAAAGAAAACATTTTTAAAAATCAAGGAATAATCATAAGAATAACAATAATAACAAAAATAGTATGGATGATCATGATGGAAGTTCATTGGTTCACTCTTTCTTGTCAGTATTTGGAAATTGCCATAATTAAAACACGTAAGGGAAAAACCTTTAAGAAAGGTATGATAAAAATTTGTAGATGTTCCTGCTGTGGCACAGTGGCTTAAGGATCTGGAGTTGCCACAACTGCAGCTTGGATTCCATCCCTGGCCCAGGAACTTCCATATGTTGTGAGTGCAACCCCCAAAAAATTTTTTATAAACAAATATACAAAAAAACCTCACTAAACAGAAATGCATTAGAAGCTTAACTGCTGCTACCTTAAAAAAAATTTTTTTTTTTAATTTTTTGGTCTTTTTAAGGGCACACCCGAGGCATATGGAAGTTCCCAGGCTAAGGGTAGAAATGGATCTGTAGCTCCCAGGCTACAACACAGCCACAGCAACGCTGGATCCTTAACCCACTGAGAGAGGCCAGGGATCAAACCCGCATTCTCATGGATATTAGTCAGGTTTGATACTGCTGAATCATAACAGGAACTCCACAGCTGCTATCTTTATGCCCTGAATTAATGAGTAAATTAAAGAATCTGTTTTATCTCATATTTCTGTAATTCCTGAATATTCCACAATGATACAGTTCTACAAGAATAAGAAGTATTCGGGAGTTCCCTTGGTGGCACAGTGGGTTAAGGACCCAGCGTTGTTAGTGCTATGGCTTGGGCCCCAGAATGTCTGAATGCCACAGCCAAAAAAATACAAAACAAAGACAAAAAAGAAATACTATCTGGAACAAACAAAAAAGGAGTTCCCTTCATGGCTCAGTGGTTAATGAGCCTGATTAGGATCCATGAGGATGCAGGTATGATCCCTGGCCTCCATCAGTGGGTCAAGGATCCAGCATTGCCGTGAGCTGTGCTGCAGGTCACAGACAAGGCTTGGATCCAGAGTTACTGTGGCTTAGGCCATCAGCTGAAGCTCTGTTTCAACCCCTAGTCTGGGAACCTCCATATGCTGTGGACTCGGCCCTAAAATGCCAAACAACAACAACAAAAACCCCAAAAAACAACCAAGCGAAACAAAATGGTTGACAATGTTTTGAAAAACTCATAGAAAAGTCCAAGACCATTTGATCTGATTTTAAGGTCCCTCAAAATCAAGTCCTAGTTAGGGTGCCTGATTCCACCTAGTTCCTAAGGCTTAAGGAAAATTACATCCAAGAGATTTCGACCTCAAGCTCTGGACTCAGGCTGCCTGAATTCCAACCCCAGTTTGGCTTTCTACTTGGTGGGTGACTATGGGCAAATAAGTTACAGCTCCCTAGATCTCAATTCCATTTTACAGAATAGGGAAAATGCAATGTTTCTTCACGTAGCAATGGTGTGGCATAATATATTTACTCGTGTAAAGACCTCATCGTTGAAGTTAGCTTTTTAAAATTTTATTTTATGGCCGCACCCTCGTTCTGAGCCAGGGATTGCAACTGAGCCACAGCTGCGACTTATGCACAACCATGGCAACCACGGATTCTTAACCCACTGCATCGCAGTCAGAACTCTGAAGTTAATTACCATCAATACCTACGTCCAATTACACGTCCTATATATACATCCTCCGATCGATGTGCCCACCACTGAAAAAAGAGAAATTCCCTTTCTCGGGGCTTTGCTGTCAGTAGCCCAGGTGTCACTCCCTCTACCTCAGTGCAGTCCTTTCTGAGAAATCTCGCTGGGGAAAGAAAGAACGCTGTGGAATGCGACAATGGAGTCCCCCTCTGTGATCAAAGTTAAAGCCTCCCCTCCCTTCAAGCAATCTGGAAGCAAACCTCACCTTTCCGTCCAAAAAAGTCAGAAGGGTTCCGGGATTAGCCAGTGTCACACAGTGAAAGAGAGAAGGGCAAGCGTTACTGAAGTTGGATTGCTGACCCTAACCCGGGGACCTGACCGCTCCAGGGGAAATTAACATCAAGGAGAGATTACCATTCACTACATGCCAGGTACTGGTGAAGACTTCAATTTGTACCACCTCTTCCACGTCCCAAAACAATTCTATCAGGAAAGTCCTAATATTTTAAAGAAAAGCAACAGGAGGCACTAGGAGATTAACTCCTAACGCGAGGAAGTGGAAGCGTGCGTGGAAGGTGTAGGGAGGCGGACTGTGCGAGCGGAGAGTAGGAGACTCTGAATCCAGGGGATAAGCAACTAGAGTCCGTCTCCTATCTGGGTACAGAGAAGACTCTTAATGCAGAGGGAGGTTCTGAGGAAGGAACACACAGAGCTGTCCTTGTGTCTCCGTACCTGCGCTCTCCGCAGAAGATTCTTTTCCCCTAAATCTATTGCCAAGTCCTTGCCGCTCCCAAGCATACATCCAGGAAGTTCGGAAAGGCAAGCGAGACGCGGAACTGACGCACCGACCCTAAAACACACTAGTAAACTAACACCCGGGAAACGGAAGTGCTACAAGTTCGCGAAGCTGTTGGACTACACGTCCCAGAATGCACCAGATACCACCCCACCCCCAAGGAAGCGCAAGCGACTACACAGAGCACTACACTTCCTAGAATGCCAAAGAAAACCGTTAGGGGTCTTACCTTCCAGGGAGAGGAGCTGGGGGGCGCAGGAAGTTTCTTGACTACACTTCCCAAGATGCCAGGGCGGAAAGAACCCCACAGTTCCGACTTCCGGGGTGATAATGTCTCCTACAGTGAGAGTCGGCCCCTAAGTCGTCCGGCGGCGAAGATACTCCACAGACCTTTTTGAAGTCGAAATCCTAATCATGGCAGGAGTACTGTTGGGAGGGGGAGGAGAGGGAGGAGCGAGAGATATAACCTTCAAAAAACTAACGAGGGATGATTAGGGGACACTAGGTGATTGAAAGAAGAGTAATTTGAGTGTAACCTGACGATATGAGGCTAAAGAATAGGCGAGGTAGAATGATTTGGGCAGGGCAAGAAGCGAAGAAGGTACCAGCCCCAACTCCAGACCGTGTGGTATCATCGGTTTGGCAGGAAAAACAACTTGAGGGGGCCAAAGCGGAAGCTTGTCTTCACAGAAAATTGCTTTTCCCTCATTTAAATTTTTCATTGAGGTTATTACAATACCCACTTTGGAGGTGAAAACATTAAATTTCAGAGAAGTTAAGAAATTGTCGGAGTTCCCATTGTGGCGCGGTAGAAACGATCACAGATATCAGTAGGTCGGATATCTGGCGTTGCCGTGAGCTATGGTGTAGGTTTTAAACACTGCTCGATCCTGTGCTGCTGTGGCTGTGGTGTAAACTGTAGCTCAGATCAGACCGCCAGCCTGGGAACCACCATGGGTTCCGCCCTAAAGTGCAAAAAAAAAAAAAAAAATTGTCCATTAATGGCTAAGGCTACTTCTTTATCATTAATTCAAAGCATTAATAATGGCTAAAGGAGTTCCCATCGTGGCACAGTGGTTAACGAATCCGACTAGGAACCATGAGGTTGCGGGTTTGATCCCTGGCCTAGTTCAGTGGGTTAGGGATCCTGCGTTGCCGAGCTGTGGTTGTAGGTTGCAGATGCTGCTCGGATCTACAGCTCCGATTCGACGCCTAGCCTGGGAACCTGCGTATGCTGCGGGCATGGACCTAGAAAAGACCAAAAAAAAAAAAAAAAAAAAAAAAAAAAAAAAAAAAAAGCTAAAAAGCTTGGCATTGTAGTCATTCTGACTCCCCAAGCCTATGATTTTTTGTTTTGTTTTGTTTTGTTTTGTTTTGTTTTTGGCCACCCCCTGGCATACAGAGTTCCCAAGCCAAGGATCAGATCCGAGTTGCAACTGCAACCCAACTGCAGCTACAGCAACACAGGATCCTAAACCTGCTGTGCCAGGGCCAGAGATCCCCATACACTGCCAATCCTGTGCCACAGCAGGAACTCCCAAAGCCTGTGATTTAATGCTAGAGCACTGAGGAGTCTATTGGTGAGGGAGGATGTTTTACGAGTTTTTGCTTTATATTTTGTGGTTAAAGTATCTTTATTATAGTAGCAATTTAAAAACACATGGTACTGGAAACTAATTAAATACAGTGTAGAGCAAAATGGGGGGGGCACCTAGACTCCTTCCCCTTGAAGGTAAGATTTTTTTTTTTTTGGTCTCTTTATGCCTTTTCTAGGGCCGCACTTGTGGCATATGGAGGTTCCCAGGCTAGGGGTCTAACAGGAGCTGTAGCTGCCAGCCTACACCACAGCCACAGCAACGCGGGATCCGAGCCGCGTCTGCAACCTATACCACAGCTCACGGCAATACCGGATTCTTAACCCACTTAGCGATGCCAGGGATCGAACCCGCAACCTCATGGTTCCTAGTCGGATTCGTTTCCACTGCGCCATGACGAGAACCCCAACACACACATTTTTAAAATGAAATCTCATGTTCAACTCAGTATAGGCTAGACATTTTCTAATATCAGCACTGAAAAATCTAACTTCTTCCAAATGATGGCTATATAATGCTTCACTGAACGAACTGAGAGCTGAAAACAAAACCGCCCCTGACACTGGGAAGCTGGTGTGGCACTCACAATTAGGCTAACATTATTCTCCTTTGGGACATCAATCACAGAATATCATCCTCAAATACGTTTCTCTGAGACCATGGTAGTGAGACAAAACAAGGTCCCTTCATAATTTTGTTTAGACAGACAGAAACAAGGTCACTGTGCCACCCACATAATGCCAAATATCCCCCTCTTGGCTAAAAGAGAGCTACTTACCACTTAGAGATTTCTTTGTTCTCATCTACTTTCCCAAAATATAAAATTTACTGAGACACTAAGTCTTAAAATTGCTCCTGCTTTCTGACAGCATCCAATCTACAGTGAACCATGATTCCTTAGGCCCTCTGCCAAAACACCCAACCAAAGCCCAAATCCTGGAATAGATTCTGACACCCTCTTGTGACATCTCATGGTTCCCCTTGATGGGTGTAGCCTCTCACTGCAACAAATAATAAACCCAACTTGTCAAACCTCTAGTGTGTCCTGGATGAACTAAATAAGCATTCTGGCACATCTCCAATGAGTACTAGATTTGCTATTATATATGAAGCTTCAATGAATATAGTTTTATATTCTTCTGGGACAGATACCACTGGCAGTGAACCAACTGCCAATCACAAATTCCCACAGCCACATGTCTATAACTAGAACTTGCCAATGAGATGCCCTGGAGTGGGTTGTTATGCACTGATTATCAACCCCAAGAGAACAGAGTACAACGCACCAGTTATCTGCCTTACAGTTTGGCCCAGTGAGCAGGGTCATGAAGGAAACATACCATGGCATGGTGGAAATGCAAGGGTTTGTCAGTCCCATTGCCGCCACGGTGTTGCCAGCTCCCCAAGTGATGAGCTGAGGTGTCCACCACCCTGTGGCCACATGAGAACAAACAGGATGTAGATGAGCTAGCTCCCTGTTAATAGGGATGAATCGGTGTAATGTGTGAGTGACTAAGTATGAGACGTGAATCCTAAGAAACCTTTCCAAGAAAATTAATTAGTGTAAACATTCTTCAGTGATTTCTCCAACTTGGATCTTCATCAGGAGAGAATTCTCATACATGTCAGGAGTGTAGGAAACACTTATTTTACAGTTTAGCACTTCACATTCATCAAAGATTTCACATGGGAGAAAAATGCTAAGTATGAATTTTGTTTAGCTCACATCTGCAAACTCATCAGAGTACCTGCACTGCAGAGAAGCCATTCACACGTGAGCAGCGTGGGAAAGGCTTCAGTCGCAGATCAATACTTGGTGACCACTGCAAATTATACTCGAGAGAGAAACCCCCTGTGACAAGACAGTCCCGCTCCAACCAAGTTAGGAAAATCACCTTGTCCGGGGTGGAACTGATAACTTTTTATCATGGAGTCTCGACCTGGTTATCACTTGCAATTTGTTGCCAGATTTGCCAGCAGTAAGTTCTTCATGTAGTTCTTTTTCTGTAACAGTCTCCATCTTGTGTTAGACCTTGCCTCCTACAGGGACAAAGAATGCAGAGATATGGGCAAGTAAAAACTTTGTCCAGTTATCTTCAAGATTTCACAGGTTGAAAAGCATGAGATTTTAATGAACCCTGGGAATGTCCACTATGTCTGTTGGGTGTGTATCATGGGCTCTGATTTACATGCCTACACAAACCAAGAAGTAGTCCAGGAGGCTCCTATCCACTGACATCAACGAAACTAATTTACACTTTAATTTATATTTTCCTTAGACATGTAACTTAAAACAGAATGCTTCCTGTTTTCTCCATCCTGAACTCCCCTCAGATGTAGTCAGTAGGCAACTTAAGGGGCTAATGGCTTGATCCCTGCAGAAGAGGAACAGCAGGCAACATTTTATTTCTTTTTTTGGGGGGGGGGCACGCCCACAGCACTTTAAAGTTCCCAGGCCAGGGATCAAACCGACACCACAGCAGTGACCCAAGCCACTCTAGTGACAACACCAGATCTGTGACCTGGTTGGAGTTCTCCTGTGACCTGCTGTGCCACAGAACGCCAACATTTTTTCCCTTTACATTAGAAGACATACACAAATACACAGAAATATCATGTCTAGCATAATCTCAAATTCTTCAAAAAAAAGGGTAGAAACGTGAAGGAAAAATGGCAAGAAAAAAATGACAGCTGGCAGAAATTAGGCCTTGGTGCTTTCAACTCACCATAAATAGTTTGGAAAATATCAACAATTTTCAAATGTAACCACTTAGTGACAATGGTGCAAAAAGAAATGCTTTTGAGAAGTGTGGGGAAGAAAAGAAGGCTCTGAAATACCGTGCTTAAGTCTATGTCCCCAATAAATCAAAGATATCCTGCATTCTCCTCCAACCTTCTCCTTTCTAGCCAGAAACGGTTTGGGAGTAAGTCTTAAGAAGAGATCTGGGACTACCTAGCTTCCTATGGGGATCAGACAAAAGTAATAGTGGACACTGCACTAGAGCTTTTACCCCATCAGGATTCATGACTTTCAGGAAACTAAGAGCACATCCCCACTGAAACAGTAACAATAACAAGAAACCACCATGTACCATGTGGCAAAACTGTCTTATGATTGAAAGAACCAACTATGTCTTGTGATTGAAAGAACCAATAATCAATCTATAATAAGGAATAGGAAAGACTTCTATCTGAGCCAGACTGAGGACTACAGCCTGGGACGCAGCCTCTCAGTAGCTCTGAAGAACTGTTCTGTTGAAGCATGATTTTCAGAACAGTCTTATAGCAGCACAAAGAATATACATCGGTCATGACAGAGGTACATTCCTTCAAGGTTTCAAAAGGGACTGATTTAGTACAAATACATCAACACAGCATGAGCATGGTGTCTGAGAAGGGAACCTTACCTTCAAGCGAGTGTTAACAAAGATGACACAGGAAGGGAGTTACTTATCCTTATTTTTGAAAGGGATATTTTCTACCATAATGGTTAAAGCAGATGTGCTGTGTGTGTTTGACAGGCCATGGGGCAGGCTGCTTTACCTTACACAAAGTTCAGGCCCAACCATGTGTAAGCCAAAATGACTATCCCCACATCTCAATACATGAAAAATTTTCTCCATCAGTACTTTTACTCATACTTCTTCATTTAACTCTCAAACCATTTTATTAGGAAAATAGCGTTAAAAAAGAAAGAACAAGCCCAAAATAGAGTCATTAAATCAAGACTTAAGTGTAGTTTCCTCCTTCCTCAGAAATGGAGCCTTGGGAGTTCCCGTCGTGGCTCAGTGGTTAACGAATCTGACTAGGAACCATGAGGTTGAGGGTTCGATCTCTGGCCTAGCTCAGTGGGTTAAGGATCTGGCGTTGCCATGAGCTGTGGTGTAGGTTGCAGACCCGGCTCGGATCCCACGTTGCTATGGTTGTGGCGAAGGCCGGCAGCTAAAGCTCTGATTAGACCCCTAGCTTGGGATCCTCCATATGCCACTGGTGCGGCCCTAGAAAAGGCAAAAAAAAAAAAGAAAAAAAAAAGGAAACGGAGCTTAATCAACCAGGTTGTTATTTTATGGTATTAACGAGGTAATCTGTTACAAAGCCCTTCTCTATTCCCCAAAGAAGAGGCAACCTGCATGACGAGCCCGTGCCATTCCCTTCTCCCTAAAAAGAAGACGTACTGACCTAAAAATAATCTTTCCTTTTCTTTCTTTTTTTTTTCCTCTCGTTTTCAGGGGTGCACTCACGGCATACGGAGGTCCCCAGGCTAGGGGTCCATTCGGAGCTACAGCGGCCGCCTACGCCAGAGCCACAGCTACGTGGGATCCGAGACGCGTCTGCGACCTACACCACCGCTCACAGCAACGCAGGATCCTTAACCCACTGGACGAGGCCAGGGATCGAACCTACGTCCTCGTGGATGCCAGTCAGGTTCGTTAACAGCTGAGCCACAAAGGGAACTCCGCCTTTTCTTAATAATTTCTTTGCTCCACTCTTCTGCCTAAACAAAGTCTTCCTTTTTGTATAACCCTTCTACTTACTAGATTGGATGCTGCCCAACGAAATCAACTGTTGTCAAGAGCCAATTAAATCTTCAAATTTACCCAGAGTATTTTTTTTTTAAGGGTAGTAATCTCATTGCAATTTTACAGGAAAGCATGAGACAGAAAAATTAAGCCATTCGCCCAATGTGCTACTGAGGGAGACAGAGTGGAAGGCGCGCCCTCAAGCCGAGAGCCTTGGAGACCATCCAAGGCCAGGTACAATCCTACCCACCTCCCCCAACCTGAGGCCTCTGCCCAAGGGAACCACTGCCCACGCCCCAGTCTTCAAGCCACCACTTTCTGACCCAGCTCTTCCCCACAGAATTAATGCCTGGGTTAGACTGCTAACCAAGGAAGTTGGGAATAACCGCAAAACGCGAAAGCAACTCACCACAGCAAACGAAAAGTCGATAACCAAACGACCCGGAACGGAAGTACCTGAAGTCCCGCCCACAGGATAAGATGTGGATATCCTTCCCAGAATTCCCCTATCGCTGCTGTGCCTGTACGGAAGTGTAAGAGTCGCCACGGGACTGTGGACTACACTTCCCAGAAAACCAGAGGAGAACGCCACCTGAGTTCCCATCCTTCTCCACCGGAAATACTTGAGACGCTTTGGAGACGTGGACTGCAGCTCCCACAGTGCCCTTGGAGACGACGTTTCTATTGCCGAGTTCCTGGGCAGTAAGGTGGCTTCCTGCTGGGGGTTAGTGGAAAATATTGTTATGTTGTTTAAGCTACTATTCGTTTTGTGCCTATTGGAACACAAACCCAGTTAATATATTATTGGAAAGTTTATCTCAAACTCCAGTAGTGAACTTAAGATTCTCTGAAGAATGCACAAAAGATGGCTCAGGGAGCCGCACTATTGGAAATCTTCGTAGCAGAACTGTTGGTAAAAACATTTTAGTTTAAAACTATTACAATACGGAGTTTTCTTGTGGTACAACGGGTTAAGGAGCTGGCATTGTTGCTATAGGGGCTTGGGTTGCTGCTGCGGTGTGGGTTAAATCCCTGGCCCTGGGAGCTTGGGACGGGGGCACAAGCAAAAAAAGGAAAAAAAAAGTTGCTTACGTTACAAGGGTTAATATTAAGTTATGTGAATTATATATCTTTTTTTTTTTTTAAGAGTTTGGGCTGTAGGATTCTATTTCCTGTTCCTACATTATTATGGGCTGAATTGTGTCCTCCAAGACTCAGATCTTGGATGACATTATCTATGACTCACGCCATAGTAAACAAGTATCCCCAGCATGCTGAGATCTACACATCAAAGGCACAAATATGTCACTGTGGCACATTCTGACTCTACTCGTGCTAAACACTGAAGTCTAGCTGAATGCCAAACTCCTTGGGCTTCCTTTCACTCCAGTTCAATGCCAAACTCTTCTGTCATCTACACTTGTTTGGGGTATTCAGTCACTTCATAACGTCCCCATAAGTATTTACTTAATAACAACCACAGGCAAAAATGACAAAAGATAAAACTGTACCTGCACAGGTAGTGGTCTAAAAGTTACTTATAGTCTACATATGATGCATATGTGGCCACATAAGACATATAGTCATATGTGCCGCAGATCATACTTTGGTCTTCAGTTACTCTTGTAGTAAGTTCTCAAATGTAGAACTTTGACTTGAGGTCTTGGCATTAGCCCAGGCCCCACATTAGGAGTCTCCATCTACCACAACTCAAGACTCTATCCACAAGTCAATCACAGATGACAGCACAGGCAACAACCATGGCTTAAGGATGAATGTCTTAGCCCAGGAGACCAAAATACCCCAAACAATGACTTCAGCACAACCGACATTCAGTTCCAACACTGATAGACACTTGACACTACAAGATGTTCTATTACCATAATTTCATGCCAGAGCCCATTAAATAATGATCTGACATTCCCTCTGCTCCAAGCCCAAAATACAGCCCTTCATTTTTTGGTTGGTTGGTTGATTTTTTTCTTTTTATGGCCACACCTGCAGCATATGGAATTTCCTGGGCCAGAGGTCGAATTGGAGCTGCAGCTGCAGCCTACACCACAGCTTGCAGCAACACTGGGTCCTTAACACACTGAATAAGGCCAGGGATGGGACCCATGTCCTCACAGAGACAGTGTCAGGTGAGGCTGACACTCAGTAACCTGCTGAGCCAAAATGGCAACGCTGAATTACAGCTCTTCTGATCAATTTGCATCTCCTCCTGCAGCCCCCTATAATTCCCCCCAACTGCCCTTTCTTCTCACTTTCTGCCTTGTCCCCAAAGTTTCCATCTATACAGTCTTGCTTACACTTTGTTCCTGACCTAGGCAATGCCACATTATCATTGATTACTTAACTGAAGCTTCCACATTCTCTGCTTATGAAAGTCTCTGCAATCTCCATATTCCCCTCCTATATAATGTAAGCTTACTCCGCAAGAAGCTTTTTTTTTTTTTTTTCTCTCACCCTTGTTATGTAGAAGTTTCCTGGCCAGGGATCAAACCTGTGCCACAGCAGTGATCCAGGCCACAGTAGTAACAATGCTGGTCCCTTGAGCACTAGGCCACCAGGAAACTCCTACAAGAAGCTTATCAGCAGGCCTTTCTTACCTGAACATACCCAGGCCCCGATGAAGTACACAGGGATCTACCATTGCCTGTCTACCTACTCCAGTGCATCAAGGAATGCCCAGCAGATTGGATTTGTGCTTGACCCATTCTATTGCTTCTTTTTGCATAGCTCTTTTTAATAAAAACACTTGGAGTGAAGTTAAGCATTCCAATCCCCCTACACTTTTAACCAGTGATAGATCTGGAACCCCTTGGACAGCACAGCCTGGAATGTGTTGCTTCTTTGGCGCAAGCTAGTACCCTGCAAACTAGCCCACTTATATGCACTTTTAATTTCACCTTTGGATGAAATTATCCCCACACAAAGGTCTAACAATCCACCTCATACCATGTTTAACAGTTGAGTCCTGGGCATGTTAACTGCCCTCACACTGCTCTCCACTATGACACCCACAATCATATCAACTCCAATCTGTCTGTCCAACAATCCATCCTTTACTCTCCACTATTTCATCACCGTATCACATCCACTTTCCTCCACTTGCTGGTTAGTACCTATAAAACAGTTATAGAACATGTTACTCAAAAGATAAAGAAGGCTGGGCTTATTACTGGGCACTCCAGCCTGGGTAATCATCTACGCAATGAATTCCCACAACCTTGGAGGTCCTTGCTAACCATAACAACTACTCACCGTCTTCTTTGGTCACTCTCCAGCTCCTTTACTTTCCCTAGCACTCCCTCAACTTCACCACATTTCATTTGTCAATCTTCCCTTCACAAACCCCATGTCCTTCTTGACCTCTATCAACAACTGATACTACATACGCTATTGAGACTATATAGTCCCCACATGTATGGACTGATACACACCCTTTCCACAAGAGTACACACAGCCAAACAATGTCACAACTCCTGGAGGACCACGTATACCAGAGAGCCCAAGATTTGGAAGCCCTTGGTGAGAGATAAACCTCCATAGCTGCTACGGTAGCTGGTAACATTAGACATTTACTGGCATCTCAAGGTAGACTCTTGAAGGGAACTTTTAGCTGCAGGTAGGTCAATAATACAGGAAAGTCTCTAACAGTTCAACAGATAAAATAAAAAATCCAAAATAGTCAATGGTTCTAGTTATTAAAATTCTGCAAGAGATTTCTTGAATCCCCACTTATTTTTCTGGGCTCCTTCTCCCGCCTGGATTATCATTATCTACCCCTACTTTATCTTTCAGGAAGCTGTCATAGTAACTGTTGACCTAATTATTTTGGGTCAATTTCGCAAATGTGGCCTCTCTCTGCGTGAAAACTGAATATTCTTCCTGTCTGTTCTGGATCTTCTCCTGGACAGCCTTCCTCTCTACTTTTAATCATACCAAAGGACTACTGTCGTGAGTTCCATCATCCAGACTTAACCTTGGGTGGTGTGAGGGGAGGAGTTTCCTCACATAATAGTGGAGTTGCTGTACCATGCACAGCAACTGGCAAGGAAAAACAGAACTTTTCTGCAGGTAATATGATTGTCCACACAGAAAATCCCAAGGGATCTACAGGAGCTATTTTAACTGGTATGCCAGTTTGGCAAGATTGCAGGATATAAGGTTAACATACTATAATCAGTTATATACTAGCAACTCACAACTGGAAATGGAAAAATAGTGCCATTTAACCGAGGACCAAAAATCAGAGTACTTAGGTATAAATCTAACAGAATATGTGCTGGATCTATATGCTGAAAACTACAAATTACTGATGAAAGAAATCAAAAGAGTCCTTTAAAGATAGGCAGAAATACCACACTTATGGTTTAGAATATTCAATATTGCTAAGATGTCAATTCTCCCCAAACTCATCTCTATATATTCAATGCAATCCCTGTAAAACTCCCAGCTAGAATTTATTTTTAAAAACCACAAAGTTAATTCTGCAAGTCATGGGAAAGCAAATTAGAATAGTCAAAATAATTTTGAAAAAGAAGAGTAGAGTTGGATACTATCTGATATCCAGGCTTATTGCATAAAAGCTACATTTGACAAAAGACAAACACGTAGATCAATGGAACTAAACAGAGGAGAGGTCAGAAAAAGACCCACACATGTAAGATCAATAGGTTTTTCACAAAGGTGCAACAGCAATTTGATGCTGAAAGGACCATTAACTGGATGTTCTTTTGCAAAAAAAAACAAAAAAAATGGACCTTGATCTCACATTTTACAAAGATTAATTCATATGGATCACATACCTGAATGCAAAACCTGAAACCATAAAATTTTTGATTAAAAAAAAAAGAGGAATTCCCCTCATGACTCAGTGGTAACGAACCTAACTAGCATCCATGAGGACATGGGTTCAACTCCTGGCCTTGCTTTGTTGGTTAAAGACCTGGTATTGCTGTGAGCTGTAGTGTAGGTGGCAGCACGGTTCAGATCCCACATTGCTGTGGCTGTGGAGTAGGCCGGCAGCTACAACTCTGATTTGATCCCTAGCCTAGGAACATCCATATGCCACAGGTGCGGGCCTTTAAAAAAAAAAAAAAAATATTTGTGACCTTGGATTAGGCAGAGTTCTTATACCTGAAACAAAAACACAATCCATAGAAGACAAAAACTGAACTTCATCAAAAATAAAAAAAAAAACTTTCACTCTGAGAAATACTCTTTACGGAATAAAAACACAAAGCACAAACATAAACTATTTGAAGACACATAAATGAAAAAAGACAGATGCCCAGGAGTTCCCCTGTGGTACAGCAGATTGGGGACATGGTGTTGTCACTTGGGTGGCTTGGGTCGCTGCTGGCAGATGGGCTCAATCCCTGACCCTGGAACTTCCATGTACCACAGGTGTGGCAACAACAATAAAAAAAGACGTGTCCAGAACATATAAAGAACTCTCAAAAGTCGAGAACAAGAAAATAGTTCACCAAAGAAAATAGGCATATTGTTAGCAAACATTCACATATAAAGACGCTCAACTTAGTCATTAAGGAAATGTAAATTAAAACCCAAATGAGATATCACTATAAACCCACTGAAATGGTAAAAACAAACCCTAGTGTACACTGATGGTGGGAATGCAAAAATGGCATATCCATTTTAGAAACCTTTTATTTTCTGTCTTTTTGCCTTTTCTAGGGCCGCACCCACGCCATAAGGAGGTTCCCAGGCTATGGGTCTAATCGGAACTGCAGCTGCCAGCTTACGCCACAGCAACACTGGACCCAAGCCGCATCTGCAATCTACACCACAGCTCACAGTGACACCGGATCCTTAACCCACTAAGCGATGCCAGGGATCGAACCTGCAACCTCATGGTTCCTAGTCGGATTCGTTAACCACTGAGCCACGACGGGAACTCCTAGAAACCTTTTTTGTTTTTCATAAAGTGACAGATACCCCTACAACTCAACAATCCCACTCCCAAGTATTTACTAAGACAAAAAAAAACTTAAGACAAACTTGTATGCAAATGTTTACAGTCATTTTCTCCAGAATTATTAAAATTTAGAAACTGGAGATCCCTCAAGTTATAAATGGATAAACAAAATATAGCACACCCATATAACAGACTACCACTCAGCAATAAAAGGAATGATTACCAAAACATCTATCAAGATTAATGAATCTCAGAAGCATTAAGTGAAAGAAGCCAGATTCTAGAGGTTACATACAGTATGATTCCATTTATAAAACATTCTGGAAAAGGTTAACTATGGGGACAAAAAACACATCCACAGTTGCCAGAACATAGGGGGTGGAGGGAGATGTGGGGCATGGAGAGAGGGGTCGACAAAAACAAAGAAAGGAATTTCAGGGCGGGGGGGGTGCAAGAACTGTTATATGTCTTAATTATGGTGATAGTAATACAAGAGTAAGCATTTGCCAAAACACAGAACGACCCACCAAAGAGCTGATTTCACTGTATATTAATTATTCCTTAATAATAAAAACAGAACATTAGCTTACAGGATCTTCATAGCTGACTTCTATCTCACTGAACAATTTTTTTTTTTTTTTTTGGCTTTTTGTCTTTTTAGGGCCGCACCGCAGCATATGAAGGTTCCCAGGCTAGGGGGTCTAATCCGGGCTATTGCTGCTGGCCTACGCCAGAGCCACAGCAACGCCAGATCCAAGCCATGTCTGCAACCTACACCACAGCTCACGGCAATGCCGGATTGTTAACCCACTGAGCAATGCCAGGGATCGAACCCCCAAACTCATGGTTCCTACTCAGATTCGTTTCCGTTGCGCCACAACAGGAACTCCAACAATTTTTATCATGAATGGATACTGAATTTTGTCAACTGCTTTCTGTGAACTGAGGATGATCATATATTTGATGAAAAGAATCCAGACATAAGAATAGATGCAGAACATATGAAACTCAAGAACAGAAAGACTTGATTAATACACGGTATAGAAATCATAATACTTGTTGTCCCTGCAGATGGGACATCAAGAAACGTACACAAAGAAGGAGTTCCCTTCGTGGCTCAGCGGTTAACGAATCCGACTAAGAACCGTGAGGTTGCAGGTTCGATCCCTGACCTTGCTCAGTAGATTAAGGATCTGGCGTTGCCATGAGCTGTGGTGTAGGTTGCAGACGCGGCTCGGATCCCGCGTTGCTGTGGCTGTGGCTCCTGTTAGACCCGTAGCCTGGGAACCTCCATATGCTGCAGGTGCGGCTCTAGATAAAGGCAAAAAGACAAAAAAAAAAAAAGAAAAAAGAAATGTACACAAACAAATATCCTGGTTTAATAGAAACATTGTATATATTGACCTTGGTAATGATTACACAGATACATTTATCAAAATTCATGAAGCTGTAAACATGAGAGTTATGCATGTAACAGCATGCAAATTACATCTCAATCAAGAATTCTTAGCATATAAAAGTGCTGGTCACGACCCGGTGAATTGACTTCTGGACCCACCAATGGGTTACAACCTTCTGTCTGATAAATAGTTCACAGGACCTGTAGGGTTGGGAAAATAGGCCCATGTGTCTAATTTAAATGTACTCCAAACCTTGGAGAATTCCTTTTCTAAGTACAATTTATGTAAGTTTTTAAGAGAGGAACTGAATGAGAATTTCAAAAGCGACTGTTCTCCCTTTTACTCACTTAACATTACTAGACACCTGCAGTGTGTTAGGCACAGAACAAGCAGAATGGACAAGGCAATCTACAAAGTCCCTGCCCTCTGGGAGCTTTTATTCTAGTGGAAGAGATCTGGGTATTTCCGTCTTAGTACTTCTGGATAACTTGGGATCAGGCTCATCCTTCTTCAGCTTCTCTTGTGTGTAGTACTTGCTAAATGTCACAGTTCTGAATGAAGTTCTTATGTCTCCAATCTCATTAGGCTTCTCTGCTGTGTGGTCATCCAACCACTGTGTCGAGCTCAGGTGGAAATATTCTTTCATAAGTCAAATGTTTTGCCTTCTAGGACAGGGCCATTCTAGCACCCATCTGAGGTATTAAAGCATATGGTTTTATAGAGCTTCTTTGCCACATGCATTCTCTGATGAGGGAAAGTCCTTGTCACCCTCGTCACCAGCATGGACTCGCTGATGAATTATAAGACTTGAGCTCCAACTGAAGCCCTTCCCACACTCCTCACATTTGTATGGTTTTTCCCCAGTGTGGACTCTCTGATGGGCTTGAAGGTATGAGCTCCAACTGAAGACTTTCCCACATTCCTCACACTTGTATGGTTTCTCTCCAGTATGGACCCTCTGGTGGGCCTGAAGGTATGACCTTTGTCTGAAGCGTTTACCACACACATCACATCGGTATGGTTTCTCTCCTGTGTGGACACCACGATGAGCCAGAAAGTTTGAAGCCCGACAGAAGCCCTTCCCACACTCCTCACATTGGTAGGGTTTCTCTCCTGTGTGGCACCTCTGATGGGCCTGAAGCTGTGAGCCCACACTGAAGCCTTTTCCACACTCTGCACACTGATACGGTTTCTCTCCAGTGTGGACTCTCTGATGCACTTGGAGACTTGAGAACTGACTGAAGGCCTTCCCACACTTCTCACATTTATAGGGTTTCTCTCCCGTGTGGATCCTACAATGAACATTGAGATCGGAACTACGGCTAAAGCCCTTCCCACATGTACCACATTTGTATGGCTTTTCTCCGGTGTGACCTCTTTGATGGGCTAGAAGATTTGAGGCCTGACTAAAACCTTTCCCACACTCCTCACATTTGTAGGGTTTCTCTCCCGTGTGGACTCTGAAATGAATGTTAAAATCTGAGCTACGACTGAAGCCCTTTCCACAGGCATCACATTGATACGGTTTCTCACCACTATGGCCCCTCTGATGGTCCAGAAGATTTGAGGCCCGACAAAAGCCTTTCCCGCACTCCTCACATTTGTATGGTTTCTCTCCAGTGTGGCTTATCTGATGGGCTTGAAGGTGGGAACCCACACTGAAGCCTTTCCCACACTCCTCACATTTATAGGGCTTCTCACCTGTATGGATTCTACAATGAATGTTAAGGTGTGAGCTATAACTAAAGCCCTTGCCACATGCATCACATTTGTATGGTTTCTCCCCAGTGTGGATTCGCTGATGAGCTTGTAGGCGTGAACGCCAAGTGAAGCCCTTTCCACACTCTTCACATTTATAAGGTTTCTTTCCTGAGTGGACTCTCTGATGGACATGAAGATATGAGCGCTGACTGAAGACCAGCCCACACTCCTCACATTTATAGGGCTTCTCTAGCATGCGGACTACCAAAGGAGCTTGAAAATGTGAGCTTTTCCCAACATTCTTCCCACACTCCTCATATCTGTGTGGATTCTCTCCAGTGGGGACTCTCTGATGACGATGAAGATACGACCTCTGACTGAAACTCTTACATGATGTGTCATATTTGTTCAGTTTCACTCTACTGTGGACTCTCTGATGGGCTTGAAGACTTGAAAGCCGACGGAAAGTATTTTCACACTTTTCACATTTATAGGGCTTCTCAACTACAAGGGCTGTGTGGTTAATTTGAAGGTGCGAGTCCCGAATGAAACCCTTCTCACACTCTGCCCTTTTGAAAGGTTTGTCTCCAATGTGGTCTCTGTGGTGAACTTGAAGATGTGAACTCTGATTAAAGTCTTTATCAAACTCCTCATTTTTACAGAGTGCGTCACCTTGTTTTTCCAACTGAGGACCGATTCCTTTAATATTTCCCAGGGAATCTTGACACCTGGTTAATTCCTTTATAACCTGCTGCCAGATTTGTGAGCAGAAAAGCTCTTCGTGTGGCAGATACCTTAATCCAACTTCTTGAAGGATTTCCATGCCATGGAAATTCTTGTCTCCTAAAAGGACAAAGAATTTAGAGAGGGGAGAGGTGTATACTTTGCAGAGATGTCAACGTTATAAACTTGGGCGCAAACCCCAAGAATTTATTGAACAAAGAAAAGCTTATGTTTTTAACATTGTGTCATATTCTCTGATTTACATGCCTCCAGAAATCAAGAGGTGATCCACCAGGCTCCCCTTCACTACACAGAAATGGGGTCCATTTAAAATCATAAGTTTCATAGGTGAGATACAAGTTAGAAATCTGGTGGCTACTAAGCAAGAAAATACCTCCCAGGGAATGTTTTATGAAGATGAAGTTTCATCTTACTAAAAGCCTTATCTTCTTTGCTATAGTAGGTATCTGATAAATAGCTAACACATAATTCTGCCTACTGCATGCACATCTGACCAAAATGCTCAAAACAGAAAGATCCTTACAGACAAAGTATTAGAAGATGTCCCCAGGCAATGTTGGAAAAATCTATGCTTTATTTTATTGAAGTTTATCCCAATGGTAGGAGATGTTGAGGCACTATTGGATAGGTTGGAAAGATACATGTTTGGGAGGAAATACCTTACCACCTAAGGGCCTAACATTCACAGTAAAGCAAAGAGTTGTTCTTTGCTTCCTGTCTTCAGGAAGACAGATGAGGGGAGAGGTTTACTGTGATAACATACATTATTCTAAAACTTCATAGCAATAAAGTTCCTACAGCCTCTAAGGGGAAAGAGAAAGAGTGAAAAATTAGAAGGTAATTTTTACACCAAAGTAAGAACTTGCGAGGAGGAAATAAACAGGGCACAGTACAGATTCTCAAAGTCAGTACTGGACAGGAAAACTTATGTCCTCCCTGGAACTCTGTTTCACCCATTAGCCATATAGCTTGCTACTAACTTCTTTTCGGGTGCCTCTTAGAATAACACGTTATCAGGGAGGCCTCTTTTACTAGCAATATCTTGTAGTAAATTCTCCCTATCCATTCTACAGTCCAGGAAATTTCCATTCACCTCAGCCTGTTTTCTTTTCACACAGCACATATTCCCACCCGGCATACTACATATCGATCTGTTTCATTTTATGTCTTCTCCCACTTGAATGCAGTATACACGAGGACAAGCATTTCGTATTGTTCATGGCTTTATCACCACTCCCAGAACACTGTCTGATACAGTGATCAATAAATACAAGTTGAATGTATAAATAAATCCCAGTTTGACTTCTCTGTGAGAGTCTGAGCCATGTTACAAAAGTAAAAGAGCTTTCTGGAGTTCCCTGGTGGCCTGACAGTTAAGGATTCAGTACTGTCACTGCTATGGCTTGGGTTTGATCCACAGCCAAAAAAAAAAAAAAAAAAGGGAAAGTAAAAGAGCTTTGTAAAGTCAGAAGGAGGAGTTTCCACTGTGGCGCAATGAGATTGGTGACATCTCTGGAGCACTTGGATGCAGGTTCGATCCCTGGCCTGGGTTAAGGATCTGGTGTTGCTGCAGCTGCGGCTTAGGTTACAACTGCAGCTCAAGTGTCAGATCTGATCCCTGGCCTGGGAACTCCATATGCTGCAAAGGTGGCCAAAAAAGAAAAAAAAAAGTGGGGTGGGGTGGGGAGAAGGAATTGGATACAACAATGTTGTTG
>PVHT021183541.1:491337-507478 GCA_004024745.2 Catagonus wagneri | reverse complement strand
GAGGAAAAAAAAAAAAAAAAGCTAAGCTATAAAAGTGGCCATGGGGTCTATGGATTGACTACTTTTGAAATTTACTTTTTTAGCTGTGCCCATGACATACAGAAGTTCTTGGGTCAAGGATCAAACCCATGTCACATCCTTAACCACTAGGCCACCAGAGAATACTATTCCTGAAATTTCTGTACTCTCTTTCTAGACATGTAAAATTTCCTGTTCTTCAAGTAGGAGTCAATATATAAACCTCCCAGAGAAAGACTTGTTTCTGAAAGTAGGCTATAAAACTGAAAGGGAATATGGGACATTATAAGCCACTTTGCCTAAATTTTATTCTGAATCGGTAAGAAGCTACAAGAGGTTCTGAGGGAGAGAAACAAGATCTCAAGTGAAAAGAATCACTTTGAGTAGAGAAGAGATTGTAAATGCGCAAAGCAGAAGAGAGGGCAGTAGGAAGATTGGGGCAGAAATCCATAGTCTAGGCACTGATGTGAACCAGAGTCATAGCTGTGGAGGCGACAAGAAGTAGGACAGAGTCAGAGTCGCACGGCTCACCTGAGAAGCAGCAGCTCTGGGTTGCGGACTTTATCATCCGAAGCTTTTCTTCCCTTTCAAACTGGGATACTATATCTGGTGTGAAGGAGTGATGCCCTGTGAAAAGGCAAGGACAAACATTTCAAATTAACACATTTGAGGCCCAAATTATTAAAAAGTGTGGTTCCCAGAGCATCATCTTTGGGATTTCAAAATCTCTGTTTTCCCAACTTTTAATTACGGCTTAGCGAGGAAATACATTTTATGCAAAAACTGAAGACATGTAGACATAAGTTTCTGGGGAAAAAAATCTTTATTTTCTACCACTACATCCTCTCCACCATTTCTCAGACTATTCTTAGGAACAGGTCAGATTTTCTACCCAAATTTATTTCATTTAAAAAGTGCCAAGGGAGTTCCCATTGTGGCTCAGCAGAAATGAACCCGACTAGTATTCATGAGGCTGTGGGTCGATCCCTGGCCTTGCTCAGTGGCACAGGCTGGCAGCTGCACCTCTGATTTGACCCCTAGCCTGGGAACTTCCATATGCCACAGGTGAGGTCTTGAAAAAAAGAAAATGCTGGTGCAACTCCCCCACGAATGTCATGACACACTAACTGGAGACAACCACAATTTTAAAAGGCTAAAAACAGACAGCAGTCATGTGGTCAGTTTACAGCTCATTTATAAACTGATTGTGGTCAGGGGAAAAACACTAGAAAAATGCCATCTCTATGTCTCATGCTGACTAGAAAACTGGAAACGAGTTCAAGAGCTCCAAGGCCCCGCACATCCAAGGATACATAAATACTGCAGGGGGCTGACGTCAGTCACAGGGCACCTGTCCTCACCCACTGAGAGCAGGTTCCGGAAGTTCTCCACCATCACCTCCTGGTACAGCTTCCTTTGGGTGAGGTCCAGCAGCCCCAGCTCCTCCTCCGTGAAAACCACAGCCACGTCCTTGAAGGTCACTGCCTCCTACAACACCAAAAACACTCCACCTGAATCTTGCAATGGAGGTCCCCTGGCGGAAGTGCAGCACTGAGAAAAGTGGGGAGTCTGTGTAGGAAGTGGTTCCAGATTCCTAGAGACGAGAGTCAGTTTTACCGGAATACTGTAATACTATATATTAAACACTCCCGATAATGCATTTATGTTTTAGATTTCTTTCTTTTCATAATAAAAGCTGAAAAGAACAACGTTCTACATAGAGATTAGCTCCCCATCTAATTATTTTCTTAGGATAAGTTCCAAAGAGTGAAAATTGCAACGTTAAAGAATATGCTTTCAAAATTATTATGTACAACAGATTTTCTTCTCACCTCTTCCCCTATTTTATTGTTACTCTAAGAGAATATAAGTATCCCTGAGTCTCCCTTACCATACATATTGAATGCAACCATCTTTTAAAATCCTAGGCAATCTTATCAGTAAAAAATTACTTATTTGGATTATTTGTACTCATTTGAAAATAAGCTCATCACATTTTCACATAGTTACTAGCCATCTTGATTTTTTCTTTTCTTTTAATTACTTAATGCATTTTATTACATTTATAGGAGTACAACAATCTTCACAACCAAATTTTACAGCATTTCCATCCCAAACCTTCGGTGCAACCCCCCACCCCCCAACCTGTCTCATTTAGAAACCATAAGTTTTCCAAAGTCTGTGAGTCAATATCTGTTCTGCAAAGAAATTCATTGTGTCCTTTTTTTAGATTCCACGTATAAGCAATAGCATTTGATGCTGGTGTCTCATTGTCTGACTGACTTCACTTAGCATGATAATTTCTAGGTCCATCCATGTTGTTGCAAATGCCATTATTTCTTTCCTTTTAATGGCTAAGTAATATTCCACTGTGTATATATACCACATCTTCTTTATCTACTCCTCTGTTGATGGACATTTAGGTTGTTTCCATGTCTTGGCTATTGTACAGAGTGCTGCAATGAACATTGGAGTACACATGTCTTTTAGAGTCATGGTTTTCTCAGATGCCCAGGAGAGGGATTGCTGGATCAAATGGTAATTCTATTTTGAGTTTTCTGAGGAATCTCCATACTGTTTTCCACAGTGGTTGCACCAATTTACCTTCCCACCAACAGTGTAGTAGGGTTCCTTTTTCTCCACTTTTTTTCTTCAGAACCTTTCCTGTTAATGTTCTTTGCTCATATTCCAATTGGGGTTTCATCTTAGGATACTGTGATATTCCTATTGGAGATATTAAGCTTTTGCTTTTTGGTCATGATGGGAGCACGTGGAAATTCCTGGGATAGAGGTCAAACCTGCGCCACAGCGACAACACTGGCTCCTTAACCTGCTGTGCCACAAGGGTACTCCAAGTTTTTGTTTTAGCAAGTATATTATAAATATTTGCACTCACATTGTGCTACTGTTCTGGGACAGCTTTGGGTTCAGCCCAGGTTCTCATCTTTGGCACTTCTGACATTTGGGGCCAGATAATTCTTCGTGGTGGGGGCTGCTGGATAAAAAGTAGGATGTTTGGCAATATCTCTGGCTTCTACCACTAGATGTCAGTAGTGGCCCCCAAGCTGTGCCACCGAAAATGTTTCCAGATGTTACCTGTGGGCAAAACTGCCGGAGATGGAAGAATCACTTATATTCAATATTGTCTTAATTTTTCATATGAAGACGGTGTTCATCACGGGAGCCCTGCACATCCAGGTGCCCTAAATGAGCAACAGAGATCATGGAAAAGAAGGGGCCACTTTGTGCTCCACTCACCAGCACAACCAGGCAACACACAGGACCGGCTAGGTTCCGACTGGGGAATTCTTTTCTCTTATCTCACTCTCTTTACCCAAGTAAAAAAAAAAAACAAAAACAAAAAAAACAGGAGTCTTTTTAGATCAGTTGGATCTTTGATCTCCTACGTGAACTTAAAATAGTTTTCCGAAATTCTACAGTCACGTCTGTCATTAAAACGCAGAGGAGGAAGTTCCCGTCATGGCTCAGTTGTTAACAAACCTGACTAGTATCCATGAGGACGTGGGTTCGGTCCCTGGTCTCACTCAGTGGGTTAAGGATTCAGTGTTGCCATGAGCTGTGATGTAGGTCGCAGATGCGGCTCAGATCCTGCATTGCTGTGGCTGTGGTGTAGGCCAGCAGCTACAGCTCTGCTTGGACCCCTAGCCTGGGAACCTCCATATGCCACAGGTGCGGCCCTAAAAAGACAAAAACAAACAAAAAAATGCAGAGGAGACTAAGCTCTGCCTCCCCAGGTTGGTCTGAGACTGAAATGCAGTACGAAATGAAAACCCTTTGTATAAGATCTCTTGTACTTTTTATTTTTTTGTCTTTTTAGGGCTGCATCATGGCATATGGGGTCAAACTGGAGCTGCAGCTGCTGGCCTACCACAGCCACAGCAACGCGGGATCCAAGCTGTGTCTATAACCTACACCACAGCTAGCTCATGGCAATGCCAGATCCTTGACCCACTGGGCGAAGCCAGGGATCTAACTTGCACCCTCACGGATACTAGTCGGTTTCGTTACCACTGAGCCACGATGAGAACTCTGTGCTCTTGTACTTTTTAAATTAAGTGTATCACTTTAATAAAATTAATGAATGTGTAAATAAAAAATATAAATAAAACAAGCACGTGATATAACTCAGAAGTAAGAAACAATCTAGCTTTCTTATGTGAAAATATCCAGTATTTCTTCTGTGTGAAGCATTGGTGAGATCCGGGTGTACTGTGCTGTATCTGAATATTCTGTACACAAAATAGCCAAGGTACCGCACATCAAACATACTTTTTCGATTTAGAGTTCTGAGAACATTAAGACCAAAGAATGGCAAACTTCCAAATTCCTTTTTGAGGAAAATGGTTGTGTTAGGAAAACTGTTACTACAATGTTTTTTAAAACAGTAAAAATCTAAACTACCTAAATGTCCATGAATGGGTAAAAGTTATGAGACACAGGCAAACACACAAACACCCACAGAGTACAAAAATTCAAGGGAGTATGATGTTAACATTAAAGACGGGGGGCATAGCATATGATACATGTGATATCATTTATACGTGGTATCTAAAATATGACACGAAGTTATCTACGAAATAGGAACAGCTTCAGACATAGAGAACAGACTTGCAGTTGCCAAGGGGGAGGAGGGCTGGGGAAGGATGGGCTGGGAGTTTGGGGCTAGTAAATGCAAACTATTATATAAAGGATGGATAAACAACAACAAGGTCCTACAGAATAGGACAGGAAACTGTGTTCAATATCCCATGACAAACCATAATGGAAAAGAATATAAAAAAGAATGCACATCTATGTATAACTCACTTTGCTGTTCAGAAGAAATTAACACAACATTGTAAATCATGTACTTCAATTAAAAATTAAAATAAAAATTTAAAATTAAAATAACATGGAGTTCCTGCTGTGGGGCAATGGGATGCAGGTTCGCTCCCCGGCCTGGTACAGTGGGTTAAGGATCCAGCATTGCCACAGTTGTGCATAGGTTGCAAATGTGGCTCAGAGCTGATCCCTGGCCGCAGGAACTACGTATGCCACCAGGTGGCCGAAAAAAGGAAAAAAATTAAAAATAAAATAACAAAAGATGTGAGGAATATAATATTAATCATAAAAGGTATAATCTGAGAATTTAAACTATAGTCCAATGATTACAGATATACAGCTGTGAAAGCATACAAAGAAAAGAGAATGAGAAAGTGAAGACAGTTGGTTTGGAAGGAAAAGAGTAGTAAAGTGGGAGATTTTTTCACTGCGACTGACTCCATTCTACTCTTATTTGTGAAATTATAAAAGGCAAGAGAAGAACAAAAATGAAACTACACTAAAATAGAAAGTAGTGATCATTGGCATATAAGAGGTTCCCAAATGCCTCCTGTCCTCTTTAATCCTTGCCAAAGGAGAGCCAGGATGTGTCTACTCACTGACAAATAAGGTTAACAATTTAAAGCCTAGAAAGGCAAGCCCAACTCACCTTGAACTTGGTCATTTTGTCCTCCTCCTTCTGGGGAAGTGCTGAGTCTTGGGAAGGCACAATGGGGGAGGGAGAAAAAAGCTGTCAGAGTCTGGCCTAGGATGGCACTAACCCACATGATAGCTTAATGCGAAACAGCGGCCCCTCCCTCAGGTGGCCTGATGGGCAAAGTCTGGACTGGATTCTAGAGGCCACTCAGCCCTTCAGCCAAGAGTCCCTGAGTAGTGAATGACCCACCCAACCATACATGGTGGCTCCAATACAAGTCTGCACAGCCTTCAGGATATGATTCTGATTCTAGAGAGTGTGGAAATTGAAAGTACCCAGGTTAAGGGAGTTCCCTTCATGGCTCAGTGGTTAATTAACCCGCCTAGGAACCATGAGAATACGGGTTCGCTCCCTGGCCTTGCTCAGTGGGTTAAGGATCCAGTGTTCCCGTGAGCTGTGGTGTAGGCTGCAGACTCAGCTCAGATCCCCCATTGCTGTGGCTGTGGTGTAGGCCTGCAGCTGTGGCTCTGATTCGACTCCTAGCCTGGGAACTTCCATATGCTGTGGGTGTGGCCCTAAAAAGGCAAAAAGAAAAAAAAGAAAAAAAAGGAAAGCACCCAGATTAAGAGAGTAACTTCTGGGGACAAATGTCCAGGTTCACAGGACTACTATATATTAGCTGTGAAATTTTAGACAAATTTTTAGTACCTCTGTGCCTTGGTTCCTCCATCTGTGAAATGCTGGATTAACAATGCTTATCGCATAGGATTGTTGTAAGAATTTTTTTTTTTTTTTGTCTTTTTGTCTTTTTAGGGCCGCACCTGTGGCATATGGAGGTTTCCAGGCTAGGGGTCCAATTGGAGCTGTAGCCACCACCCTACACCTGAGCCACAGCAACTCACAATCCAAGCCACATCTGCGACCTACACTACAGCTCATGGCAATAACAGATCCTTAACCCACCGAGCGAGGCCAGGGATTGAACCCACATCCTCATGATGCTAGTCGGGTTTGCTAACCACTGAGCCATGATGGGAACTCCCCACTGTTGTAAGAATTAAATGGGTAGGCAGAAAGTTCAAAGAACACCTTCAAGTATCTCTCTGAAGAAAAGCAAGAAATATTTAGTAATATAAAACCTGACCTTGGAGTTCACTGGTGGCTCACTGGGTTAAGGTTCCAGCATTGCTTGGAGTTCACCTGTGGCTCAGGTTCAGTCCCTGGGCCTGGGAAATTTTGCATGCTGCAGGCACAAACAAAAAGTAAAAAATAAAAAAATAAAACCTGTCCCCATATACAGTTTCTCTCTCTCTTCCCTTTTTTTTTTGGCTTTTCAGGGCAGCACTCGCAGCATAAAGAGGTTCCCAGGCTAGGGGTCGAATTGGAGCTATAGCTGCCGGCCTAGGCCATAGCCACAGCAACACCAGATCTGAGCCATGTCTGCAATCTACACCACAGCTCACAGCTCAGGGCAACATCGGATCCTTAACCCACTGAGAGAGGCCAGGGATTGAACCCGCAACCTCATGGTTCCTAGTCGGATTCATTTCCACTGCGCCACGACAGGAACTCCCATAAACAGTTTCAATGGAGCCTTAAGAGGTTGTTGCTTTGTCATATACAAATCACCTTTATTTTTTTTCTCCTTTTTACAGCCTCACCTGTGGCACCTGGAAGTGTCCAGGCTAGGGGGTTGAATCAGAGCTGCAGCTGCCAGCCTACATCACAGCCACAGCAACACCAGATCTGAGCTGCATCTGTGACATACACCACAACTTGTGGCAACACTGGATCTTTAACCCGCTGAGAGAGGCTAGGGATTGAACCTGTATCCTCACAGAGACAATGTCAGATCCTTAATCTGCTGAGCCACAGTGGGAACTCCAAAAATCACCTTTAACCTCAGAAATATCTGTTCCCCCTTCTTAGTTTGTCATATTAACCTTGATGCCTTTGCAATAATATTTAAGATTACTTTGAAGAATTTTTTCCCTGTAAATGTATATAACTTAAAATTTTCCATTTTAACCATTTTTGAGGGGTAGAGCTCATTAAGTGCATTCAGATTGTTGTCCAACCATCACTACTACTATCCACCTCCACGACTTTTTCACCATCCCAAACTGAGACTCTGTACTCATTAAATAAAAACTCTCCGTTCCCCTTCCTGCTGGCCCCTGGTAACCACGATTCTACTTTCTCTATGAACCTGACTTTTGTTTTGTTTTTTAGGGCCACACCTGTGGCATATGGAGGTTCCCAGGCTAGGGGTCGAAGTCAAATCAGAGCTGTAGCTGCTGGCCTACACCACAGCCACAGCAACGCAGGATCCTTAACCCACTCAGTGAGGCCAGGGATTGAACCTGCGTTCTCATGGATGCTCGTCCGATTTGTTTCTGCTGAGCCATGACAGGAACTCCTGAATTTGACATTTTAGATGACTGTTGTTTAAAAGACAAAAGATCTTTCCAACATGACTGTATTAACAGTAGGGCCTTAAAAAGACTCTTATCATGAAGAAAAATTAATAAAATCTTGTGATTTGACAGTACGCTAATCAATACATTTAAGCTAAAAAGCTATAGTGATCATAGTAATGATAAAAACAACAAAAATGGCAATGTTTAACATGAAATAAACACTAAGCACATGTTAGAGACCTTGAGAAGCACTTGTACACTTTGTTTCATTAGGCACCTGCCACACACCTGTGAAGAAGCTACCGCTGTCGTGGCCGTGTGACTCCGGTCCGGTCACCTCCACCTCTGCGCCTCTCCTCAGCTATAACAAGGAGAGGCAAAAAGGAGTGTCAGTCACAGGGTTACTGGGGGGGATAAATGAGCTGATGCAAAGCTCTTGGCCTTGTACCTGTCATTGTAGGAAGTTCTCAATAAATGACAACGATGACTGCTGTTTCCACGTAACAGATACGGACGCTGAGGTTTGGTGTGGTCGAGAGTCAGGGGTGGAACTTGAACCCAGACCTAACAGCCAGACTTCTGTATCTTATCTCTTTGCCGCTTCTAAAGAAAAATAAATAAAATAAACAGATGGGAGTCTGAGGCCTCACAGAAAGAGAAATGAGATCTAACATGTACGAATGGGTCACTTTGCTATACAGCAGAAATTGGCACAACACTGTAAATCAACTATACTTTAACCAAAAACATTTTTTAACCAAGAGAAATGAGATCTTGAGAGTTAGGGATAAAGGACCGAGAAACGATTTTGAAGCCAGAGGATCTGCTTGAAGGAGAGGAGAACAGAGTTGGTTAGGCTGTAGGCTCTGGAATCAGACCACCAGTGTCTGAATACTGGCACTTCCAACTTGCTACTACTTAGTCTCAATGTCTGATCTATAAATTAGGGATGACGATGATGATGGCAGTCGTAATAACAGCAACCTAACAGGAAAGTTGGCCTGTCTAAGTGACTACACATAAAACAAAGAAAACACTCTCCAGCAGCGGAAACATTCATCACGGCTGCTTGACATGAAATAGTCATGAAACCCCTTCCTTGAGGTGACTGCAGCCGCACGCGGCTTGATAAGCAGAGGTGGACTGGATTCCAGATGCCACTCACACCTTCGGCAGAGAGCCCCCGGGAACGACCTAATACAAGTTCTCCTTGTAGCTCTCAGGGTATGATTCTGATTGGGGATGGGGGTGGGTGTAGTAGAAATTGAGAGTGATATACCCATATTAAGAGATAATTATTAGTTAACTACTGGTTAATTTATTACTTATTAATTATTATTAGTCTTACTCCAGAAGGAGTAGCATAGAAAAGGGTAGTGTAAAACTTTCCAGTCAGGATTTCCTGTCGTGGCTCAGTGCATAACGAACATGACTAGTATCCATGAGGATGCAAGTTCAGGTCACAGACACAGCTCGGATTCTGCATCGCTATGGCTGTGGTGTAGGCTGGCAGCTACAGCTCCAATTCAACCCCTGGGAACCTCCATATGCCACGGGTGCGGCCCTAAAAAGCAAAAAAAAACAAAAAAACAAAAAATAAAAAAACACACAAAAACTTTCCAACCTTAGGAAAAAATGCCCTTTCAGAATCTGTAATTCACTTTGTGCTGACTCTACATTTGCACAGTGACTTCTGCTCAGAAGAAGTATTTTACAGAGATCTATCACCTCTGGGGAAAAAGCATAATTAGTAAATCAACTGTTTGCCTTGTGATTAATACTTACTCAGCTTTACATCCCAAGAACCTAAAACAGTGCCGGGAGCACAGTGGTTGCTCAGTAGACACTCAGCAGTTCGTGTCAATGTCGGTGACAGTGTCAATGTCGATGACAAAGTCAATGTCGGTGACAATGTCAATCCAGGCACCTTCTGGCAGAGACACATGGAAAAGCTAGACTAATTGGTCAAAGGTCTCTTCAGGATGTAAAATTCTGAGGCTGGTCCCACTATGGAGGATTTGGAGAGTGGGGGTTTTACGTTCAAGTTTTTCCTCTAGGTCTTTCACAACAATCGCAAGAGCAAGGTCATCTTTGGAGGGAAAAGGGCCACTGGATTTTTACTACCATTTTAGGAAGGTGCTTTCCGCTCTTCAAAGTTAGCACCTAAAGGGACTCTTGTTATAGCCCACCAGAATGTGTCCACCAATATACTGGGAATGGGGAGTTCCCTGGCAGCTCAGCAGGTTAAGGACCTGGTGTTGTAACTACCGTGGCTCTGGTTGCTGCTGTGGCATGAATTCAATCCCTGGTCCAGGAACTTCCACATGCCATGGGCACAGTCAAAACAAAAACATACTGAGAACAGCAACTATTTCATTGCCTGCATGATTGGCACTAGATAGGACTGACCTTGTTAATTTTTCATTTAAAAAATGAGTTTATTAATTCGATTAACATTTATGGAAATCAGACTAAAAACACAATTACTCAAGTTACTGATGCACTGGCAATCTAGCTGTACGCTGCTCAGTACCAGGCTAGTGAGTGGGCTGCTTTGGAGGCACGGGTAATGGGCTTTGAGGGCTGCAGTCATACGGAGCAGGTTCTACAACAACGTAGCTCGATCTGAGCCCTACAGGATGACTGGGTTCTTATGTATTTATTTATTTATTTATTTTTGCTTCTTAGGGCCCCACCCACAGCATATGGAGGTTCCCAGACTAGGGGTTGAATCGGAGCTACAGCCGCCGGCCTACACCACAGCCACAGCAATGCCAGATCCGAGCTGTGTCTGTGACCTACACCACAGCTCATGGCAACACCAGATCCTTAACCCACTGAGTGAGGCTAGGGGTCGAACATGCATCCTCATGGATATTAGTCAGGTTCCTAAACTGCTGAACCACAACAGGAACTCTGAGAAATACTTTTAAGAACAATAAGGCAGGGGGTTGCGGCAAGATGGCAGAGAAGTCGCGCTCACCCTCTCCCACAAACACATCTAAATGTAAAACAGCTTGTACAGAACATCAACTGAATGCTGGCAGAATTTAAACCTCCAAAAAGGGCAAGAAACTCTTGACATAACTGGGTAGAACAACAGAAAGAAAAAGAAAAAAAAAAAAAAAAAAACGGAGAGAGACAGAGAAAAGGAATCAGACGGCACCGGCACTCCAGGGAGGGAGCAGTGAAGGAGAAAAATGAACACACACCCTGGGAAGCCACCTAACTGACGGAAAGATCAGCCGAGAAGGGGAGGGACCGCAAAGCCCGAGAAAAGTGCAGCTGCTGGACTGAGAACAGCAAAGCAGTGTGAGAGCCTCACAGATCATCTCAACACCAGCACAGACACCACAGCCTGAGACGCTCAGGCGGGGGCTGGGAGCTGAGACCCGGGCCCAGGAGGCCAGTCCCCGGGAGAGCGCTGGGGTTGGCGGTGTGCGGACAGCCTAAGGGCTAGGGAGCAGTGCGCCATGGTGGGGGAGCGATACTCTACGGGCTGGGGAGTGAAACACCAGGTCAGAGGGAACCTGGGAGAAGGTCTGTGCCCACAGGAGAGGCAAGACTCCATCGTTGGGGAGAAGGAGAGGAGGAGGGGCTGACCGCCACAGGAAGCACCTTGCACCAGCGCAGAGGGCAGGGCGAATCAAGCGCAAACCTCCAGCAGAGGCGAGCTTGCAAAGGGTGGGGCGACTCAAGTGCAAACTGCCGTAACTAGAGGCTGCTTACTAGACTGCTGTTGCCCCCGCATCTTCCAGACACACCCCACCCGTGCTGTGTGACCAGAAGCTCCTTGCTAGCCTGCTGTGGATCAGGCATCTCTGGGCATGGCTCACCTGCGACGGTAAGCAGCTTGCTAGACCGTGGTGGACCGGGCTTCCTGGGGCGCAGACTGTTCACAACACGGAGGCCACTGGCTTGCCCACACTGGTCTGGCATCTCCGGCACAACCATCCCTAAGACTTCTGCTTCTTGCGCAGGCTACCAGTGGCCAGGCACCTCTAGCGTGGGCTAAGGGCATCAGGGGGCTAAGTGCCACACGGGGCCTACCAAGCACCAGACGCTGTTGCTATCACTCTCCTGGGAACACACCCTCCCTTGCAGTTGCCACTCCCAAATGCTCAGGGCAGCACCCAGACACTTGTTTGTTGTTCCCTCCCAAGTCCATACAACCAGGTACAGCTGGTGCAGCATCTCCTGTGCGGTCTAAGTGGGACAGGGTGCTTCCTGGTGGCCTGCAGGGGGCAGGAGCAAACCACCCCAGTTATCCCTGACTCCGGAGGTTGGCGTGGCCCACCGCCACAGGGGACACCTGAACAAAAATCACGTGCAGAGCCAACCAGCTCAGAGGGCACCACAGAGAAGGCCATTACAACGGAATACCACCTGCTGTTGCTCTCGTTCCCCTGGGAGGACACCCGCCCTGTAGCCGCCACTGCCAAACATTCTGGGCAGTGCCCAGACGCCTGTCTCTTCCCAGGCACCTGTAACTACGAGCACCTTGTGCAGCACATCCTGTAGGGGCTAAGCAGGACAAGGTACTTCCTGTATGGCCTACAGGAGGCAGAGGCAAGACACCGCAGTTATCTGTGGCTCCAGAGAGGAGAATGACATATTACCACTAGGGGTCCGTGAATAGGCACCAGTGCAGCCCCAGTCACCTCAAGGGCACTACAGAGGAGGGCACTGAGACTGAACACCACTTGTGGGTGCCCCTGCACTCCTGGGAACACACCAACACCGCTACTCCCACTGCTAAGTGCTCTGGGATCTACCATATGCCTGATATCTATCACTTTCCAGGACCCTGAAACTAGGAACGACCTGTACAGCACCTCCTATGTGAGCTAAGGGAGACGGGTTGCTTCATGCATGGTCCACAGGTAGAGGGGGCAAACCACCACAGTTATCACTGGCTTTAGAAATGATCATGGCCCGCAACCACTAGGAGTCCCTGAACAGGTACCACCTGCAGTTCAAGTCACCTCAGAGAAGGGCACTGCAATCAAACACTAGCCATTGTGGCTCTCAATCCCCTGGGAACTCACACATCCTGCTGCTGCTACTGCCAATTGCTCTGGACGCCTGGTTGATCCGCCCAGAGCTCCTTACCACTTCCCAGGGCCCTGCAACTAGGAGTAGCCAGTACCACCTTTCTGCAGGTCCTTGCTGCTGTTGAGAGCCCAGAGACCACACCAACTGCTGACCCAACCCATTGCTTCCTTCTCCCTGAAAACACACGGAGCACCAGGGAGATAACAGCCCTGCTCACACCAAAGGAAGGGATACCAAATATTCAAACTCCCACACCAAAAATAAATAGTAACCCCACCAAAAAATACAAAGGGGTGCTGTTGCCTAGAAGTAGCCTTACAAGACTACAGTGTCATTTACCCAAACTGACAGAAAAAGAAAACCATAAGCAAGATGAAGAAGCTCAGAAACCATTCCCAGTTAAAGGAATAGGAGAATTCATCTAAAGCAGTCAACAATGAAACAGACCTATGCAGTCTGACAGAAATGGAGTTCAGAAGGGAGGTAGTGAAAATACTTGAGGAATTAAGGCTGAATATCAAGGAATTAAGAGAAGACACAAATATCAATGCAGATTCCCTTAGAAAGGAACTAGAAAATATAAGGAGGAGCCAAGAAAAGCTAGAAAACTCACTTGCAGAGATGCAAACTGAGCAAAAGGCAATAAAGAGGACATTGAATAATGCAGAGGAATTAATTAGCGATGTGGAAGATAGAATAATGGAAATCACCCAATCAGGACAACAGACAGAAAACCAAATGAAAAAACATGAAAGCAATATAAGAGATCTATGGGATAATATAAAGCGGCCCCATCTAAGCATAGTAGGAATTCCAGAAGGAGAAGAAAAAGAAAAGCAGATTGAAAGTATATTTGAAGAAATTATGTCTGCAAACTTTCCAAATCTGAAGGAATCTGACATCAAGATACAGGAAGCACAGAGTGCCCCAAACAAGTTGAACTCAAACAGACCCACACCAAGACACATTATGTTAAAAATGGCAAAAATTAAAAACAAAGAAAGGATCCTAAATGCAGCAAGAGAAAAGCAAAGTGTTAATTATAAGGGATTCCCCATAAGGCTATCAGTTGATTTCTCTACAGAAACACTACAAGCCAGACAAGAGCGGCAAGATATGTTTAAAGTGCTGAAAGGAAAAAATTTGCAACCTAGAATACTCTACCCAGCAAGAATATCACTAAATAGAAAGGGAAATAAAGAATTTCTCCAGGAGTTCCCGTCGTGGCTCGGTGGTTAACAAATCCAACTAGGAACCATGAGGTTGCGGGGTTTGAGCCCTGGCCTTGCTCAGTGGGTTAAGGATCTGGCATTGCCATGAGCTGTGGTGTAGGTTGCAGATGCGGCTCGGATCCCACGTTGCTGTGGCTGTGGCGAAGGCTGGCAGCTACAGCTCCTGTTAGACCCCTAGCCTGGGAACCTCCACATGCCACGGGTGTGGCCCTAGATAAGGCAAAAAGACAAAAAAAAAAAAAGTTCTCCAACAAACAAACGCTAAAAGAGTACAGCAATACCAAACCCTTTCTAAAACAAATACTGAAGGGTTTCTATAAAAAAAACAAAAAACTAAAAATTAAGAAAGAGAATGGAGGAGTTCCCATTGTGGCTCAGTGGTTAACGAATCTGACTGGGAACCGTGAGGTTGCAGGTTTGATCCCTGGCCTTGCTCAGTGGTTAACGATCTGGCATTGCCGTAAGCTGGGGTATAGGTCGCAGATGCGGCTCGGATCTGGTGTTGCTGTGGCTCTGGCATAGGCTAGCAGCTACAGCTCTGATTAGACCTCTAGCCTGGGAATCTCCATATGCCATGAGTGCGGCCCTAGAAAAGGCAAAAAGACAAAAAAGAAAAAAAAAAAAAGAAAGAAAGAGAATGGAGGAAACCACATATGGAAAGCAATCATTCAAATAAGCTGGCATAGGAGATTGGATTAAGACGGTGGAATAGAAGGACTGGAGCTTAACTTCTCTCCTAAAAACAAAATTACAACCATGTGCTGAGCAACCTTCAACCAAATGGACTGGAAACTTTCAAAAAAATTATCTACTCCAGAAGACAAAGAGGAGATCACATCAAGAGGTAGGAGGGGTGATTAGCAATAGAAGCAACTCCACACCTCCTGGGTGGGAAACCCCACAGACTGGAAAGTAACTGTTATCACAGAGACTCACCTACAGGACTGAGAGTTCTGAGCCCCACATCAAATCCCCATGCCTGGGGATCTGGCACAGGGAGAAAGAACCCCTGGAGCATCTGGCATTGAAGGCCAGTGGGGCTTGTGTGCAGGAGCTCCACAGGACTAGGGGAAAAGGAGACCCCATTCTTGAAATGCACACACAGACTTTCAAGTGCACTGGGTCCCAGGGCAAAGAAAAGTCTCCACAGGAATCTGGGTCAAACCTGACTGCAATTCTTGGAGGACCTCCTGGGAAAACAGGGGTGACTGTGGCTTGTTGTGGGGGAAAGGCATTGGAGGCAAAGCTCTCAGGAACAGTCATCAGCCTGCATTTCTCTGGAGGTGGCCATTTATGGGAAAATCTGGCCCTTTCCATCAGCACTGAGAAGCCCCAGGCCAAACAATCATCCAGGTGGGATCACAGCCCCACCCATCAAGCACAGGATGCCTAAAGAACCCTCAGGCACACAACCAGCCTCTAATCTCACCCAGAGACAAAGCCACACCCACCAGAAGGATAGGAATCAACCCCATGTACCAGTGGTCAGGCACCAGTCCCCGCATCAGGAAGCCTACAGCAAGCCCCCCCTCCCCCATACCAACTTCAGCCACAGGGAGGGAAACACCAGAAGTAAGAGAGGCTACAACTCTACTGTCTGCAAAAAGGTCACCACACGAAAAACCTATAAAAATGAAGACAGAAAACTGTAACTCAGATAAGGGAGAAAGAAAAAACCCCAGATAAACAGCTCAGTGATGAGGAGATTATCAGCCTCCCAGAATGAGACTTTAGGAGTTCCCGTCGTGGCGCAGTGGTTAACGAATCCGACTAGGAACCATGAGGTTGCGGGTTCGGTCCCTGGCCTTGCTCAGTGCGTTAACGATCCGGCGTTGCCATGAGCTGTGGTGTAGGTCGCAGACGCGGCTCGGATCCTGCGTTGCTGTGGCCGCGGCGTAGGCCAGTGGCTACAGCTCCGATAAGACCCCTAGCCTGGG
>PVHT021183541.1:447822-481153 GCA_004024745.2 Catagonus wagneri | reverse complement strand
AAAAAAAAAAAAAAAAAAAAAAAAAAGCCAACAACACAATTGAAAAATGGACAAAGGACCTGAATAGACATTTCTCCAAAGAAGATATGCAGATGGCCAACAAGCATATGAAAAAATGCCCAACATCACTGATGATTAGAGAAATGCAAATCAAAACCCCCATGAGATACCACCTCACACCAGTCAGAATGGCCAGCATTAATAAGTCCACAAACAACAAATGCTGGAAGGGGTGTGGAGAAAAGGGAACCCTCCTGCACTGTTGGTGGGAATGTAAGCTGGTACAAGCACTATGGAAAACAGTATGGAGGTACCTTAGAAAACTATACATGGAACTACCATAGGACCCAGCAATCCCACTCTTGGGCCTGTATCCAGACAAAACTTTCCTTGAAAAAGACACTTGCACATGCATGTACATTGCAGCACTATTCACAATAGCCAAGACATGGAAACAACCCAAATGTCCATCGACAGATGACTGGAGTACGAAGATGTGGTATATATACATGATGGAATACTACTCAACCATTAAAAAGAATAAAATAGGAAATCATGACTCGAAAAGACACATGTACTCCAGTGTCCATTGCAGCACTCTATGCAATAGCCAGGTCATGGAAACTACCGAAATGCCCACCGACAGAGGAGTGGATAGGGAAGATATGGTACATATGCACAATGGAATATCAGCCATTAAAAGGAACGAAATACCAACATTTATAGCAACATGGATGGACCTAGAAATTATCATGCGAAGTGAAACCAGTCAGACAATTAGACAGCAACACCCAATGCTAAGGCTTACATGTGGAAACTAAAAAGACACAATGAACTTCTTTGCAGAACAGACAATGACTCACAGACTTTGGAAAACCTTGGTTTTTCAAATGAGACAATCTTGGGGGTGGGGGGATGCACTGTGGGTTTGGGACACAAAATCTATCAAATTGACTTGTGATGATCTTTGTACACCTATAATTGAAATAAAATTCATAGTAATATGGTAAAAAAAAAAAGAATAAAATAATGCCATTTGCAGCAACATGGATGGAATTAGAGACCCTCCTACTGAGTGAAGTAAGTCAGAAGGAGAAAGACAAATACCGTATGATATCACTTATATCTGGAATCTGATATACTGCACAAATGAACCTTTCTACAGAAAAGAAAATCACGGACTTGGAGAACAGACTTGTGGTTGCCAATGGGGAGGGGGAGGGAGTAGGATGGTATGGGAGTCTGGGGTTAGTAGTTGTAGACCAATGCCTTTGGGATGGAAAAGCAAGGAGATTCTGCTGTATGGCTCCAGGAACTATGTCTAATCACTTACGAAGAATCTATATATGTATATGTAACTGGGTCATCACGCTGTGCAGCTGAAAAATTGACAGAAAACTGTAAACCAGCTATAATGGAAAAAGAAAGAAAGAAAAAAGAATAAGCAGGGTAAAGGGTAAGAAGAGATGGAGGGAGGGGCCACTACAGACAGTTTTTGTCATGGAAAGCTTCTGAGCAAAGCCCTGAGCTAAGGCAGACAGAGCCAAGCAGATATCTGAAGGATGAGCAATTTAGCCAGAGAGAAGCAGAAAATACTTTATTAAAAAGTCATGAGTCTATTCTGTCTTCCTGTGCATCTCAAATTTCCATGTTCCACAGCTCAGCACAGAACCCTGCCAAGATAAAAGGTTCTATGTTTCACCCCCAGAAACTCGAAATCAGGAGATCAAGGATGAGGACACTAAGAATCCACTTCTTTTATTTATTTTTTTTTTGGCTGCATACAAAAACTCCCAGGCCAGAGATGGAATCGGTGCCACAGCAATGAAAATGCTGGATCCTTAACACACTGAGTCACCTGGGAACTCCTCCACGTTTCTAATAATACACCAGGTGGTGGTTCCTGGATCACAATTTGAGTGACATCAGTCAAAACCAGCCCTCTAGAAACTTTCTGACAGACTAAGGACTGGGTATTTTCACCTTCAAATCTTTCTACTAACCCCAAAGAATGCCCTGTTATCTGACGGCAAAAAAATTAAAGAAGGTAAACACTTCAAGCTTCTCTTGAAGTGGGATTCTAACAAATCAAGGTTTGTTAGGATCAGAAGGCGCACCAAAGTCAACTCTAAGCACCTAAGTTTACCCACTTGAAGATCCAGGCCCTTCATAAAACACTGCCAATAACAATTACTGCAGCTGATGTTTACAGTGGTTGACTCACTACCTACCATGGCGCTGTTCACGGGAGTGCTTTACATGTAGTATCTGGTTTGATCCTCATAACAACTCTTGAAATTAAGATAGCAATTATTCCCATTTTACAGATCAGGAAACTGAGGCACAGAGAAGTTAAGGAACTTGGTTATGATTAACCAGAAGCCAATAGAAGAGTCAAGATTTTTCACTCAGGAGTTCCCTGGTGGTCTAGTGGTTAAGGACCGAATTGTCACTGCCGAGGCTCAAGTCATTGCAGTGCCGTGGGGTCGATCCCTGACCCAGGAACTTCTGCATGCCATGGGCTTGGCAAAAAAAAAAAAAGGAGAGAGAGAGAGATTTTCATCCAGAACCTAATATACTAGGACAGTAGTTCTCAGCACTGGCAATATATTAGACTCAAAGGGAAACTAAAAAAAAAAAAAAATGCTCAGGCCTTATCCACAACAAACTAAATCAGAATCTGTGGAAGTGGGCTGCTGACATTTGCATCTGCACACGCTTCCAGGCACCCCAGGCTATGATTTCAATGTCCAGTCAAGACACTGCACCAGGTAATGAACCCAGGCAAAATGATACTGGGATCCATGACCTTGACCAATATGCAGTGGTTCTCCAACGCTAGTGTGTATCTGTATTGTAAGGCCTGAAATTCCAGTGCTGCCTTGACATCCCTGAGTCTCATGGGGCCTGGAAGGCCCAGCGGTGAGTTCCGCTGCTCTCTCCGGATACGGCTCTTTCCTAGGGAAAGGCTCTGCATCTGGCTAGTTCCCTTATGTCTTAACTATGTTCTTAGATTCTGTATTGGCTATCTGACCTGTTCTTCCTAACCTCTCCACAAGTCTGCTGAATCACAGCCCAGACTGTTGACCACAGTTCTTTACAAATTCCCTGCAAGCCACCTTTTGAGGGCACAGGAGTCATATTATAGCTCTCCCAGTCGCTGCCCCCACCCCCGACCTGCCTGTTCTCACTTCGTGCTCAATAGGGGAGGTCTCTGCCTACTAGTTACCTCCCGCCACTGTCATCATTAATGCACAGTCCCAGTATCTTTCTCTGTTTCCTGACCCTCGCATGTAACAGGCTTCGTGTAAGCCCATGTGGGATGCTGTGCCTTTCATTCCTGGGAGAAATGTATTAAAAACCTTCTTCCTCAACAGCATTAACTTCTCCATGTTGTCACTGGATCACCTTTATAAACTATTTTTTAAATTTTTATTTATTTTATTTGCTTTTTAGGGCCACGCCTGTGGCATATGGAAGTTCCCAGGCTAGGGGTCTAATCAGAGCTATAGCTGCTGGCCTACAACACAGCCAGAGCAACGCAGGATCTGAGCCACGTCTGCGACCTACACCACAGCTTATGGCAAAGCCAGATCCCTGACCCACCGAGTGAGGCCAGGGATCGAATCCACATCCTCATGAACACCAGTTTGATTTGTTTTCGCTGTGCCACCATGGGAACTCCCACCTTTATAAATTAAGACCTGACTCAATTCAATCCATCAGCTGGACCCGCTGCACCCAGATTTCACCTCCGTAACAGCTGTAAAATTATTCAAATGAGCCAATTACATTCTCCTGCAGGAACCAAGGGTCATGCTACCCTCTGCTCACTGCAAAGCCTGCCTCCCAGAGCCCCTGCTGCTTCATTCTATTCCAGAGCACAACCCTGGGTGGCCCTGACTGGCAGCCAGTGTCTTCCTCCAGTAGGCTATGAATGTATGACAAGGAAACTGCTGTCAACCTCACCTGTGTGTCATAGGTTCAGCCATCTCATCCTATTTAGGACACGGATTCCTCCTCCCTAAACCAGGTGAATAGAAAGTGAATGGAAGAGCATCAGAATCATTCAGAATGCTAATAAAGAACACAGAAGGGGTGTTCCCGTCATGGGTCAGGGGTAATAAACCCGACTAGTATCCATAAGGACGTGGGTTCGATCCCTGGCCTCACTCAGTGGGTTAAGGATCCAGCACTGCTGTGAGCTATGGTGTAGGTCATAGAATGGGCTCAAATCTCATGTTGCTGTGGCTGTGGTGGAAGCCGGCAGCTGCAGTTCTAACTCGACTCCTAGTCTGGGAACCTCCATATGCTGCAGGTGCGGCCCAACAAAGAAAAAAAAAAGCAGAAGTCCAAACTCAAAGGAGTTTGAGTTTGTCAAAGGACTGGGTCTTTATAGCTGTTACCAAGTTTCCCAGGTGACTCTAATGTGACCAAAGTCAGGGAACCACGGCATTATTGCATTCTGCCTCTCAAGGAGTTATCTGAAGTGCCCAAGAATATCAGTGAAGCCAAGGGTGGGACTGGGCCTGATACTCAGGCCTCGTAATGACCACCTCCCTGCTTCTCTCCATTGTAAGGTGCCCTTGGAGGTCAAACAGGCAAAAGCGACTTGTAAATGCCCTGGAGGCAAATCCTCAGAGCGAAAAAGGAATCTTTCATTTACTCTTTATTTTTTTGGCCACCCCGATCTGGGGCAGGGATCAGATCCAAGCTGCAGGTGCAACCTAAGCCGGATCCCTAGCCCACTGTGCCAGGCTGGAGATCAAACCTGTATCCCAGGGCTCCCAAGACACTGTCAATCCTGATGGGCCACAGCGGGAACGCCAAGGGAGCTTCCATTTAGACCACTTCTGTCCAACAGAAATGTAATGCTGGCTGCAAGTGTAATTTAAATGTTTCTAGTAACCACGTGAAAACAAAGTAAAAAGAAGCATACTGGCTTAATTTTGACCTCATACATTAAAAATACAGTGTTTATTTATTTATTTAATGGCCACACCCATGGCATATGGAAGTTCCCAGGTCAGGGACTGAATTCGAGCCACAGCTACGACCTGTGCTACAGCAACACCGGATCCTTTAATCCCCTGCACCAAGCTGAGGATCTAACCTACGCATCCAAAGTGGCCTGAGCCGCTGTCCGATTCTTAACCCACTGCACCATAGCAGAAACACCTAACGATACATTTTAATTAACCCAATATATCCAAAATACTGTCACTTCACCTTCCATCAATATAAAAATCAGTGGGACACTTTGCGTTCTTTTTCAGTGAGGTCCATTGTATGTCTTAGAGCACATCTCAAGTAGGACCAGCCACATCTGAAGAGCTCAATAGCCCCATGTGGCCAATGGACACTATATTGGTGGGGCAAACTTAGACTTTTTTTTTTTTTTTTTGGTCTTTTTGTCTTTTTAGGACCGTACCCGTGGCATATGGAAGTTCCCAGTCTAGGAGTTCAATCCGAACTGTAGCCACTGATCTATACCAGATCCACAGCAATGCAGGATCCAAGCCATGTCTGCGGCCTACACCATAGCTCATGGCAACGCTGGATCCTTAACCAATCGAGTGAGGCCAGGGATCGAACCCGCATCCTCATGGATGCTAGTCGGGTTTGCTAACCGCTGAGCCACGTCAAGAACTCCTTAGACACTTTTAAAACAATAGAAACCATACAATCATTTCCCAGAGACTCACTAGGTTCAAAAGACCACAAAAAATGTTAGTTACAAGTTTCAACAATGGTTGGTACAAAAACTATTCATTTTTTGTTCAACTGTATGGCAGAACTGAAGTATTAAAAGGAGAAGGTGGGGGACAAAAGAGTACTTTAAAATATCTTTTGCCCTTTTAGTAGCTCACTGCATTTTTCATGTTGCATATACTCATCTGTAATAAATGAAGGACAACTCTGGTCTGCAATCCAGAGAGGGTATACTATGTGCCAGGCACTCTTTCAAATCCTTTCCATAACATCTCCCTCAATCGTCACAAAAAAAATTTTTTTCTTTTTTTTTTTTGCATTTTAGGGCCACACTAGTGGCATATGGAGGTTCCCAGGCTAGGGGTCGAATCGGAGCTATAGCCGCCAGCCTACGCCACAGTCACAGCAACGCCAAATCCAAGCAGCGTCTGCGACCTACACCACAGCTCACAGCAACGCCGGATCCTTAACCCACTGTGCAAGGTCAGGGATCGAACCAGCAACCTCATGGTTCCTAGTCGGATTTGTTAACCACTGTGCCACCACAGGAACTCCAAATTTTCACAAAAATTTTAAGCACTTTCCTTATTATATCTTTTTTAATTTTTACAAAAATTGTATTAATATCATGGTTACCTGATGTAAGAAAACTGAGGCACAGAGAAGTTAAGTAACCTGCCCAACATCATTCAGTCACAGAGTGCCAAAGAGAGGTTCCAAACCAGCTGCCGAGATTTAATACTGGCTCTGCCCCTTGTTAACTGTGCCACCAGGGCATTTATTCAATTATTTGTGACTGTTTCTTTTTTTTTTTTTTTTTGGCCACACCCACAGCATGCAGAGGTTCCCAGGCAAAGGCTTGAACCCGCACCACAGCAGCAACCAGAGCCATAGCAGTGACAATACCAGATCCTTAACCCATTGATCCTCCAGGGAACTCCTGTTTCTTCATGATAAAAATGAGAATAATACGAATTCTCTTGTGGCACAGGGGGTTAAGGATCCAGCATCATCACTGCAGCAGTTCGGGGGTTGCTACTGCGGCATGCAATCGAACCCTGGCCTGGGAACTTCTACATGCTGTGAGCAGGGCCCCCAAAAATGAGAATAATAGCACTGTCACAAAAGATAAATGAGTGAGTGCACAGAGAACACTGGAAATTTGCTGAGTCACAAGAGGTAACCAGCAAATGTTAGCTATTCTTTTTTTTCTTTTTTAGAGAAGCACCTGTCTGCTGCCCACGCAGCACCAATATTAGCTATTCTAATCATCCTCGTCATGATCTCTATGTAATCAACAAAAAAACTGAACATTAACATCAATTTGCAAACAGATTTATGGTTATCAAAGGGGAAAAGAGGGGAGGGATAAATTAGGAGGTTGGAATTAACATACACACACTACTATGTATCAAGCAGATAAACAAGAACTTCCTATACAGCACAGGGAACTATATTTTGTAATAACCCATAAGGGAAAAGAACTGGAAAAAGAATCTATCTATAACTGAATCACTTGCTGTATACCTAAAACTAACACCATTTGTAAATCAACTATACTTCCATTTTTTAAAAAACTGACTTGTTTCTGGCGCAGTGGTTAACAAATCCGACTAGGAACCATGAGGTTGCAGGTTCGATCCCTTGCCTTGCTCATGGCTTAAGGATCCAAGGGTTGCTGTGAGCTGTGGTATAGGTCACAGACGTGGCTTAGATCTGGCGTTGCTGTGGCTGTGGCTGTGGTGTAGGCTGGCAGCTGTAGCTCCGATTAGACCCCTAGCCTGGGAACCTCCGTATGCCACAGGTGCACGCCTAAAATGAGAGAAAGACAAAAAAAAACAAAACAAAAAACCTGTTTCTAACGAAATTTGTTTTAGAGCATGATGTTAGGCACGATGGTAATCAATTTTCAAATCCTCTAAACAGGCTGGTGGATTCTCTAGCTTACCAAAAGCATGTGAGGTACCAGACAAGGCATATGGTTATAGACTGTTTCTATTCTGTTTTCTCATTCCAGGCTGTAGCACCCCATGGGGCAGCTACATGAATCACACTTACTCACTGAACCCCGCTTCTCTGTCGACCACTCCAAGAAGAATATGACAAGGTCCATGGAACAGAGGTCCCTGTAGCCCGACAGGAGAGAGAGATGAAACCAAGTCATTACCAGTGTCAAGGGCAATGCCAAAGGAGGAAATGAAATTTATTTTCCTTCCCTAACTGCAACTCTTTCTTTCTCATATAAATCACATTCTCCTAGTTGCCAAGCAGGAAGATCTTAAAGTTGCTGTAGATGTTTGTTAGGGGCTAAACTGTGACTCCCAGCCCCAAACTCACAGTCCTAATCTCAAGGACCTCTGAATGTAATTGCCTTTGGAGACAGGGCTTTTAAAAAGGTGTAAGTAAAAAGAAGACCATTATGGTGAGCCCTAAATTAATCCGACTGGTGTCCTTCTAAGAAGAAATTTGGACCCACAAAGGAAAGACTGTGCGAGGACACAGCAGGAAGGCAGCCATCTGCACACCAAGAAGAGAGACCTCAGAAACAACCAAACCTGCTGACACCTTGATCTTGGACTCCTAGCTCCAGAACCACGAGAAAATATATTTCTGCTGCTTAAGCCATGCAGTCTGTGATATTTTGTTCCAGCAGTCTTAGCAAATTAATAATAATTATTAGGTCCTACTTACTCAACATCTGGTTTGCTTTAAAATACTCAATGGGGTAACAGGCGTGCACGGGGAGAGGGAGAGGAAAGATTAGCAAGGACTGGACCTGGGTGATTGTTACAAAAAAGTTCATTATGTTATACTTTGGGCTGCCTGGAAATTTCCAGAATTAATAGTTAAGGATATGGGGAGTTCTTGTTGTGGCTCAGTGGTAACAAACCAGAGAAGTATCCATGAAGATGTGGGTTCGATCCCTGCCCTTGCTCAGTGGCTTAAGTATTTGACGTTGTTATGAGCTGTGGTGTAGGTTGCAGACAAGGCTTGGATCCAGCATTGCTGTGGCCGGCAGCTGTAGGTCCGATTTGACATTTGACCCCTAGCTTGGGAACTTCCATAGGCCATACATGCAGCCCTAAAAAAAAGCAAAAACAAAAAAAAAGTTAAGGATATGAAGGAGTTCCCGTTGTGGCTCAGCAGGTTAAGGACCCACCACCATTGTCTCTGTGAGGATGCAGGCCTCACTCAGTGGGTTAAGGATCTAGCATTGCCACAAGCTGCTGCATAGGTCACAGGTGTGGCTCAGATCCGGTGTTGCTGTGGCTCTGGTTTGATTGAAACCGCAGCTCTGATTCAGCCCCTAGCCCAGGAACTTTCATATGCCTCAGGTGCAGCTGTAAAAAGAAAAAAAAAAGTTAAGGATACGAATAATCTGACAATTTTGTAAAACACAGATAAATACACACTGAAAAACTGCTAAACAGAAATGCACTGAAATGTTAATAATCATCTGTATCTTATATGTCTATATCCTATGTCATATACCCTACACATTATAACATATACATACATATGTGTAAGTTAATACTTTTCGTTATGTCATATCTCTACATTTTCTGAATTCTCTACAATGAATGTGCACTTCTATAATCAGAATATGAACTATAAATGTTATTTAAAATAAGATTAAATGAGAACACTTTTAAAGTTTTATAAAGATGCCCAAACTCACTAACACTGCTTTCAAATCCTCTGAAATAAAATTCCAACCTACGTCCACAACTTGACCCCAAATGTCTCCTCTGTAGCCAGTTTCCTATGGCTGAATATTTTAATAGATTCTTTCCCTATTTTTTTTTCCTAATTCCAATTATGGGATTTTAACTCAGGGAACCAGGATACCCAAAGATATTAAAAAAAAAAAAGTCCTAAACTCAAATCCCACTGGTCTTAAGTAACTTATGCTCTGCCTTCATTTCCTCACCAGTTAAATAGAAGTAACAATTATAGCATTCACTTTATAGGGCCTTGTGAAGGCTAAGTTTCATAAAGCTCTTGGAATGATACTTAGGACTCAATGTTTAAATATTATGACTACCACTCATCCCCTGTACATGATCTTCGTATTTTCACAATTATGTAACAGTAACTGAACACTTCCGTAGAAACATTTACTAATGAATAAAATACCTTCCTACCACTGGAACAGAAAAGGAAAATGTTAAGTCCTATCATGGTGGGCCTCTGCTTCAGGGAGCACTGGGCTCATTCCCCTTCCGTCTACAGCCCCTGTACCCTTTGAGAAGTCAAGGCAGGAGAAGGAAAGGAGGCTGGGAGATAACCATGACTTTGTGGTCCTGGAAAAACCACAGAGGGTATCTGTGGGTGACGCACTCTTTCTTTAAAAACGGGTCAGAAGTCGACCAGGCACAGCCTCCTTTCCTGCAGGAATGAGAAAGAAGAGCCAGTGGCACTTCAAGGAGCTTACACCCAAAGGGATGTTTTTCTGACTACAATAACATTAACAGCTAACACCTTGCCACACACCTGATCTGTTTCACTTGCTTAAGGCAGGTACTAGTAAAATCCCTTATTACTGAAAAGGAACCAGAAGTACAGAAAGATTAAATTCTCATCCAACATTATCTAGTTTGGAAGTAACAGCATGTGGGACGTGTTGGGGAAGGCGGGTTGGACAGAAAAATACCCGGGGGACCGTCAAACTGCGGATTTTGGTCCGCCTACAACCCGAGGATTAGAGAACCGCCCCAAACGCAGAGAAACGGACGAGGGGAAGGCAAGCGGCCACTCCCACTCCTCCACCCCGCCGTCTGCCGGTGGCCGAGGCTTTTCAGCCCTGTGAGCAAGGACCAGGCCCAGCCGAAGCCAGGACCAAGTCAGAAAAGTTAAAAGAGAGTGCAGGATCCCAGGAATCACTTACCTCCCGGAGAGAAGCGAAGGCCGCAATCTCAACCTCCTGAAGCGGAAATACCTCCGACTACGCGGCGCTCCTGGACTACATTTCCCAGCATTCCCGAGAGGAACAAGAGCCGCTGCTCCGTCCCCGGGGCGGAAGTACCCGCCCCAAAATCAACTGCCTGAATTGAATCTCCCAAAATCCACGAAAGGAGCAACATTTGTATTCTTCTCCGGCAACCGGAATGCCTCCAGACACACACAGTCCTGGCCGATATAGTTTCCTGTTTCCCAACTGAGCAAATAAAATATCTGCGCTCTCCCGCAGCTGAAGTGTCCGGATCACCAGAAGCTTCGAGACTACGCATCCCAGAATCCTCTGTAGGGCAGAGCTTCCCGCCTGTCAGCAATTTTACTTTAGCATTAGCAGGTGGAGTCTAAATAAGGCATCGGGGTCTTGTGGAACTTGGCTTGCTTTTTCTTTTTCTTATTGTTCTGTGACAGAAATTGGAAATATAAATGGAAAAATAAGTGGAAAATAACTATAAAGGCATGCTGTGTGTGAGATAAAAATGAAGTTAGGCAAAGGGAAGGGCTGAGAAGTAACGAACAAATCTTTATTAACTGCACTTGGCTTCACCCTTGATCAAGAACTCATAAAAAGGAGAGGCAACCATAAAATGCGACATGAAACAGAAGTAGCAAAATTCCCCGCTTTTCCTTTGCTTTGGTTTTCTTGCATTGTTAAGGGATTGGAGAAAATATAAGATGGGGTTCACTGCATATAATTATCTCAAAGAAAAGTATTCTTTGAGTTCCAATTAAGAAACATCACATAATTTTAATCTTTTAAAATTAAAATATATTGGAGTTCCCGTTGTGGCTCAGCGGAAACGAATCCGACTAGGAATCATGAGGTTGCGGGTTCCATCCCTGGCCTTGCTCAGTGCGTTAACAATCTGGCGTTCCTGAGGCTGTGGTGTAGGCCAGCAGCTGTAGCTCCGATGTGACCCCTAGCCTGGGAACCTCCATATGCCGTGGGTGCGCCATAAAAGGACAAAAAGACCACCTAAAAAAAATTGATATAATTGACATTGTGTAAGTTTAAGGTATACATGTTGATCTGATACATATATTTATTGCAACATGAGTACCACCTTAGCGGTCGCTAACATTTCTATCACCTCATCTAATTTTCATATCTTTTTAGTGCGAGTAAAATCAAGATCTAATCCCTTAGCAGCTTTGAAGTTTATAATACAGTATTGTTGACTATAACCACTATGCTGTGCATTAGCTCTCCAGGTTTTATTTATCTACTAGGTACAAATTTGTATCCTTAAAAAACATATCCCCAATATCCACACCCTCTAGCCTGTGATGGCCATCATTTCTACTATTTTTATGAATTCTCCTTTAAGATTCCATGTATGAACAATATATAATATTTGTCTTTGATTTCTCTCTTACCATAATGCCCTCAAGGTCCAACCATGTTGTTGCAAATGGCAGCATGTCCTTCTTTCTCGTGGCTCAATAATATTCCATTGTATAAATGCCACAGCTTCCTTTTCTATTGATCAGTTGATGAAGGCTTAGTTTGTTTCCCTATCTTGGGTTGTTTCCATATTGTGAACAATGCTGAAATAAATGTTGTGCATATATCTATTTTTATTTACCTTGCGTATACACCCAGAGGTAGATTTGCAGTAGCATATAAGAATGCTATTTTTAATTTTTTGAGGAACCTCTATACTGTTTTCCATAATGGATACATCAACTTACATAACCACCAATGGTGTACAAGTGTTCCCCCATCTCCACATCCTCACCAACATTTGTTATCTCTTGTCATTATCATCTCTTTTTTTTTTCCTCTTCCTCTTCTTCTTGACCCTGCCTGTGGCATGCAGAAATTCCCAGGCCAGGGAACATAAGCCACAGCAGTAACAACACCAAACCCATTACCGTTAGGGAACCCCATCTCTTCTCTTGATGACAACCATTCTAACATGTATGAAGTGATATCTCATTGAGGTTTTGATTTACATTGCCCTGATGATTAGTAATGTTGAGTATCTTTTATGTACCTGCTAGCGATTTGGATGTGATCTTTGGAAAAATGTCAGTTCTTCTGCCCATTTTTTAATTGGATTATTTGGGTTTTTTTTTTTATCAAGTTGTATGAGTTCTTTATATATTTTGGATATTAACCCATTATCTGATATGTGGTTTGAATATATTTTCTCCCAATCCACAAGTTGACTTTTCATTTAAAAATTATTTATTGTGCTGTGCAGAAGATTTTTGGTTTGATGTAGTCCCACTTGTCGACTTTTGCTTTTGTTGCTTCTGCTTTTGGTATCATACACAAAAAATTATTGCCTGGTTCAATATCAAAGTTGTCCCCTGCGTTTTCTTCTAGTTTTATGGCATCAGGTCTTATGTTTAAGTCTTGAATCCATTTCAAGACAATCTTTGTGAGTGATTTAAAAGAGGTCAAATTTCATTTTTCTGCATGTGGTTATTCAGTTTACCCAACACTATTTTTTTGAAGAGGCTATACTTTCCCAATTAAGTGTTCTTGACTCCCTTGTCAAATATTAGTTGACCATATACAGGGGCTTATTTCTGGGCTCTCGAGTCTCTTCCATTGGTATATGTGTCTAATTTTATGTCAGTATCATATTGTCTTGTTTTATCTTTGTAGTATAGTTTGAAATTAGGAAGAGTGATGCCTCTGGCTTTGTTCTTTCTCCTAATTGCCTTGGCTATTAGGGGTCTTTTGTGGTTCCATACAATGTTTTAGGATTGTTTCTATTTCTGAGAAACATGCTGTTGGAATTTTGATATTACATTGATTCTACAAATGGCTTTGGATAGTAGGAACATTTTAACAACATTAATTCTTCTGATCCATGTACACAGGATAATTTTTATGTTCATCTGTACCTTTAATTTCTTTCACCAAAGTCTTAGAGTTTTCAGTATATGTCTTTCATCTCCTTATTTAAACTTACTAAATTTTTTATTTTTGATATTGTCAATAGAATTGTTTTATTTCTTTTAAAGATATGTTGTCATTGTGTATAAAATAAGCGACAGATTTTTATTTTATTTTGTCTTTTGTCCTTTTAGGGCTGCACCCGCGGCATATGGAGGTTCCCAGGCTAGGCGTCTAATTGGAGCTGTTGCTGCCAGCCTATGCCATAACCACAGCAACAACAGATCTGAGCCACATCTGTGACCTACACCACAGCTCATGGCAATGCTGGATCCTTAACCCACTTAGTGAGGCCAGGGATCAGACCCGCAACCTCATAGTTCCTAGTCGTATTTGTTTCCACTGTGCCACGACGGGAACTCCCAAAAAGCAACAGATTTTTATATGTTAATTTTTATTATTCAGTTTCACTGAATTCATTGATTAGTTTAACCATTTTGGAGTGGAGTCTCTAAGACATTATATATATTGTCTTTGCAAACAAATAAAATTTCTCCCTCTCTGATTTGGATGTCTTTTATTTCTTAAAATTTTCTGATTGCTCTGCTAGGACTTGTAGTACTATGGTGAATAGGCATATTGAGAATAGGCTGAGAGTGGGCATCCTTGTTTTGTACCTGATCTTAGAAGCAAAGCTTTCAACCTTTTGCCTTTGAGTGTGATGTTATTAGCTCTACGTTTGATATGCATGGCCATCAAACTTAAGCAAATATTTGACTTGAAATGCTTGGTAAAAGTATGTTTGCATGGTAAATGTTAACAAAGTTAGCTTTATAAGAACATGCCAGACCCTTTTCCAAGATTGCAATACCAAAACCATGTGAGATTTACAAGTGCTCCAGACAATATTTGGTGTTGTCGGTCTTTATAACTTTAGCCATTCCGGTGGGTGTGTAAAGATATCTCATTGCAGTTTTAGTTTGGATTTCCCTGATGATTGATGATTAATGATTAATACCTTTTAATGTCTACTGGCCACTTGAATATCTTTTTGGTGAACTCTCTATTGAAGTAACTCCATTTTTAGTAGGTTATTTATATCTTTATTGAGTTATAAGAGTTCTTTCTGTATTCTAATATTTTTATGGGATATAAGTTTTGCTAATGTTTATAAGTCAGTGGCTTGCCTTTTTAAAAACACAAGTTCTTTTGGGGGTCCTCTTGTATCAGCAGGCTAAGCATCGGGTGTTGTCACTGCAGTGGCTTGGGTCGCTGTTGTGGCATGGGTTTGATACCTGGCTCTGCAACTTCTATATGCCATGGGTACAGCCAAAAAAAACCCAAAAAACAACAACAACAAAAAACTTTCTTTTGAAGAGCAAATATTTATAATTTGACTAAGTCGAATTTGTCAGTGTTTTTCATTTAGGGGTCACGTTTTCAGTGGGTCAGTTTCCAGAGTCTCTATTCTGTTCCGTTGATCTACATGTCTATTTTAACACAAATACCACACTGTCTTGTTGAATGTATTGTTATAATTCCTGAAGTTTGTGTGAATACTACAAATTTCTTCTTTTTCAAATGGTTTTGGCTATCAACATCCTTTGCATTTCCAAATAATTTCAGAATCACCATGTTAAGAAATATTGTAAAAGCCTTCAGAAAGTTTGATAGGAATGTGTTGAGACTAGCTAATTTGGGGGGCGGGGAATGGCCTCTTAGCAATATAAATCCATATGAACATGACCTTTCTCCATTTACTTGTCCTTAATTTTTCTGCAATGTATAGTATTTTTCAGAGTACAGGTCATGCACATGCTTTGTTGTATTTATAACCTATATATACCTATTTCTACTGTAAATCATATTTTTATTCCAATTTCAAACTGAATAAATACTACTAGTACACAGAAATACAATTAAATTTTATATATTGACCTGGTATCTGATACACAGCCTTGCTAAACTAATTTAAAAATTCTAATAGTGTCTTGCAGATTTTATTAAATATTAAATATATAAATATTGCCGACTTTATTATATTATATTTATTATTTAATATTTATTAAATTTTATTAAATACTATTCTTATTTAATATTTTATTATAATATTAAATATTATAAGTATTAGTAATTAGTATTAGTATTTATAACTAGTAAGTTCTGTGTATTTTCTAGGTAATCTTTATCAAATAGTGAAGACATCTGGACCTAGAGGTTTGTTGGGGGTGGGGAAGAATTAAGATTTTTAATTACAAGTTCAATTTCTTTAATAAATATTCAACTATATAAGTTATCTATTCCTCTTTTTTTTTTTTGGTCTTTTTAGGATTGCATCGGCGGCATATGGAGGTTCCCAGGCTAGGGGTCTAATCAGAGCTGTTGCTGCCGGCCTATGCCAGAGCCACAGCAACTCCAGAGCCGAGCCGTGTCTGCAGCCTACACCACAGCTCATGGCAACGCCGGATCCTTAACCCACTGAGCGATGCCAGGGATCGAACCCACAACCTCATGGTTGCTGGTCAGATTCCTTTCTGCTGAGCCACAATGGGAACTCTTATTCCTTTTCTGAATACTTGGTTTCTGTCTTTTTAAGGAATTAGTCCATTTTATCTGAGTTGTCAGATTATATATTACCATGAAGTTTTACATATTTCCTTACAATTCTTTCAATGTCTATTCAACCTGTACTGATGTCATCTCTTTCAGTCTTTTTTTTTTTTTTTTGCTTTTCAGGGCTGCACCTGTGGCATGTGGATTGAATTGACTAGGGATTGAACTGACAGCAATGCACAATCTGAGCCCTGTCTGTGACCTACACCACAGCTCACAGCAATGCTGGATCCTTACCCCACAGAGCAAAGGAGGGATCAAACCTGCATCCTCATGGGTACTATTAGGTTCGTTAGCACTGAGCCACAACAGGAACTCTATCTTGATATTGGTAATTTATATCTTCTTTTTTCCCTGTCCTAGTCTGATGATTATACTGATCTTGGAGTTTTCGTTGTGGCGCAGCAGAAACGAATCCAACTAGGAACCATGAGGTTGTGGGTTCAGTCCCTGGCCTCGCTCGGTGGGTTAAGGATCTGGCATTGCCATGAGCTGTGGTGTAGGTCACAGATGCGGCTTGGATCTGGCATTGCTGTGGCTCTGGCATAGGCCGGTGGCTATAGCTCCGACTGGACCCCTAGCCTGGGAATCTCCATATGCCACAGGGGTGATCCTAAAAAGCAAAAAAAAAATTATACTGATCCTATCAAAGGACCAAGTTTTGGTTTCATTGATTCTATTTTCTTTTTCTATTTAATAAATTTCTTTTAAAAAACAGCTTGATTATATTAGCATATCACACAATTCACCCACTTAAAGTGAACAATAGTTTTTAATCTATCCACAGAACTGTGCATCCACAATCTAACAGTGAAATGTTCATCTCCTTCAAAGTCCCAAGCTCATTAGTTATCTTCCCACCCTCCCCAACCACAGTCCCAAGCCCTGAACAACCAATAATCTATCTCTATGGATTTACATATCCTAGATGTTTCATATAAATGGAATCATATAACATGTGATTTTTTGTGATTGGCTTCTTTCACCTAGCATAACGTTTTCAAGGTTTGTCCATGCTGTAGCATGTATCAGTACTTCATTTCTTTTTCAGTATTGAATAATATTCCATTGTATGGATATGCAACTTCATTTGATGCGTATTTGGTTTGTCTCCACTTTGTATCCAGAAGCCTCAATATCATACTCAATGGCAGGTAGTGCAGGTACCTTACAATAGAGTATTCCCAATTCCTCCCTCTCATCCTTATAACAATACTGTCATTCATTTCACTTATTGGTATGCTATAATCACACTGTTATTATTACTTTGAATAAACAGTTATATATTAGATCAATAGGAGTAAGAAAATAAAAGATTTTAGTTTATCTTCATTTATTCCTTCTTTTCTTTATAGAGATCAGAGTTTATCACCTATATCATTTTATTTCTCTATAAATAACTTATTTTAATATTTCTTGCAAGGTAGATTTACTGACAACAAAGTCTCTTCATTTTTTGCTTATTTGAGGAAGTCTGAGGAAGTTGCCTTCATTTTTGAAGGATAGTTTCATTGGATATAAGATTCTAGGTTTGTAATTTCTTCCTTCAACATTTAAATATTTCATTCCATTTTCTTCTTGCATGTTTTCTGAAGTCTGATTTAACTTTTATCCTTGCATCTCCATAGGTCAGTTCCTATTCACACCCTCCAGCTTCTTTTCCAAGGTTCTCTTCCTTTCTTTGGTTTCCTGAAGTTTGAATACGATATGCCTAAATATCACATTTGGTATTTATCCTAAACTTTCTGGATCGGTAGTTTTGTGTCTGTCATTAATTGTGGAAAATTCCTAGCCAGTAGTAATTAAATTTTTTTCTCTTTCTTTCTTCTTCTTCCTATAATCTCATTTACGTATATTATACTTTTTATATTTATCCTCAAGTTTTTAAAATATTCTGTTCCACTTACCTTTTTTTCATTATTTTTCTTTGGATTTCAGTTTACAAAGTTACTACTGACATATCTTGAAGCTCAGGGATTCTTTCCTTGGCCATGTGCAGTCTATTGGTGATCACATCAATGACATTCTTTATTTCTGTCACAGTGGTTTTGATTTCAGGCATTTGTTTTTATTACTATTTTTCTAAACTGTGGTAAAATGCACATTACATAAAATTAATTAAGTTTTTATTGCACTTGCAGCATATGGAAGTTCCAGGTCCAAGGATTCAGTGTGAGCCACAGCTGGGCCTATGCCACACCTGTGGCAATGCCAGATCTTTAACCCACTGTGCCACAGCAAGAACTCCAAAATTTACCATTTTAGGTGTATAGTTCAGTGATGTTAAGTACATTCACATTGCTGTACAACCAGTATCACCATTCATCTCCAGAACTCTTTTCATCTTACAAAACTGAGAAAAATCTCATCAAATAATAACTTCTCATTCCTCCTTCCCACAGACCTAGCAACCACCATTCAACTTTGTGTCTCTATAAATCTGACTGCTCGAGGTACCTTATATGAGGGGAATTATACAGTATTTATCTTTTGTGATGGAATTATTTCCTTAGTCTTATGTCCTCTAGATTCATCCATGTTATAGCAGGTGTCAGAATTTCCTCTTTTCTTCATCCATCAATGAACACGGGTTGCATCCACTATTTTCCTATTGTAAATAATGTGGCTATGAACATGGGGGTCTACCATTTCCCTTGAAATCTTTCTTAGAGTTTCCATCTCTCTGATTATGTTGCTCAATTGTTCTTCCAAAGTTTTCTTGAGGAAATATTCTAAAAATTGCATATGACCTCTGCCCTGGTAATTCTATTAGGAATTTATTTATAAACACATATATCCTTATTTTTAGGAGATGCATACTAAAGTATTTAGTTATATATTAGATATATATTTACTGTTTAGTATTTTATTTAAAATGGAAGAAAATTTAAAGTCAATGGGAACACCAAAATATAACTATTATTACTGACAATGACCACTCTGCCATTTAAAGTTGCTATATTTTAACAGCAATAAGTCTTACATGGGAAATATAAATCTAATTTTGCATTTCATTGAAATATGTATAAAACAATGTATTAATCACCTATAATTTGAAGTTTGGCAAGTAGTTTTCTGATGAACAAATTCAATAGATTTAAACAAGTATTCTCCGAGTCACAGTTTTCTCTTCAGAGACCGAAGTAGTAATATTACCTGATATAGAATTCAAGACAGGACTTCTTGGTCTCTGCTCTAAGCCAAAAAGCTTGTCCAAGTGTAAATTATGCCTGTAGCTAAAGGATGTCCAAACTTATCCTCTTAAAATTCCTTCACAGCATAGAAGAATGGAAGCTTACCTCTGGGTGTCTAAGATGAACACAAAAGTGGCAAACTTTTGCATACAGAACATATTGCTTTGAATTCTTTCTTAGCTGAAAAAAAAATATGCTCATTTGTATTCTCCTTTTCAAAAAACCTGATTAAATATAAAATAAACAAATGAGGAAGTTCCTGTTGTGGCTCAGCGGAAACAAATCTGACTAGCAACCATGAGGATGTGGGTTTGATCCCTGGCCTCACTCAGTGGGTCAGGGATCTGGCATTGCCGTGAGCTGTGGTGTAGGTTGTGGATGTGGCTTGGATCCTGTGCTGCTATGGCTGTGGCATAGGACGGCAGCTGTGGCTCTGATTCGACTCCTAGCCTGGAAACCTCCATATGCTGCAGGTGCAGCCCTAAAAAAAGGACAAAAAAAAGGGCAAAACTGACATATGATAGAAGTTGAAGTAATGGCTACCTCTGGGGTGGGAAAGTGCCTATGAGGTAGGAACTTTCATATGCTGCAGGTGCACAAAGCAAAGCAAAACAAAACTAAACCAAAAAACCCCCAAAAGCCACAAATGATTTTGCCAGATAAATAGAAATCCTTTTACCCAAATCTTAAAGTCACTGCTCCAAAAAGATACAACATTTCTCTTTCACTGTTGAGAGAAGTAAGGTGGCTTAGAGTCTCTCACAAACATATGCAATCATATGCTATCACAGGGTTCTATATTCATATAATCAAAATCACACATATTCAGTTCAGAGTCGTGCAGTTTCTCAGTCAGTAAGCCTGTTCACACACTGATCCACATTCACAATATCCACAGCACACATGAAAGCATATCCTCCAAAACCTTACCGTAATTTTAAGTCATATCACAGATAAAAACATACAGTCTCATAACTAAAGTCAGAGTCTCACGGACCTCAAAAATGTATATTACATAATTCAACACAGTCACAAAAGCACTCAAACTTTTTACTGCCTATTCCCAAAGAGTTTGGGAAAGAAAATTTTATCAGGAGGCTAAAACACGTGTTCAAACTTCATTCCCAAGGTCCCAGACAGCTGGGGAAGGAAACGTTCCACTCCTCACTGGGGCCCTGGAAGGGCTCTCAGAAGGGAAGGTCAGAGTTTACCGCAGTTTCACCTAAGGTCAGCAACTACTGTGCTGTTTTCAGAAGTCCCAGTGGGAAGTTGGGAGAGGAATAAGGCTGGACTGAAATAGGATTTCATTTGGCTAAGAGGCAGGCCTGCCTTGTGACTTTTGAGGGCTCCTTCTTCCACAAAACATAAAATAGTATTTTATGACTGCTTTAGTAATAATAATAGAGTTTCTTTGAACTAAAACAATTTCTTTGACCTAAAAACTAATATTTATTAATACTTTTAATTTATTTATTTATTTATTTATTGTCTTTTTAGGGCTGCACTCACAGCACATGGAGGTTCCCGGACTAGGGATTGAATCAGAGCTGTAGCCGCTGGCCTATACCACAGACACAGCAATGCCAGATCTGAGTCACATCTGCGACCTACACCACAGCTCACGGCAACACGGAATCCTTAACCTACTGGAGGCCAGGGATTTGAACCTGCGTCCTCATGGATACTAGTCAGATTTGTTTCCACTGAACCGCAACAGGAACTCTTATTTCTTATTTTAAAAGAATTTTTTTGGAGTTTCCGTTGTGGCTCAGCAGGTTAAGAATCCGACATAGCATCCATGAGGAGGTGGGTCTGACCCCTGGTATCCCCAGTGGGTTAAGAATCTGGCATTGCAGCATAGGTCGCAGATGCGGCTCAGATCCGGCATTGCTGTGGCAAAGGCCAGAAGCTGCAGCTTTTAATCCACCGCCAAGCCAGGAATTTCCACATGCATTAGGTGCGGCCCTGGAAAAGGAAAAAAAAGGGGAGGGGGATTTTTTTTATGGGCCCCTAAAAGTATTGTAGGCCTGAGGCATTTTTCTTACTGTGTCTAATGGATAAGTCGGCTCCTCTAGTATGCCCTTGGCAAAAGTCTGCCAGACCCGGCCTTCTAAAGGAAAGAAAGACAAATGACTGGGCACAAGAATTTCGGGTGGGGATGGAGGAGTGGAGAGGAAGTATACTTAACAAGTTTTATCATTATCTCAAAATCTAAAACGTAAGCCATTTTCACATCCACACTAGGAAACAAACCACAAGCAGAAACAACCCCGTCTATATGGTTACAGACCTACAATCGATCCCACAATGTCACCGAGAATGAAAACGCAAACACCTACACACTCCCAGGCGTCCCTTCTTTAAAACAAATGCACACTTAACGCCAGCTGCGCTCCCGGCGCTACTCCAGGTGCTAATGCTACTTGGTAGGGAATGAAAGATTCAGGTCCCTGTCCTCAGAGCTCATACCCAGGGGACTGCGACACCCAGGAGCCCGCCACCTCCTCCTGAACACAGGTTTAAGACTCTCAAGTTCCTCAGCACCAGCTCGACCTCCTACAGCCTGGACTCAGATTCCACTCGCCTTTTCCACGTACGTCGGACCACCTGAAACCACCATGATCCCGAGTTCTTGTCTGTCTCCACGGAGCGCCGACACACTGCTGCGCCTGCGCACGGCGGGTCTCTGGCGCCAGGACCTCGCCGGCTGAACTGCATTTCCCAGAAGGCACCGGGCTGGCAGTAGCCTCGGTCCCCGGGTCCTCTTCCGGTGGCCGAGCAGCTGTGGTACCTAGGCGGTGAGTAGATCATATCCATAGATAAAAATCGCGGAGGCTTCCATAATCCCCGACTGCAGCTGGACTGGAACCCGCGGTTGGTGCTCAAGGCGAGGATGATTTGGTCGCGGACAGGGCGTGTCGAGCCTCGAGTCTCGGGCCCCGATCTGCCTGAGCAGCAGAGATTTTTGTGCCTGCGGAGAGACTGTGTGTAGGTGTGTGTAGACGTGTCTCCTTGACGATGTGCGCGTCATTATTTAACTGGGAGGTTGTGCTTATTTCACTGCATGGCTTATGGATGAGCGAAGGTTGTGTGGCCGTGGGTGTTGTCACTGGAACTCGTGGTTCTAGCTCCGCGGATTCCTCAGCCCTCTCGTCTCACAGCCACTTGGGGTCTGAACCCCGTAAAGGGTGGAAGCCAGATGCTGAGCTTTGGAACGGAGTAATGGAGGATCCCAGCAAGAAGACACAGATTCGATCATGAGCTGAGATTTCCTGAAGGTGGTTGAAACCCCAAGACAGGCCTCTGGGAAGTCTTGATGATGAGGTCCCTCCCGGGAGTAGGATTCCCTTCTTGGACGGACCCCCTTGAAAGTTCCAAGGGGCCGGCTGTATGTTTCACAACCACAGCATTTCCAAAACTCCGGCCCCAGGAACCTACCGTGAATTAGACAGATTCCACCCTAGCCATCAACGACCCCGGCCTCTCATACTGGGGAAGGTCAACGCTGTCCCACTCCTCTTCCTCCTCCCATCTGTTTGGTGTGGTGGCCTGGGTGTGAGGGTATGGTCACAGAGGGAGGGTGTTTTGTAAACGAATATGCAATCCAAGAAAATCCTGATGGCTCATGATTGCCTTCTCTTTTTCCAGTGCTGCCTGTCTCTCAAATTTAAAAAGGGATCCTGAGAGAGGAAAGAATTTTTGTTAAACATCTAAAAGTTTAAGTTCAGGTGAGTTGTTTCCTCATTATTCACAAAACACACTTTAATTTTAAAGGCATGAACTCCTTCTTTTCCTTCTGCTGAAAAGTCCTGCCTAATAGTGACATTTCTATAAATTGCAGGGCCATGCAGATGAATCGCCCTTATCAGGGTCCCCAAGCTCTTCTCTCCATAAATTTAACTTGTGTTCTACTATTAGCTATTCTATTTCTCTTGTTGACTAAAAACTAAACTAGTCTTTAAGGAACATCATTATGCATAGATCTTTATGTCCTTTTATAGTCATAAACTAAGGATGAACTTCTAGTTTTGAAATTTGAGTCAAATACCAGATATTTATACTTGTACTCATTGGAATATAATGACGAAAAGATATAGTTGCTGTCCTCAAATGACTTGTTATCCAGTAAAGACATTAAATCAAAACAGAAATAAATAAGATAGAGGATCTCAAATGCCACTCAGGAAATTCAGGTGAGCTGCCCTGGGAATTGATAGAAAAGACATTATTCTCTCTAGAGCAGCAATGCCTTAATATGATAAAATTATGATAACCCTGTGAAGGAAAATGGATTTTACACCTTAAAGCTTTTATTCTAATGATGGTAAATGCATAATGACATTAAATGTGACAAGATGTCTCAACAGCTATTTGCAGGACATCGTGGCTAGAAGGACAGGTTCAGAAGCAAAATAAACCTATCAATTGGGAATATATAATAGGAAGCAGCATTGAGACTACCATTAATACGTACAGAACATCATAGTCTCTAGTTTACATGGACATACATTTCTATAGGCAAAAAAATTAGGGTTGGTTCAGGTACTGGGCACTGATCAAAATGAAATCAAACCTTTCAGTAAAAACACAGCAACTATTGGAGTTTCTGATGTGGCACAGTGGGTTAAGAACCTGACTGCAGCAGCTCAGGTCACTATGGAGGTGTGGCTTCAATCCATGGCTGGGTGCAGTGGGTTAAAGGATCTGGCATTGGATCCCTGGCCTGGGAATTTCCATGTGCTGTGAGTGTGGCTGGAAAAGAAATAAAAACAAAAAAACTCTCAGCAACTATTTTTAAAAGGACAGCATTGGTGCTCAAATGGCAGGTGCATCACCTGTGGGCCTTGTTCAAATACAGCTTGCTACCTAATTGTCCATCAACAGAGGAACGGATAAAGATGTGGTACATATGATGGCATTTTTTTTTTTTTTGTCTTGTTAGGGCTGCACTCGTGTCATATGGATGTTCCAGGCTAGGGGTCTAATTGGAACTATGGCTGTTGGCCTATGCCATAGCCACAGCAACACAGGATCCAAGCCACATCTGCGACCTACACCACAGCTTGCAGCAATGCTGGATCCTTAACCCACTGAGTGAGGCCAGGGATCCTACTCGCGTCCTCATGGATACTAGTCGGGTTCTGTCATGAGCCATGACAGAAACTCCTACAATGGCATATTACTCAGCCATAAAAAAAAGAATGAAACAATGCCATTTGCAGCAACATGGATGGACCTAGAGATATCATACTAAGTGAAGTACGTCAGACAGGAAAAGACAAATATCATGTGATATCACTTATATATGGAATCTAATTTCAAATGCTACAAATGAACTTTATTACAAAACAGAAACAGGGAGTTCCCATCGTGGCTCAGTGGTTAACAAATCTGACTAGGAACCATGAGGTTGCGGGTTCGATCCCTAGCCTTGCTCAGTGGGTTAAGGATCCGGCATTGCCGTGAGCTGTGGTGTAGGTCACAGATGCGGCTCGGATCCTGCATTGCTGTGGCTGTGGTGAAGGCTGGCAGCTACAGCTCCTGTTAGACCCCTAGCCTGGGAACCTCCATATACTGCAGGTGTGGCCCTAGATAAGGCAAAAAGACAGAAAAAAAACCAGGAACAGATTTATAGGCCAGGGATTGAATCCAAGCTGCAGCTGTGACCTATATGCCATAGCTGTGGCAGTACTGGATCCTTTAACCCACTGTACCAGGCCGGGGATTGAACCCACACCTAAGCTACTGCAGTCAGATTCTCAACCCACCGTACCACAACAGGAACTCCCTATAACCTATTTTTTTAACTGACACAATACTTTGACTATTTTCATTCCCTTAACAGTTTCTCAAACTTAGCATTTAATGGCTGCTTAATATTTCATCACATAATAAATGAGCTTATTTACAAAACAGAAACAAACTCACAAGCAGAAAAAAAACTTATGGTTACCACAGGGGAAAGAGGGAGTAAAATTAAGAGTTTGGGATTAACCGATACACACTACTATGTATAAAATAGGTAAACAACAAGAACCTATATTCAGTGTCTTGTAATAACCTATAATGGAATGGTATCTGAAAAAGAATACATGTCTAACTGAATCACTTTGCTACACACTTGAAGCTAAAACAACACTGTAAATTAGCTATACTTCAGTTTTTTAAAAATGGTTCAAAAAATCTTTTATTACATGGATGTTCCGTTACATGTTTAACTAATTGCTGAGCTCAGAACGCTGAACACGCCTGTTCTCCTGCTTTTCCACTGCCATGTCTTGATCAACTGCACTTCTTTCAACCTCTCAGGGCCATATGGGAACTTCGGTTCTTGTAATTTCAGGGGTAGTGCTGTTTGGGAATATGACAGCAGCCCTCTACTGGTGCAGTATTGGTGACCACACTCTCTCAGAAGAACTTATATAGGGATGCAATACTCAAAAATCACGGAAGTGGGAGTTCCCATCATGGCTCAGCAGTAATGAACCCGACTAGTATCCATGAGGCTGCAGGTTCAATCCCTGGCCTTGCTCAGTGGGTTAAGGATCCGGCATTTAGTGTAGGTCACAGATGCAGCTTGGATCCCGCACTGCTGTGACTGTGGTGCAGGCCGGCAACTGTAGCTCCGATTTGACCCCTAGCCTGGGAACTTCCATGTGCCGTACCTGTGGCCCGCAAAAAAAAGACACAGAACTTTGATGTTCCAATTTGAGATGATCAGCTCAAAGACCTTAAGCCCTTGGAAAAAAAAAAGATCTCATCATCATACCCCAAATATCACCATATTCAGATCTCTTTTATTTCATCCTCAATCTCAAAGAGAGTGATAAGGTCTGTTACAATTTTTGTTATAAAAGTAATACATTCTCATACAGTAATTCAGAAAATTGAAAGTGCCCTGGTGGCACGGTAGCTTAAGGATTTGGTGCTGCCAGTGGTACCACGGCACGGGTTCAATCCCTAGCCTGGGAAATTCCATGGGCCATGGGTATGGCCAAAAATAAAATAAATTTTAAAAAAGAAAAAAGTTCAGAAAATATAGAAAAGTTCAAAATGAAGAGACAATTATGTAAATATGTTACTGTAATTTTTTATCCATTCCCTTAGTACACATGTATATATTTATGTGTTTTAGTTGCTATAACAGAACATTTTGAAATACGTTTTTACTCATTATCATCAAATAAAGGTCTCTATCATTTTTTAGTAGAAACATATTGCATATATAATAAAGTACATACATCTTAGCTGTGCATGTAGTGTAATGAATCTTTTTTTTTTTTTTTGGTCTTTTTAGAGCCACACCCATGGCGTATGGAGGTTCTCAAGCCAGGGGTCAAATCAGAGCTACAGCTGTGGGCCTACATCACAGCCACAGCAATGCCAGATCCAAGCCGCGTCTGCAGTCTACACCACAGCTCACAGCAATGCCGGATCCTTAACGCACTGAGCAAGGCCAGGGATGGAGCCTGTGTCCTCAAGGATGCTAGTCAGATTCGTTTCCACTGCACCACAATGGGAACTCCTAGTGTAATGAATTTTTACATTTGAAAACACCACCCAGATCAAGACATAAAGCATTTCTATCCCGCTTTGGAAGATGTGCTTGTGTCCCATCCCAGTTAGAACCAGCCCTCCCCTCCAAGAAGTCAACATTATTCTGACTTCTATGCCTCAAGATGAGATTTGCCTGTTCTTGAACTTCAGGTTCATATAAATGGAATCTCGTTTCTGCTGCCCTTTGCCCAAAATTGTACTTTTGAGATTCATTCATGTTTTTTTGTGTGAATCAGTCGGTCCCTCCACCCAAATGTTGGGTAGCATTCCATTGTATCCTTGCCACCATAACCACAATTTGTTGATTCGTTCTTGTGATGAGTTGTTTCCAGTATTTGACTATGATGAATAAACCTTCTATGAAAATTCTTGTACACGTCTTTTTGTGGATACATGTTCTTGTTTTTCCTGGGAATGGGGGTGGAAGCAGTTAATTTATACTCCACAGTGTATGCAAGGTCTAGTTACTTCTTGAACTGGTCAACACTTAATATTGTCAGTCATCTTAAATTTAGCCATTCTGATGCATGTGTAGGAGTTTCTCATTGTGATTTTAATTTGCATTTTTCTGATACATAAGGATATGAGCATCTTTTCATATACTGCTGTCCATTTTGACATACTCTTATGAAGTGTCTGTTCAGATCTTTTGTCCATCTGTCCATTCAGATCTTTTAGCCTGGCTTTTTCCTTGTAATTTGTAGGACTATTAGATGTATTTTGAATATAAGTTCTTTGTGTGTGTATATATATATATATATATATATATATATATATATATATATATTAACGTGTGTGTGTGTGTAAAGAGACAGACAGACAAAAGGAGTATCTTCTGTTAGCCTACAGCTTGTTATTCATTTTCTTAACGGTATCTTTTTTTTTTTGGCTTTTGTCTTTGGAGGGCCGCACCCGCGGCATATGGAGGTTCCCAGGCTACGGGTCTAATCAGAGCTACAGCTGCCGGCCTACACCACAGCCACAGCAATGCCAGATCCAAGCCGTGTCTGTGACCTATACCACAGCTCACAGCAATGCCGGATCCTTAACCCACTGAGCAAGACCAGGGATCGAACCTGCAACCTCATGGTTCCTAGTCAGATTCGTTTCCACTGCGCCATGACAGGAATTCCTCTTAACGGTATCTTAAAATGAAGAGATATCCTTAACTTTAACAGAGCTCATTTACCCATCTTTTTCTTTTATGGTTATTGCATTTTCGTCCTGTTTAAAACATCTTTTCCTGGAGAAGAAGGGACAGAACTTCCTTACAGTAAAATTCCAGTTGTTAAATATAGAAGAGCGACACAGAAAATGGCCACTGGGCAAACACCACAGTAATAGTTGTTTCAGACAAGATTCTCTGATAGATGCTAAAATCAGAGGGTGCAAGTTTGAAGAGAAAAAGGATTTGCACAGTGTCAAAGTATTTCCCACCACCCACCATTCTTATTAACTACAGAGGGAAAGGTAGTAACTTTCCAGTGGGGAAACCCATCGGAAAGCCGTGTCGGCAAGCGGTGGAGGTTAACTTCATCAGTGACAGAGCACTGACACCGCGAGCCCTTTCATGTGATGCACTGAGAAGGACGTCGCATCACTGCGGCGCTGCAGAGCCTCGTTCCAGTTGTGAAAATATCAGACAAACCGAGCGGAGGGATGCTTGGCAATATAAATGACTAGTACTCTTCCAAGGTGGGGAGGGCATGAAGACAGGTGTCATGGACCGACTGTGGGCTGACCTCCCCTGACTCCTGCCTGCTTGGGTCTGTGCCATTGTGGTCCTCTCCCTTAGAGTGCAAGCAGGACCTGTGACTTGCTCCTAACCAACAGAGAATAGTAAAGGTGAGGAGATGTCACCTCTGTGATTAGGTGACTTTATATGGCAAAGATAATGGGACATCACCGCCGTGCTTACATGATGTCATCTAACTCTTCGTCAAGGCCGCCTGGAGACTCTCCTTGAAGGGCTTAACGAAGTAAGCAGCAATACTGGAGAATCCGGTATTGCAAGAAACTGCAGGCAGCCTCTGGGACCTAAGGGCACCCTCCCGCTGACAGTCAGCAGAAAGTTGGCGCCCTGAGTCATCTAACGACGAGGAAATGAATTCTGCCAACAATCTGGATGAACTCAGAAGTAGATTCTTCCCTGGTTGAGCCTCTGAATCAGAACATAGCCCCACTGACACCTTGTTTGCAACTTATGAGACCAGCCTGAGGAGAGCACCTAGTGAAACTGTCTGGACTCCGGGTGCACAGAAACTGTGAGATAATAAATGTTGAGTTTTAAGCTAAATTTGAGGTGATTTGTTATGGCAGCAACTGAAAACTGTTACCATAAGAAAGATTGTGGAAATTGGAAGAAAATAAGAAATAACAGCCAAATGCAAAGTGGGGTCATATATAGGATCCTGGATCCAGATTAGTGGGCTATAAACTGGTGATATTTCAATAGGATATGGTATTTGTAGTACTGTACCAATGTTAATTTCCTGTTTTTGATCATTGTCAAGGTGTTAACATTAGGTTGAGGGATATAAAGAACTCGCTGTACTCTCTTAGAACTTTTCTCTCAGTCTAAAATAAGTGGAAGTAAAAATTAAATCAAAAAAAAAAAAGGAAAATTTTGCTTACCCCAATATCATGAAGCTATTTTCCTGTTTCTTCTTCTAGCACCTTTATTGTTTTAGTTTTCACATTTAGGCTATGAGTCATCTTGAATTTATAACTGTGTATTTGTGGGATCGGGGTTAAAAATTTTTTTTTTTTCTATACAGATAGCCAAGGCGCTATTTGTTGAAAAGACTATTCTTTCTGCTCTAAGCTGCAGTCAGACTTTCATTGTAAAAAAAAAAAATGTGACTATATGTACAGGTCTTTTTCTGGGCTCTCTGTTCTGTTGGTCTGTTTGTCGGTCCTGTGTCAGTCCCACTGTTTTAATTACAGTAACTTTATATTATGTCTTTTTTTTTTTTTTTTTGTCTTTTTGCCTTTTCTAGGGCCGCACTCAACGGCATATGGAGGATCCCAGGCTAGGGGTCTAATCAGAGCTGTAGCCGCCGGCCTACGCCACAGCCACAGCAAGCAATGCGGGATCCAAGCCGCATCTGCAACCTACACCACAGCTCACGGCAACGCCGGATCCTTAACCCACTGAGCAAGGCCAGGGATCGAACCCGCAACCTCATGGTTCCTAGTTGGATTCGTTAACCACTGAGCCACGACAGGAACTCCTATATTATGTCTTGATATGTGGTGATATGCATTCAACACCTTCGTTTTTCAAAACTGTCCTGGCTATTCCTAGGTTCTTAGCATTGCCATAAAATTTTTGAATGAGTTTGTTCATTCTCTTAAAAGCTGCTGATATTGTTTTGAGATGCACTGAATCAGCAGGTCAATTTAGAGAGAACTGGTAATCTTAAAATTGACTCTTCTAATTCATGAACATGAAATATGTTTCATTTACTGAATTCTTCTTAAATATTTTTCCGTAATGTTTTATTGTTTTTGGTCTAAAAGTCTTGTACCTCTTTTGTTAGATTTATTCCAAAGCGTTTTTTATTGTTTATGTTTTTTATAAGCCATTGGAATTTTTTTTTTTTATTTCATCTGCGCCTGCAGCATGTAGAAGTTCCCAGGCCAGGGATCAAAACCCCACCACAGCAGCGACCAGAGTCACTGCATTGACAATGTACGATCCTTAACTGACTGAGCCACAAGGGAACTCCCTGTTGGGATTTTTTAAATTTCCTTTTTCAATAGCTTTGCTTTAATATAATTATTTGTTTTATACTGTGACCTTTTATTCAATAAACTTGCTAACAAATTCATGTATTAATTCTAATAGCTTGTAGAATTGAATTTTTGCTATGTACCAAATCACGGTATCTGCAAATAAAGATGGCTTTACCTCTCTCTTTCCAATCTTCATACCTTTCATTTCGCTTTTTTCTCTTAAGGTACTGGACAGGTCTTCTAGTACAAAGTTGATTAGAAGTGATAGACACAGACACCCTGGCCTTGTTCCTGATCTCAGAAGGACAGTGGTTCATACTTCACCTGTGAGTTTTATTCTATAGATCCCCTTAATCAGATTAAAGAAGTTCACTTTCCTTTTTTTTTTTTTGGTCTTTTTAGGGCCACACGTGTGGCGTAAGTTTCCAGGCTAGGGTTCAAATTGGGGCTACAGTTGCCCACCTTCACCACAGCCAAAGCAAGCCAGATCCGAGCAGCGCCCGTGAGCTACACCAAAGCTCATGGCAACCCTGGATCCTTAACCCACTGAGCGAGGCCAGGGATCAGACTCAAGTTCTCATGGTTACTAGTCCAGGTTGTTACCACTGAGCCTTGATGGGAACTCCCATAAAGAAGCTTTCTTAGTTTGCTGCGAATTTTTATCACAAACTGATGTTGAATATTATCAAATGGTTCTTCAGTATCCAATGTAATGATCCAATGGTTTTCTCCTTTATGTTTAAAGTTGGAAGATAACATTGATTGCCTTTTGAAAATTAAATGACCTTTGCATTTCTATAATAAATCTCGTGGTCATAGATGCCACTGGCCTCTCCTTGCTAATATTTTGATATGCTTGACTTTGTTTGTGAGTTATGCTCTAATTTTCCTTTGTCGTAGTGTCCTTGTCAGGTTTATACAACAGAGAAAGCCTGGTCAGGTTTTATCAGATAGTGGCACTGTGGATAACATATCATAGAGACTCTGGATTATGTTATCTTCCTTTAGTGAGTCCATATCAGGGCTTCTCAACCTTAGTGCTGCTGCAGTTTTTGGCTTGACAGTTCTTTGTGGGGGGCTTGCCTGTGCATTGCAGGATGGTCAGAGGCACTCCTCATCTCTTCCCACTAGACACAGGAGCACCCCTGCACACACTCTGACAACCAGATAAGTCTCCAGACATTACCAGGTGTGCCCTCGGGGGCACAATCACCCCTGATTTAGAACCGGTGATCTGCACGATCACTTTCAGCACCGACTTTATTTCCTATTATATTTAGTGTCTGTCGTCACATTCCTTTACACACCTCTAGGCATGTTTTCCAGTTATTTCCTTTGAATGGAGTCTCACATAGCCTTTCATCATTAAATTCTTCTTATGCATAACCTTTCCTCTTATGCAAGATCTCTAGGTTGGTCTCTTCTGTTGTCTGCCTTTTGTCTAGCAGAACCCAGGTTCCCCTTAAGGCCATGAAGGTTGTTGAAGTTTGTGTTATATGGCCTGGTCTCAGCCTTGGAAAGTGGCACTGCATTGGCATCTACTCAATATGATAGCCCAGGCTGGGTACACCTGGCACAGTCAGAATGAGAGGCAGGCCAGAGGGGCGTGTCCGGATCTGGCTTTGTTGTAAGAAAGCCTCTGTTCTGTATCCACGCTATGTAGCTTGCATGGATTTGTCTGGATTCAGTCTCATATCCCCTGGCATGTGTGTGTGTGTTTGAGAGGACAGAGGGTGGGCAAGGACAGCAGGAAGCAGCAATAAATAAGGGAAAAGAAAGGCTGGAGTTCCCTTGTGGTGCAGCAGGTTAAGGACTTGGCCTTGTCACTGTTGTGGCTCTGGTTACTGCCGTAGGGCGGGCTTGATCCCAGGCCTGGGAACTTCTGCATGCTACAGGTGTGGCCAAAATAAAGAAAAAAGAAAAAAAAAGACAAGAAAAACAAAAAAGCCTCTGTTACCTTCAAGAATTTTTGGAGTTCTGAGATACACTGGGTCTCAAGGATTCTTTTTCCTCCCTCAGCTCTGGCTTCTCTGGACTCAGCTTCTCAGGAGGATTAGCAGTTCTAAAGCCATGGCCCAGGTAAGTGGATGTCTCTTCCTTTAGCCTGAAATATTAGGATTTTTAATTCAGGTTATATTTTCATTCTTTATCCTGAACCCTCCTTTCAGGATAAAGCTGTTAACTCTGAACTTATGTCACCATTTCTCCCCTTTTAGAGAAGGTTGGCGCCCTACCTATTTGCTCCTTTTTTTTTTTTTGTCTTTTTAGGGCTGTGCCTGCAGCATATGGAAGTAGAGATTCTCGTACTAAGTGAAAGAAAAGCTTTTAAGTTTGGGTTGAAACGGGATTGGTGCCTGCCCAGAGAGAGGGGGTTTTCTGGCTAAGGAATCACTGAGAAATGAATAGGTCTCTGAGGTCCATTTTGTAGTGGAAGAGAATTCCTGGTCTTGAGTGATTCAGTGTTGTTCCGGATCATCTTACATGAGTGTGTTCTAACTCAAGAACCAGAAGTTCAGGGAGTTCCCGTCGTGGCGCAGCGGTTAACGAATCCGACTAGGAACCATGAGGTTGCGGGTTCGATCCCTGGCCTTGCTCAGTGGGTTAACGATCCGGCGTTGCCGTGAGCTGTGGTGTAGGTCGCAGACGCGGCTCGGATCCTGCGTTGCTGTGGCTCTGGCGTAGGCCGGCAGCTACAGCTCCGATTAGACCC
>PVHT021183541.1:388315-447722 GCA_004024745.2 Catagonus wagneri | reverse complement strand
GTCTAATGGCCCTAGGGACTAAATGAAACCATCAGTTTGTCAGAATAAGGGAAATGCTTATGATATAATCTGACATATAATAAACTCGTCTCAATAAAATTATTTTTTCTGGCCACACCTGTGGCATATGAAAGTTCCCAGGCTCAGGGGTTGACTCGGAGCTGCAGCTGCTGGCCTGCGCCACAGCCATGGCCACGCTGGATCTGAGCTGTATCCTCACTGACACTATGTTGGGTTCTTAACCTGCTGAGCCACGAGAATTCTGATAAAATTAATCTTATACAAATTCTAAGAAAGAAACCTAATCAGCTTTTTTGAAGTATAATTAAATGTACATATATATGTATATATACATATATATAAATATGTGTGTGTGTGTGTGTGTGTGTGTATATATTTTTTTTTTGTCTTTTTGTCTTTTCAGGGCTGCACCTGCGGCATATGGAAGTTCCCAGGTTAGGGGTCTAATCGGAGCTGTAGCCTCTGGCCGATGCCACAGCCACAGCAACACAGGATCTGAGCTGCGTCTGCAACCTACACCACAGTTCACGGCAACACCAGAACCTTAACCCACTGAGTGATGCCAGGGATCGAACCCGCGGCCTCATGGTTCCTAGTCAGATTCATTAACCACTTAGCCATGGCAGGAACGCCAATGTATATATTTTATCTTTTAAAAGCAGCTCTGTTGAAATATAATCAGCAATAAATTACTCTATTTGAAATGCAGAATTTGATAGGTTCTGACATGTGTGTACGCCTGTGAAGCCATCACCACAATCAACAAAATTAACATATTGGAATTCTCTGGTGGCTCTGCACATTAAGGATCAGGCATTGCCACTGCTGTGACTCAGGTCACCACTGTGGTGTGGGTCTGATCCTTGGCCTGAGAACTTCCACATGTTGTAGGTGCGCCCCCCCCCCAAAAAAAAGATAATGAACATATCAATCACTCCAAAATCTTTCTCGTTCCTCTTTATGTGTGATCCTCCCTCCCCCTAATTTATGGAAATGGAACCACACATTACATACTTTTTTTGGTCTGTCAATTCATTCAGCATATTTATTTTGAGATTCATCTATGCTGTGCATTCTATTTTATTGCTGGCTAGTATTCTATTCTCAGTATATACTGCAATTTGTTTATCTGTTCTTCTACTATGGACATTTGGGTTCCTTCTACTTTTGGCATTTACAAAAAAGCTGCCATGAACCTTCATGTACAAATCTTTGTGTGAACATATTTTCACTTCTCTTGGGTAAGCCCTAGGAGTAGAATGGCTAGGCCATATGGACGTTTAACCTTTTAACAAACCAATAAACTATTTTTAGAGTGATTGTACTTTAAAAATTAAACTTACATTCCCACCAGCACAGTATGAGTGTTCCATTTTTCCCACATCCTCATCAACATTTAAAATGGTCAGTAAAAAACATTATTAGTTTATTAGAAAGTTTAATTTTGGCAGTATTTTGGCAGTAATCTAGGACAATTATGAAGTTCACTTCAGTTGTTACTTGTTTCAGGGATCACAGTTTTTCACTACCCAATGTTTTCTGTCTTGAAAATCATATTCTAGGAGTTCCTGCTGCAGTGCAACAGGATGGGTGTTGTCTCTGCAGCACCAGGGCGCAGGCTCGATCCCCAGCCCAACACAGTGGGTTAAAGGATTCGGTTGTTGCCGCATAGGTTGCAAATATGGCTTAGATTTGACCTCTGGCCCAGGAACTCCATGTGCCAGGGTGCAACCAAATATGAAAACAAACAAACAAACCATGTTTCATAAAATTTTGTCCAGATTTTTGGTTATTTTTCATCAGTGTGAAGGTACATCTAAGCCCTATTATTTCATTTTGGCTGGAAGAGATTTTATAATTCACTTTTCAGGAAAAAATCAATTCCTTGAAGTGAAAAGATATAAGGACTTACATTTATTAACAGTCTGTGATTTTGGGGTTCCCGTTGTGGCTCAGCAGTAATGAACCTGACTAGTATATATGAGGATGTGGGTTGGACCCCTGGCCTTGCTCAGTGGGTTAAGGATCTGTCATTTCTATGAGCTGTGGTGTAGGTCACAAACACGGCTTGGATCTGGCATTGCTGTGGCTGTGCCTGTGGTGTAGGCTGCAGCTCTGATTCCACCCCTAGCCTGGGAACTTCCATATACTGTAGGTGCGACCCTAAAAAAAAAATGTCTATGATTTAGATACACAGCAGGTAAAGTGCTTATATGTATTATTTCATTTAATTGGGAAAGTCTTATTACTTTCTTCATTTTCATACATTTGGATACTTCAGTTTTTCTATATCATTAAAGAAATTCTGTGCCGCAATAGGATGCTTCAAGACCACATAGGCATTCTACTTCAGATATGCTAATTTTTCAGTCTAACCATGTCATAATCTTTAACTATAGCTGCTTGTTTTTATATGTCACCCCCTACTGTACCTCAATATTCTGCCTTGAAATTTTTTGATTACCTTTACAAATAATACATGGATTTGTCATTTCAGGTGCCACTGACCTTCAGTGATGTAGCCATAGATTTCTCTCAGGAGGAATGGGAATGCCTAAACTCAGATCAGAGGAATCTCTACAGAGATGTGATGTTGGAGAATTATACTAACTTGGTATCACTGGGTAAGGATATCCACCTGAAATGATGTAGAATCTGCTATCTGGAATATCCACTTTCTCTTACTGTATATTTTATGCTCTGTGCCGAGAAACCTCTGCTCCATATTCTCAAAAGACTAGTCTGAGCTTGGTGAGATTGAAATGGGCATCTGCATTCGGCACTCAAGTCTTTCCTACCCTTCATTTACCTTCCAACCTCCCTTTGATCCATCCTCCTGTTGCTTTTCGAAATAACCAAAGGATTGAATTCTGGGACTTTTATTGCATAACTACTGGCAAAAAAAAAAAATTTCATATTATGTGTATGTTCAGAATGTATGTAAATATTCTATTTTAATTGCTGATCCAACTACCTGGAAAACAGATAACATAAAATCCTGGTTTTCTCTTTATTACAAAAGCACCTTTGTAATATTTACAGTGGTAGAAAGAAGCAAGATTATCTTTCTCAGTATTTTTTAGTATTTATAGTAGTGGAAATATTGGCTTTCAGTGATTTAATATCTGTTAACCTGTATTGCAGCTCACTTATCTTTTACTCTTCTGTGATGTGTCGTCTGCTCTTAAAGAAGGGTTCTTCATATCAGATATTGTTTTTTTAGTTCTTGAAATTCAATTTGATTATCTTTTATAACTTCCAGTTATCTGTGGTAATTCTTCATTCTTTTTACTGAATTTTTATAACTTTTTTTCATCCATTTTCTTAAATGTGTTTTTGTCTTTTTAGGGCTGCACGCATGGCATATGGAGGTTCCCAGGCTAGGGGTCGAATCGGAGCTACAGCTGCTGGCCTACATCACAGCCACAGCAACGCCAGATCCAAGCCTTATCTGCAACCTACACCACAGCTCACGGTAACACCAGATCCTTAACCCATTGAGCGAGGCCAGGGATTGAACCTATATCCTCATGGATGCTAGTCAGATTCGTTTCCACTAAGCCGTGATGGGAACTCCTGTTTTCTTGAGCATTTTCATCAATAGCTATTTTGAAATTCTTGTGTGCCTCCATTTTTTTGGGTATCATCCAAGGGGATACTTCTTTTGTTTCTTTTTTTCTCTTGGTATCTGTCATATATTAATGTCTCTTCAAGTTTCTAGTACCAGTGATTGTGCGCTGGACTTTGTGCACAAGAGAACTGAAAAGATCCCAGATAATGGTATCTTCCACCACAGAGTATTTATTTTCCTCCAAGAGTCTAACAGAATAGCAGGGATTAAGCTGGGTCAGTGCGGGTTTTCAGTTTTGGTAATACTCAACTTTTTATCACTGTCCTCAGAATCAGTGAGTTTCTCTAGTGGAAACATGGTGATAGAGCCTCAGGGCCAATCCATTAATTCTTTAATGGCTCTTGACTTACCTGTTTTGATTTTAAACTTCCTCTCCCAATGATTCTTTTATTTCCAGAAGAAATGCTATAAATTAATAAGCCAGTCATCCATTTGATAGGTTAGGAAAAGAAAAGCACAGTAGACTTAAAGGAAGTGGAAGGAAGTAAATAAAAAAGTACAGAACAGAAATTAATGAAATAAAAAAACGAACCTATAAAAGAGCAAGTCACAACTGTAAATTTGGTTATTTAGAAGAACTAATAAAATTGGTACAAATCTTGCAGCACAAATCAAGAAAAAAAATCGATGTAAAGAAAAAAATGAGACCTCATTACAAACCAAGAAACCTTAAAAATATGATGCTACTTTGATAAACATTATGCCAAAAACTGAAAAATCAAATGCAGTAACTTAGAAATTTTTATTCTACAAAATCTCCATTCGAGAAAAAAGAAAATGTGAAAAGTCTCACAAGCACTGAAGAAATTGTATCAGTCATCAGGAATCTTCCCACAAATCAGAAGATTCAGGCCAGGATGGTTTGTCATTACAGTATAAGTGCAAAAGTTTGAACATGTAAGAATCTGTGGTGTGTATAACTGAATCACTTTTTTGTACAGCAGAAATTACCACAACCTTGTAAGTCAACTACAGTAAAACTTTAAAAAATAAGAAAAAGTAAATAAAATACTGAAGGGAAAAAAAAGAACTTGGGGGAAATTTTCCCTATGACCTCTTTTTTTGTTGCTGTTGTTGTTTTGCCTTATCTAGGGCCGCACCCGCAGCATATGGAGGTTCCCAGGCTAGGGGTCTAACAGGAGCTGTAGCTGCCGGCCTACACCACAGCCGCAGCAACACGGGATCCGAGCCGCTTCTGCAAACTACACCACAGCTCATGGCAACGCCGGATCCTTAACCCACTGAGCAAGGCCAGGGATCGAACCCACAACCTCATGGTTCCTAGTCAGATTCGTTACCCACTGAGCCACAACGGGAACTCCTCCCTATGACCTCTTATATGTTGAGTCTAATAAAGAAAAGTAAGAGATGACTAGAAAATACTTGAAAATATAGAGTACATATATAATAGCTCTTTTAATATCCTTGGGGTTTTTTGTTCTTTTCCTTTTTTTTTTTTTAGGGCCACACCCACAGCACTTGGAGGTTCCCAGGCTAGGGATTGAATTGGAGCTACAGTGTAGGTCGCAGACGCGGCTTGGATCCCATGTTGCTGTGGCTGTGGTGTAGGCCAGCAGCTGCAACTCCAATTTGACCCCTAGCTTGGGAACTTCCATATGCCACGGGTGCGGCCCTGAGAAGAAAAAATAAAATTAAAAAAAGTAAAAATGATATCAGCTGATGTAATTCCCGAAAAATTACTGAGATACATTTCTGAGAAATTCAAGAATGGCTGGCCTTGGCTGTAAAGGAATCAAAGGGAGAATTTGGGAGATGCACTGGAGAAATAAACAGACTGAGCATCTTAGGATGGATGAATAATAGTAAAATTACCCTGATGAAGGTAGGAAAACATCTGATAACTTTGAGATTCAAAACAAAAACAATCACGGCTATGCACAGGATGCATTACACAACACTGGTAAAGACGTATAGTTTTAAGGGGACAAGCAATTAGAGAATGATCAGGTATCAATTTTTCCATTTATATTTTTAACTGAATTGGTCTAGATGAGCCTTTTTCTCATCTGTAAGGTAAATGACAGAGGAAAACATATTTTGCCATAATAAGATGTGGGAGATTAAAGTTAGAGATGGTTGGTAATTGTTACATAATTTTAGAAAGTAGATGGTTTTTTACTCAGTTCCCTTCTCCAGTGACTTTGATTTTCATCCTATTCACATACTTTTTTAATCCAAGTTATCTTATTTCAATATTTTATTCTATAGCTAATTGTTTAATACTAACCTTGTGTTAAACTTGTTTTCCAGTGATGGTTGAAAGAAATTTTAAGTCCATACTTGAGTTTTAGAGTAAGAAAATTGATAGTAAAACAAATGAGACAATAAATATGTAATAGAGGAAAGCATCAGGAAAACAAAGATTTAGGTGCTGGAATACAGAATAAAGGATATGAATTTATTTAGCAGAGCCAGACTTTCTAAGGAACTGATTTCTAACCTGCAACACCTGGAGATAGTCATTTAGCGAAAACACCTAAGAGGATTCCTGAAAGGTAAAGCATCCATGTGAAGCCCCAGCAATGGGAAAAGTTGTGGTATAGTCTAGTAGCTGAAAAGATGCAGTGTGTTTGGATATAGGGAACAAAGAGGTCAAGGGCTTGAAATGAATTTTTAGAAATAAGACAGTCTTTTTATTCATGGTTATGCACTTGGATTTCATTCTAAGATAAAGACAGACTACTGAAAATTTACATCAAGGGGAGAGGGGCTGGGGGTTTGGAATGGAAATGCTATAAAACTGGGGTTTTTTTTTTTTTTTTTTTTTTTTTTTGCCTTTTGTCATTTTATGGCCGCACCTGCAGCATGTGGAGGTTCCCAGGCTAGGGGTCTAATCGGAGCTGTAGCCACTGGCCTGCGCCGCAGCCACAGCAACGCAGGATCCGAGCCGCGTCTGCAACCTACACCACAGCTCACGGCAACGCTGGATCGTTAACCCACTGAGCAAGGGCAGGGATCGAACCCGCAACCTCATGGTTCCTAGTCAGATTCGTTAACCACTGCGCCACGGCAGGAACTCCCATAAAACTGGGTTGTGATGATGGTTGTACAACTATAAATCCAATAAAATTCACTGAGTTAAAAAAATAAAAAGCAGAGTTAGGACTAGTTCGGGTGCACACACAGTGAGGGAGGTTGGGAGTCAAGGACCTTCTGTTCCTTGTAGCCCAGGACAAACCTTAGCCAGGATTGACTCTGAAGTGCATAAATGAATAAATGATGGAATGAATTTACACACAAAAAAAGAAAGAAAATTTACATAGAGAGTCATCTGTAAGAGAATATTAAAAGGTGGATGACCAGGACCTACTCATATATTCTGATTCACTCAGTCTCAGTGGATATCCTAAAGAGTAAGATATGTAAATTTCCTTGGTAATTCTGATCCACAACTAAATATGAAAACTACTGATTTTTCTTTTTGCCTGCTTACAAACCTTACATTCTCATGTGAACTTCCATAATTTTCTGAAGCCTTCTTGCTTTTGAAAAATTTCATCACAGTATTTTAGAATTGTATGACCCTGTTACTTCTAAGGGATATACTTGTCAACTTATCATTATTCTTACTACATTTTCCCTGTTACAAGAAAAATAGCTTTTGTTTGTTTTCTCATTATCTTTCAGACTTTGGTTTTTCAACTGAGAGCAACAAATTATCTTCAGAAAAAAGCAGTTATGAAGTAAATTCATACCATTGGGAGACAAAGAAAAGAAGTAAAACCTTCAACCTTATGAGGTTTATTTGCAGAAGTGACTCAGAGAACAGAATTGAATTGGAGAGAAAACAGGCACTTAACTTGGGATGTTTTAGTCAAATGATATTCAGAAAACATATATCCCATCCTCTATATCAGAGGATTCATACTAGAGAGAAGTCATATGAATGTAAGGAATGTAGGAAAGGCTTTAAGAAATATTCACACCTTACTGAACATTTGAGAGACCACAGTGGTGTGAGACTCTATGAATGTAAGGAATGTGGAAAGGCCTTTGTGGTTCTCCAGCATTTTATTAGACATAAAAAAAGTCACACTGATGTGAAACCCTATGACTGTAATGGATGTGAGAAGGCCTTTCGGTTTTACTCACAGCTTATTCAGCATCAGATAATTCATACTGGTGTGAAACCCTATGAATGTAAGCAGTGTGGGAAGGCCTTTCGACGTTATTCTCACCTTACTGAACATGAGAAAATTCATATTGGTTTGAAACCCTATGAATGTAAGGAATGTGGGGAAACTTTTAGATTGTACCGGCATATGTGTCTACATCAGAAAATTCATCATGGTGTGAAACCCTATATCTGTAAGGAATGTGGAAAGGCCTTTGGTCATCGTTCAAGTCTCTATCAACATAAGAAAATTCATTCTGGTGAGAAACCATATAAATGTAAACAATGTGGAAAGGCCTTTGTTCGCAGCTATCTACTTACTGAACATCAGAGAAGTCACACTGGTGAGAAGCCTCATGAATGTAAGGAATGTGGAAAGGCCTTTAGTAGGGGCTCAAGCCTTCTTAAACACAAGAGAATTCATAGTAGTGAGAAACTCTATGACTGTAAGGAATGTGGGAAGGCCTTCTGTAGAGGCTCTCAACTTACACAACATCAGAGAATTCATACTGGTGAGAAGCCCCATGAATGCAAAGAATGTGGGAAGACTTTTAAGCTCCATTCATACCTTATTCAACATCAGATCATTCACAGTGCTTTGAAACCATATGAATGTAAGCAATGTGGGAAAGCCTTCAGTCGTGTTGGAGACCTTAAAACACATCAGTCAATTCATGCTGGGGAGAAACCTTATGAATGTAAGGATTGTGGAAAAACCTTTAGACTTAATTCTCAACTAATTTATCATCAGACAATCCATACTGGTTTGAAACCATATATATGTAAAGAATGCAAGAAGGCCTTTCGTTCTATCTCAGGTCTTTCTCAACATAAGAGAATTCATACTGGTGAAAAACCTTATAAATGTAAAGAATGTGGTAAGGCCTTTAATCGAAGTGATCGACTTACTCAACATCATAGAAGTCATACTGGTGTGGAGCCACACAAATGTAAGGAATGCGGGAAGGCCTTTACTCGTTGCTATCAACTAACTCACCATCAAAGATTCCACATTGGCGAGAAACTCTTAATGTAATGAGAGTCAGAAGGCCTTTAGCCATGGCATATCCTTTAACATTATCACTCTTCTATCACCTAATGATGTTATGGTAAAGATTACATTATTTAACATAAAATACAAATGCTTAGAAGGGCTTCTGGCACAGAGTATTTGCTTACTAAATATTGTTACCATCCTGTAATGACAATTACTAGTATTATCATAAATAGATTCATGTGGAAGGAAGACCCTAAGAGCATATACTAAAAATCTTTCTATCATCACTCATCCACATTTCATTTCAGATAATTCATTCTGGACAAAATTCCATAGCATATATTAAACAAGAAACAAGTTCAAAGCTCATCCCCTTGAAGATTAATAATGAGAAGAAACCCTATGCCTTTGTTGAATATTGAGAGTGTAGCTATTGAAAAACTGGAAAGTAGTTGGAAGAAATTTTCTGACAATAATTTCTATAATACAGACAACATAAAATCCGCATTCCATACAAATCATGGAAATTAGAGATTAACAGTTGGGTAGCCAAAGACAAGTGTTGAACTGGAAATGTTTTCTTCATGTTTTTGAAAAATTGCAAGGTCACATAAAAGGTGTAACAGTAGTACAATGAAGGTTTGTTTGCCTTCCACCTAGATTCAGTATATCCTCCTGCTCTCATATGAAAATACATATATAAAGATTTACATATAGCATAATTACCACATATTGTATATATATACACACATACATATATACATAATTATGAAAATGTGTGCACATATACATATATATGTACATTTTATGTGTGTATACATATGTATATGCACACACAGACACGCGCACAAGCTCCTAGATTTCCTAGATATGAAGATTATTTTCTACATGACCACGAAGGTACTGCCACCTAAAAAACATTAACCATACACTTATAATGTTCTAATATTCAGTCCATTCACAGATTTCTATAGTTGTTTAAAGTGCTGGCTTTTTTAAAAGGCCAAAGCAAAACTAAGCTAATATTTTATATGGTTATGGCTATTGAGTCTCTTCTGGTCAAGAACTTATCCTCCACCTCTTTTGTGACTTAAACTTTTTGAAGACTCAGGAGAAATAACACATATAATGTTGCACATTCTGCATTTGTCCTAATTTTTCTCCAGATGGGCCTAACATGTTTCTCTACTCCTCATATTTATTAAGAACTGGGTGTTATCAATAGAGGATTGATTAGGCTTCAGATTAAACATTTTTGACAAGAAAACTTCAAAGATAATATTGTGTACTCAATATTATAAAATAACAGGTGGCACACAGCTAGGTTTGATCTCTTGAATCATGTATTAACCACCACCAGCTCTCTCCATTGTACTGCAGTTTTTTGTTTTTGTTTTTTCAATTAAGAAGTTGTCCATGGAGGATCCGGCGTGGCCGTGAGCTGTGGTATAGGTTGCAGATGTAGCTCAGATCCCGCATTGCTGTGGCTGTGGCTGTGGCTGGCAGCTGTAGCTCTGATTAGACCCCTAGCCTGGGAAACTCCACATGCCATGGGTGTGGCCCTAAAACAACAAAAGGCAAAAAAAAAAAAAGTCCATGGAAAGTCACACCATCACTCCACTTGGGAATTTAAACAGTCTTGTGTATTTTTAAAGAAATTAAGACCAAAAAAAAAAAAAACCCTCATCTTTTATATTCTCATATATTTACCATTTCACATGATCTTCACTCCTTAATGACATAAATTTCCATCTGGTACTACTTCCCTTCAGCTTGAAGAACTTAATTTAGCATTTCTTGGAGTCTATGTCTGCTGGTGATGAATTTTCATAGTTTTTTTTTGGTTGTTTCTTTTTTGTGTTTTTTTTTTAACTGAAATTCCTGTTCTCAAAGGATTTTTTCTTGCTGTAGAATTCTGGGATTTTGTTTTCTACATACTTTTTAAAAGATAATGTATCACTGATTTCTGGCCTTGATAGGTTATGATGTTGCAGAAACTGCAGAAACCGTGGCAGTGGAAGGAGACAAACGGCACTCGGAGATGTGGAATAGCAAGGTTTATTCAGCACCGGTGCGGGCTCAGAGGAGCCACCTCCAAAGTCTGAGCACCAGGTCTTTGTTCTCAGCAACTTTTATACAATACAGGGTCTTGTAACCATCCCCAGACCTCCCCCTTTCCCAAGCAGTGTTTCTTCTAAGAAGCGGAGCAAGCAAGGTTACAGAAGCAAAACTGATAAGTAACACTGGGAACATGATTAGTGGGGCTGCTGACTTGGACATAGGGCCTATAGTTGCTACATAATTACAAGAAGCGTGGTACAGTGAGGAGCACAGCTGAAAAGGCAACGCTGGATCGTTAACCCACTGAGCAAGGCCAGGGATCGAACCCGCAACCTCATGGTTCTTAGTCGGATTCATTAACCACTGAGCCACAACGGGAACTCCTTTCCTTCCCTTAAAGTTTCAGATTTTCTTTTGTGCAAATGCAGCGTGATATTGGTGAGTAAACATAAATCAGTTGATATTTGAGGGGTTTTGATTATGGAATATTTGGCAAGGTTTTTTTTGTCTCAAAGTTCAAAATATGGTAAATCTTTGTAAAACTCTTTCATCATTCAATAAGCACTGGCAAAAACACAAGATAAATTTATTGTTTTCCTCTTTCAACAGTTCCATACAGTAATAATGATTGTATATATACATATGCTTTTTTAGGGCCGCACCCATGGCATATGGAAGTTCACAGGCTAGGGGTCAAATTGGAGCTACAACTGCCAACCTACGCCTCAGCCACAGCAACGCAGGATCTGAGCTGTGTCTGCAACCCACACCACCACAGCTCACAGCAGTGCTGGATCCTTTACCCACTAAGCAAGGCCAGGGACTGAACCCGCGTTCTCATGGATACTTCTTGGATTCATTACCACTGAGTCACAACAGGAACTCCAGAAAGATCTTGTATTCTAAGGGTAGTTGTTAGATGGCTTAATTATTTTTTTTCACTTTTTTTCTTTTTTTGTCTTTTGTCGTTTTAGGGTCACATCCGAGATATATGGAGGTTCCCAGCCTAGGGGTCCAACTGGAGCTGTAGCAGCCAGTCTACGCCACAGCCACAACAATGCCAGATCTGAGCCATGTCTGCAACCTACACCATAACTCATGGCAACGCCAGATCCTTAACCACGAGCGAGGCCAGGGATCGAATCCACAACCTCATAGTTCCTAGTCAGATTCGTTTCTGCTGCATCATGACAGGAACTCCTTTTTTTTTCACTTTTTATATAACTTTTGGTTCTTTCTATCATAATACAATCTCCATAATTAAAATAACCACTTTTCTTGTTGTCTCACCACCTAAAATTTTTGTGCAAGATACACAAGGCCATTTTACAGCCAAAGTTATAAGTTCAGATTATGTTTAAAATTTTACTTAAAGTTTTCATTGCCTATTTAATTCAGATTTTAGGCAACTATTTGTTTTGTTTTGTTTTTTAAGGCCGCATCCGTGGCATATGGAGTTTCCCAGGCTAGGGGTTGAATCAGAGCTGTAGCCGCCAGCCTATGCTACAGTCACAGCAACGACAGATCCAAGCTGCGTCTGCCACCCACACCACAGCTCGCGGCCACACCGGATTGTTAACCCACTGAGCAAGGCCAGGGATAGAACCCACAACCTCATGCTTCCTAGTCGGATTCATTAACTGCTGTGCCATGACAGAAACTCCGAGGCAACTAATTTTATCTATTCTTATTTGCTTATCAAGATGAAATTTCTTATCAAATGTACTAGAATTTTTGCTGAAAATGTCTCACAATATTTTCCCCTTTATTAAATAATTAAGTGTTCTTCTTAATGTACTCAAACAGCTTTTTTGTTTTGTTCTGTCACAGCAAATTGCAATTGCCATTTGTCATGAAATTCACAGAATATCTTCTTCTAGTCTCTTGTTACTGTTTTGGCCATCTACACTGATTCTGCATCAATCATATGCTTCCATGTTTAAGTTAAAAAATCTATAAATATTTTTAAACCTAGAATACTAATATAATTATAATTAATTTAGTTACCAATTATTATTTCCATATCAGTGTAACTCATGTTGTCTTCATAAAATATTCAAATAAACATACCTATTTTTGCCACACCCATGGCACACAGAAATTCCTGGGTCAGGGATCAAACTCACACCACAGCTGTGACCTGAGCCCCAGCAGGGACAACGGATCCTTAACCAACCCACTAAGCCACCAACAAACTCCAACATATCAATTTCTTGATACCAACTAGAGCAGTGATGTGTTTAAATGTGATGCTAGACACACATAAAACACAATATGCACAGTAAAATACAAAAATAATATCTATGCAATGCAGTGACTAAAGTGAAATGTACCCTTACCAAAACAATAAGGTTGTCAGTATTGGGAAAATATTTGACACTGCTTCAGTTTTTTCATTCAGATTTAAATTAATTAAAACTAGGTAAAATTAAAAAGTTAATTATTCAATCATACTAACCCTTGTGCCTTAGAAAGTTCTGTCTGATAGAAATACAATATTGGATGTAGTGTGGGGATGAGAGAGATATCAGAAAAAAACTGAATGGAAAATATCTGTGCAATATTTTTAGTTACTGCAATAATCCATATTGGACATAAGGAAGATCCACTACAGCTCTGATGGTAGAAAAATGTCAGATATTTTTCATATATTAAGCACAATCAGCAGGACATAGTGATTAATGGGGTGGGGGAAACCAAAAATTCCAGAGAGATTCTCAAATACTGTAAGGTATACTTTTAAGCCCCGATTCCAATTACTTAATTTCAGCCTGCCAGATCTTTTTTGTGAGTACTGGTGTCTAGGAAGTTGGGTTCCATCATTGGAATTTAATTTAGGGGATAAGTCTGCTAATTACTCCCAATATTCATCTCCCTTTTCCCCCAATATTAAAAAAAAACATCTCTTTATTTGCTTATGTGGGCCACTTAGGATCAAGATTGTCTTTTTTTTTTAAATTTATTACAGTTTATTTACAATGTTCCATCAATTTCTGCTGTACAACAAAGTGACCCAGTTATACATACACATACATTCTTTTTTAGGATCAGGATTGTCTTTCCCCACTTTATTGGTCCATAGATCTTCAGTTATGACCAATTGGAGATAACTGGAATTGTGTGGTAGTTTGGGGGAAACCGTCCATAAATGTGCCTGTTCATTTCCTTTTCTCTCTTCCTTCCTCCATGCCTCCATTCGGGTACCTGATTTAAAGAAGGTGGTCTGGAGGGCTTTGGAGTAGAGCCACAATGCCAGGCTTAAACTGCCAATCCCCAAAATTTTATGTGACAGAAGAATTTTTTCCTGATTGAACCACAGACCTTCTGGATCTATCTGTCTTACTCACAGCCAAACATAATCTTTACTGATGTGCCCAGGTTTCTCTTTCTTTTTAGGGTCACACCTGCAGCATATGGAAGTTCCCAGGCTAGGGGTCAAATCGGAGCTGCAGCTGCCAGCCTATACCACAGCCATGGCAACACCAGATCTGAGCCACACCCGCCACCTTCATCATAGATCACGGCAACACCAGATCCTTAACACATTGAGCAAGGCCAGGGATCGAACCTGCATCCTTATGGGTACTAGTTGGGCCTTAACCTTCTGAGCCACAATGGGAACTCCTTACCCAGGTTTCTATACATTAGGAACAGTCATCATGTCCTCCAATCTCATCTCAATCAAAAGCAGAGCAAAGATTTCCTGTGAGTGTTCCCTTGTAAATACTCATTCCCACTTCATTAAAAATTCAGAGTACCTGCAAGACACAAATATTTTCCTTCTAGACTATGTTTTTCTGGCAGGATGAGAAAAGTGCTAAATGACAGGGAAAAGGTTGCATGAACTTTAGAAGTAAAGGCATTAGGGGACAATATCTAAGATTATCCCTTGGGGAAGAGCAGCCAATTTAATTTATAGAACGTTGTAAGACAGAAGCCTTCGTTAGATAAATGCTCCTAAAATTGAGAAACATAAGAAATGCGCATTAGCAGAAGTAAGGTGAATTGTCAAACGCCACTATCCTTGCTTTTAAAGCTGGAGTAACTGTTTCCTGATGTCTGTCTTTCGGAAATTGAAATCAAGCAATGCTATGAGGCAGGTAGAGAAAGGGGAGTCACATCCGTGAATAAACAGTCTTGCCTTATACCTCCTAACCGACCAATTTACAATAATTGCATTCTGAGATTTGGACTTACTAAGTTTAGGCTTCCACCTCCAATCCTGGGAACCCTAGGTTCTTTGAAGAGAGAAACTAGAACTCTAAGTCTATCAGATGCCATATTCTGATTCATTCACTTTGCCGAGGGGGCTTATAGCTTTTCTTACAAAAGGTAGAATGAAATTAGAAGTTCCCGCTGTGGTGTAGTAATGTTGGAAAACTGGACAGCCACATGTAAATAAACGAAATCAAAACACACCCTCTTACTATGCACAGGAATAAACTCAAAATAGCTTAAAGACTTAAATATAACACCATAAAATTCCTAGAAGAGAACACAGGCAAAACATTCAGTGACATAAATTGTACCCTTAGGTCCGATTAAAATGTTTCCTTAGGTCAAGTCTACCAAGGCAATAGAAATAAAAACAAAAATAAACAAACAGGACCTAATCAAATTACAAGTTTTTTGTACAGGAAAGGAAACCATAAACAAGACAAAAAGTCAACCAGAGAATGGGAGAAAACATTTGCAAATGATGCAATTGACAAGGGTTTAATTTCCAATATATCAACAGTTCATACAACTCAATATCAAAAAATAAAAACAATACAACTGAAAAATGGAAAGAAGATCTAAATAGACATTTCTCCAAAAAAGAAATGATCAACATCACTAATTATTAGAGAAACGCAAATCAAAAGTACAATGAGGTACCACCTCACCCTGGTCACAATGCCCATACTGAAAAAGTCTGTAAATAACAAATGCTGGAGAGGATGTGGAGAAAAGAGAACCCTCTTACACTGTTGGTGGGAATGTAAGTTGGTACAGCCACTATGGAAAACAGTATGGTGGTTCCTCAGAAAACTAAGAATAGAGTTACCACCTAATCCAGCAATCCCAAAACTGGGCACATATCTATACAAAACCGTAATTCAAAAAAATACTTGCACCCCTATGGTCATAGCAGCACTATTCACAATAGCCAAGACATGGAAACAAACTAAATGTCCATGGATAGATGAGTGGAAAAAGGAGATATGTTACATATATACAATGGAATACTACTCAGCCATAAAAAGAACAAAATAATGCCATTCACAGCAACATGGATGCAACTAGAAATCATCATACTAAGTGAAGTAAGTCAGAAAGGGAAAGACAAACACCCCAGGATAACACATATGTGGAATCTTAAATATGACACAATGAATCTTAAATATGACACAATGAATCTATCTGTGAAACAGAAACAAACTCACAGACATAGGGAGGGGTTTGGGGAAGGGATGGAATGAGAGGTTGGGGTTAGCAGATGTAAGCTATTATACATGGAGGGGATAAATAAGATCCTACTGTATAGCACAATAACTATATTCAATGTCCTATGGTAAACCATATTGGAAAAAAATATATATACCTGAATCACTTTGCTTACAGAAGAAATTAAGAGCATTTTGCTTATGGTTTCCTCTAGGAGTTTTATAGTATCTGGCCTTATATTTAGGTCTTTAATTCATTTTGAGGTGTGTGTGTGTGTGTGTGTGTGTGTGTGTGTGTTGTTAGAATGTTCTAATTTCATTCTTCTACATGCAGCTTTCCAGTTTTCCCAGCAGTACTTGTTGAAGAGACTTTCTCCCACTTTATGTTCTCACCTCCTTTGTCATGGATGAGTTAACCACAGAGTTTGGATTTATTTTTGGGCTTTCTATCCTGTTCCACTGACCTATATTTCTGTTTTTGTGCCAGAAAAATTTTGTGTTTTGATAAATATAGCTTTGTAATATTGTCAGAAGTCGGGAAGCCCAATTCTTCCATTTCTGTTTTTCTTTTTTAATATTGCTTTGGCTCTTCAGGGTCTTTTATATTTCCATATAAATTTTATAATATTCTGTTCTAGTTCTGTGAAGAATTTCCTTGGGAATTTGATAGGGATTGCAATAATCTGTAGATTGTGTTGAGTAATACTACCCAAGACATTGGGTAATACTGCTACCCAATGTCATTTTGACATTGAGTCTTCCAACCCAAAAGCATGGTATATCTTTCCATTTGTTGTCTCATCTTTGATTTCTTTCATCAGCGTCTTATAGTTTTCAAAGTATAGGTCTTTTGTCTCTTTAAGTAGACTTATTCCTAGGTATTTTATTATTTTTGATGCAACAGTACATGGGATGGTTTCTCTGATTTCTGGTTCTGATCTTTTATTGTTAGTATAGAAATGTAATCGATTTCTGTGTATTAATTTTGTATCCTGCAACTTTGCCAAATTCATTGATGAGTTCTAATAGTTTTCTGGTAGAATCAATCAAGAAAGTACATTTCTATAGGATTATTTATATTAACAAAATTTCGAAATCATATGCAACAACAATTATTCATTGGTAGATAAAGTACTCTACTCCGAAAAATGGAAAACTTGGTAGGCATTAATAATTATGTAGGGATACAGTGAGTGATATTCCCAAGACTTTTTTTTTTCATTTTTTTTTTTGGCTACACCCACAGCATATGGAAGTTCCTGGGCCAGGGATCAAATCCAAGCTGCAGCTGTGACCTACACCACAGCGGCAGCGACACCAGATACTTAACCCACTGTGCTACAGCAAAAACTCTTTTTAATTGATTTTTTTTGTTGAATCATTCTTTAAATTCTATAGGGCTTTACAATTTTCAAAAGTTTCATACGTATGATTTCATATAACCCCACAAAAACCTTTTTGCCCCCTATCCCTATATTGCTCATCTTCTCTCCATACTGGCAACCCACTAGTTTGTTCCCTGTATCTGTGAGTTTGCTTCTGCTTTGTTTGGGTTCATTAGTTTGCTGTATTTTTTAAGATTCTACATGTAAGTGACATCATACAGTATTTTCTTTGTCTGACTTGTTTCACTTAGCATAATGCCCTCCAAGGCTGTCCACGTTGCTGCAAATGGCAAAATGTTCTTTTTATGGCTGAGTAGTATTCCACTGTGTATGTACACCAGACCTTCTTTAACCATTCATCTGCTGATAGACGCTTAGTTTGCTCCCATAACTTGGCAATTATAAATAATGCTATGAACATCAGAGCACATGTACCTTTTTTCTTTTCCTTTTTTTTTTTTTTTTTTTGGTCGCTTATTTTTAGAGCCACACCCTCGGTATATGGAGGTTCCCAGGCTAAGGGTCTAATCAGAGTTGTAGCCACCAACCTACGCCACAGCCACTGCAATGCAGGATCCAAGCCACATCTGCAACCTACACCACAGCTCAAGCCAAGGCCGGATCCTGAACCTACTGAGTGAAGCCAGGGATCAAATCTGCATCCTCATGGACACCAGTCAGATTTGCTTATGCTGAGCCACGATGGGAACTCCATTTATTTGTTTGTTTTTGCACGTGTTTCTTTTCAAATTAGCAGGTTTTTTTGTTTGTTTTGTTTTTTTCCAGTTATATACCTAGGAGTGGAACCACTGGGCCATGTGATAGCTCTACTTTTAGTTTTTTGAGAAACCTCCATACTGTTTCCACAGTGGCTACACCAATTTACATTCCCACCAATCTGTAGGAGGGTTCCCTTTTCTCCACATCTTCACCATCATTTATTATTTGGGGGGCTTTTTGATAACAGCCATTCTGACCCCTGTGAGGTAAAAGATCTTTGCGATTTTTGATTTGTGTTTCCCTGACGACTAGTGATGTTGAGCATGTTCTCGTGTGCCTGTTGGCCCCCTGCATTTCCTCTTTGGGAAAATGTCTATTCAGTTCTGCATATATAACCCCCTTTCAGTCATATTATTTACAAATACATTCTCCCATTTAGTAGATTATCTTTTTGTTTTATTGATAATTTTCTTTGCTGTGCAAAAGTTTTTAAGTTTAGGTCCCATTTGTTTATTTTTGTTTCCTTTGTTTTAGGAAACAGATCAAAAAATACATATATTTATATATAGTATATATATAGTAACCAAGCTTACATTTAGATACTTTTTGTTGGTTGTGCCTACAACGTATGAAAGTTTTCAGGTCAGGGATAAAACCTGTGCCACAGTAGCAATAGCTGTGACAAACCATAATGGAAAAGAATATTTTTATTTTATTTTTGCCTACACCTGCAGCACGTGGAAGTTACCAGGCCAGGGACTGAACTGGAGCCACTGCAGTGACAATGCCAGATCCTTAACCTACTGCACTACAGAGAAATGCCTACATTTAGGTCTTTAATCCACTTTGAGTTCACTTTTGTATATATGATGTTAGAGAATTCCTAATTTCATTCTTTTACAGGTAGCTGTCATTTTCACAGCACCACTTTTAAAGAGACAATCTTTTCTTCTGATATTCACGAGATTTTAAGAAAAAGAAAAGGTTATATACAAAAATGCACTGTCTCCCCAACTTTGTAAAAACTATAGATATGTACTAAAATACAAAAGTCTAACATACATATTTTTAAAAGTACATTTGATAAAATCCATTAAGAAAAAAAAAAGTACATTTGATACTAGACACTAACTGATAGTTTATAAAACTTGTGAAATTCATGACTCTTCACTCTTAAATAGGTAATTTCTTCTTTAATATTTGTACAAATACAGAGTAATTAAGCCCTGAAGGCACTGAAACACAGCCATCTCAGATCAAATTCATGTCAGTGGACCTTGGGCAAATTGTTTCTTTATTGGGATAATGGCAATATTACTTACTTCCATACACACAGGGTTTTGTTTCCAGATTTAGTTAATTACACGAGTCTTTTAGCACTGTGCCTGACACATGGAAAGCATAAATGTAATTTACTCAGTCACCCTCCTTGGGATAGGCATGTTGTCACTGGGATAAAATGGGCAGTGATGGTTGGGTGGGACACCAACAGAATCTGCGGCCCTAGCCAAATACTATTATATGAGAGCTGTGATGGTTGACTTTTTTTTTTTTCTTTTTAGGGCCACAACCGCAGCATAGAGAAGTTCCCAGGCAAGGGGTTGAATTGGAACTGCAGCTGCTGGCCTACACCACAGCCACAGCCACGCCAGATCCGAACCACATCTGCAACCTACACCACAGTTAAAGGCAAGGCCAGATCCTTAACACACTGAACGAGGCCAGGGATTGAAACTGAGTCTTCATAGATACTAGTTGGGTTTGTTGCCATTGAGCCACAAGGGGAACTCCCAGTGGCTGATTTTTTGTCAACTTGACTGGGCCATGGGTGACCAGATATTTGGTTAAACACCATTTCTGGTGTGTCTGTGAAGGTGTTTGGGGTGAGATTAATATTTGAATAAAGTAGATTGTCCTCCCTCATGTGGGTCTCACGAAGTCCACTGAAGGCCTGAATAGAACAAAAAAGGCTGAAGAAGAGAGCATTCTTTCTGTCTTTGAGCTGCAACATCAGTCTTCCCCTGCCTTCGGACACAGACTCCAACTGGAACATACATCCGCTCTCCTGGCTCGTCGTGATCCTTCAAACCAGACTGGTACTGGGACTATACTATCCCAGGTCTCCAGTTTGTCCTCTGTAGAACTTGGGACTTCTCAGCCTCCACAACTGTGTGAGCAATTCCATATATATATGGTCCTGTTTTTCCAGAGAACCCAGACTAATACAAGAGCAAAAGAAAAATCTCAGATAGACAGGGCTCAGCAATTATGCCATCCACTCTTAGTGACCCTGGAAGTTATCTGAGGGAACTCTTGGGGGATGGGATCCAGGCAAATGATATTTAAATCAGAACGAAGCTTCCAGGGAAGAGGCGATGAGGTGCACATCTGGCAGTGATGCTCTCACACTTCTGACCCTCTTCCAGTTCCTCTCAAAGCCTCCAAGCACTTTCCCTTCTCGGTGTTGGTCCGTACCTTGGAAATCTCCAGGTGAAATTCTAAACTGGCCTCCGTACATGGAGAGCAAGGAGAGACCAATGGAAGAGGCAGACCACTCCAGATTGGTAGGTGGTAGTTTTAATAAACAAAGGAACTCACATAGGACTGTCTTGGGTGGCCGCAAGCAGGTCAATCTCAAATCCTGCCTGCCAGAATCTTAAAAGTTTGTATGGAGGACTCAACTTGGTTCAGTCACATACACCATCTGGATAATTTCAACAACACATTACTCCCTCAAGGCTACATCCTTGAAATGGCTCCTAGTGTAGGAACAGTGGGCAGAAAATACATCCCAAGGACAGGGATGGGCAGGAGTCTCCGATTACCTGGGTCCAACTTGTAAATCAAACAGCAATCACCACCTCTTGATGACTCTTCCAACCGCCTCCATCTTTCAAAAGGCTATTGGTGGGATTTTGCACAGCCTTTTGTTAGAGCACCTTCCAGTCCAGCAGTGTGGTCCAGATAACGGTAGAAGGAGTTCCCTGCTGTGAGACAACCCCACAAAGTAAGGACACCCACTTGTCTGTCCATACCTTTTATTTCTTTGTCACAATGTGCTCACGTGGTAGGGGTCACATTTTCCGGAAGTTTGTTTGAAGAAGAAATGTCTTTAACTTTGGATATTAAAAAGTACCTTAATGTACAGAGTTCTGTCCATTTTTTCTGTAATTGTCTCCACAATTATTCATAAACAGACATATATACTTTTTTGGCCATGCCAATGGCATGCAGAAGTTCACAGGCCAGGGGTCAAATCCACATCACAGCAGTGACCCCAGCCACTCATGCCATAGCAGCAACAATGCTGGATCCTTAACCTGCTAGGCCACCAGGAAACTCCTCACTAGTTTTTAAAGAAATATATGTGAATTCATAAATCTGTATAAAGCAACTCTGAACATGGTTATAGGAAAGATTTATTTTTCTCAATTAACTAACAACATGGAGATAAATTATTATTGTTGAAATTATTAACTATTGCTCAGTTACCCCTGCAGTGGGTTGTGCTGATACAAAAGGATCCTGGCTTTGCAGTTATTAGCCTGTAGCTTACAGTGTTTTTCCACAATTCTTTTTTCTCTTTCTTTCTTTCCTTTTTTTCTTTGTCTTTTGTCATTTTAGGGCCGCACCTCTGCAGCATATGGAGGTTCCAGGCTACGGGTTCAGCCTACACCACAGCCACAGCAACGTGGGATCCAAGTTGCGTCTGTGACCTACACCACAGCTCACAGCGACACCGGATTGTTAACCCACTGAGTGAGGCCAGGGATCAAACCTGCAGCCTCATGGTTCCTAGTCAGATTCATTTCCATTGAGCCACGATGGGAACTCCATCCACAATTCTTTCTTTGCTCAGCCCTTGGCATGGCTTGCCCCTGCTCTATTAATGTTTGGCTTGTCAATCTGACTTGTCTAATCAACAGAATGTGGGCTGATGCAGATGGGTATACAGACTTTAAAGATGCTTTGGTACAGCCTTTGGTGCTTCTGCCATGCACCTTAAAAATAACGCGCCCAAGAATCTGCTGATCAAAATAAGGAGATATCGGAAACAAGACAGAATAATCTTATTGTTCTGTTTTTTTTTTTTTTTTTTTTTTTTGTCTTTTTAGGACTGCACCCTCAGCATATGGAAGTTGCCGGCTAGGAGTCAAATCAGAGTTTTAGATGCCTGCCTACACCACAGCCACAGCAACGCCAGATCCTTAGCCCACTGAGCAAGGCCAGGGATTAAATCCACATCCTCATGGAGACTTGTTGGGTTTGTTACTGAGCCACAATGGGAACTCCCAGAATAACCTTTTTTTACCACGAGTTACTTAAAAAATCACCCCTTCTAATAAAGCAACTAGAGAGTGAGTAGAAAACTAGAAGTTCAATACAGGAGAGAGGTGAAAAGAATCTCTAGAGTGCCAGATCCTTAACCAACTGAACCAGAAAGGGGATCAAACCAGCACTTCAGCAGTGATCTGAGCTGCTGCAGAGACAATACGTGAATCCTTACTCTGCTGCCACAATCCTTAATCCACAGATGGAACTAGAAAACTAATTAAGGATCTCCAGTTCAAAACAAAACAACTCAATACAGTCATGCAATTTTAGAGAACAGGTAACTGCAATACAAAAACAAACAAAAATACATTTAGAAAATTACTATACAGTCCCACTCATGTAAAAATTCTAAATAAAATAGTAGTAAATGAAATCAAGCAGTGTATCCAAAACACACACACACACACACCCCAGGGGTTAACCTTGGTATATCTAGGAATGGAAAGAAGACAGAGTCTGTAGGTATAAATTATCACATTAACAAACTAAATACTATATACAGCTGCAGAAGAGATGATGAAATGGCATTTGAAAGACTATAGGAGCCATGCCTACTTAGATACAACAAAGATATTTACTCACAAATAATAGATGTTAGAAGGTTAACTGAAAGCATGAGCTAACTGCCACCCTGTCATAGCTAACAACCAGACCTGGTGACTGAAATTTCCAACTTTACTATATAAAGTCTCTTAGTTTTGGCAGCATTTCCCAATGCAGTTTCACTTCCTTAGGGTGACGATGAGTAATGAGAATTGTTATTTCCAAGGTAAGGTTTGAGATATGCCAATTTAAACAAAGCTGAACAATTTTTCTGCATTCGAATACACTTTAGTCTTTTGATAAGCTGATTAGGTGCTTTTAGACATTCCTTATGAGGGGATTTTGAAGATACGGCTTCATAAGCTTCTTTAACCAGAGAATTCCTCTTGATTTTCTAGCATCATTACGTACTGGTGATTTCTGAGACAATTTTAGAAATGCTGGGATAAGGCACCATCTCCACATCTTCTAGTCGGCATGCAAATCTGGTACCCAGGAGGAGTGAGATACTAGCCAGTTGATGGTTTACTATATTAAAACACTCAAAGTATTCCACTTTATGTTATTTTATTATTAAAATAGCAACTCTGGGAGTTCCCGTTGTGGTTCAGTGGGTTATGAACCCGACCAGTATCCATGAGGATGCAGGTTCAATCCCTGGCCTCACTCAGTGGGTTAAGGATCCGGCATTGCCATGAGCTGTGGTATAGGTCGCAGATGCAGCTCAGATCCTGCGTTGCTGTGGCTGTGGTGTAGGCTGGCAGCTGCAGCTCCAATTCGACCCCTAGCCTGGGAACTTCCATATGCCGCAGATGTGGCCCTGAAAACAGAAACTGCAATTCTGTTGAATAATGCTATCAACTACTAGACAGTAAATGACTGCACAGTGATATCAGGGATGGCCTAACTGCACAAAATGGACATAGAAGTGAGGTGCAGATTAAAACAATGACCACCACATCACAGATAGGCAGTTTTGATGGAACTGACATTTTTGGAAGTAATTTTTAAAGGGCTGAATTCTAACTATGAGTATATAAACACACTCCCATTGCATCATAACTAATACCCTTTTTTTTTTTTAAGGGCCACACCCATGGCATATGGAAGTTCCCAGGCTAGGGGTCACAGAGGAGCTGCAGCTGCTGGCCTGTGCCACAGCCAGAGCAACTCAGGCTCTGAACTGCCTGCAACCTACACCACAGCTCACAGCAACACCAGATCCTTAATCCACTAAGCAAGGACAGGGTTCGAACCCGTATCTTCATGGATACTAGTTGGGTTCATTACCACTGAGCCACAACGGGAACTCTATAACTAATACCCTTGATGCTAGCACTAAATCATGACAGTCACCTGGTTGAAAGTGACTGTGAGAAGCTACCAATTTTGAGATGCATTCTGAGTTCCAAATACTAAAAAGTCTTCTTAGAATTGATTAAATCATGTGATATTTCCTACTCTAAAAGTCATATAAATCTAAGATAAACTATGACAATGAATTATACTTCATTCAATTTTTTGTCAGCCTATATTTATACGTAAGCCAGAACATTTTGGGTCTGGACACTCCAAACACATTATTTCACGTTGCACAATTCTTACAACTTACATTTAGATTCTGCATGCTATTTTAATCAGAATTTTTGAATTTACCTAAGTTCAACTAATTTAGCTTTTGCCTTTTAGAAGTTTTCTCCATTTAGTTTTTGTTACTAGATTTATGTTATCCACATAAGACGAACTAATAAAATTTATACTTATTTTCACCTAAAAATTTTTACCTGAGGAGCTGACAATTTACAAATGTTGTTTCTAAAAAGGAGATCCTGGACCAATTTTTCTCAGCCTTTGTCTATTGGTTCAAATAGGTTTAAATACATTGCATTACCTTAAATTAAAAAAAGATCTCCATATCTACAACTAACTTCCTTTCTTATTAATGATTATACAGTGTTGCCCTTTTTTTTTTCTTTTTACAGCCACACTTGTGGTACACGGAAGTTCCTGTGCAAGGAGCGGAATCAGAGCTACAGCTGCCGATGTACACCACAGCATCAGCCACAGCGATGCAGGATCCAAGCTGCATCTGCAACCTATGCCACAAAATGCAGCAAGGCCAGATCTTTAATCCAGAGTGAGGCCAGAGATTAAACCTGCATCCTCACAGACACTGTGTTGGGTTCTTAACCTGCTGAGTCACAATAGGAACTCTAGTATTGCCATTTTTATCTTGGTTTTTCCTTGTTCAGATTTATCAAAGTCTAATCGAAGTTAGTGGACTTTTCACAGAAAAATACTGACTGAAGAGTACTGCTTCAACTCCTAATCATTAAGCTCAAATTTTAGTTGCATTCGTCATTTCTGTATATTGGCTTAGGGCTTGTTGTTTTTCTAGCTTCTTAATTCAGTGTGACAGGGACTATGTAGATACTGGGAAAAACAGGGTATAGTTCTGTCCATCTGGACCACATGCATCTTGGTTTCTTTCAGGATTAAAAGGTAATACTTTTCCACTAAGCAGAGCTTCAGAAACACCCTACAAAGTTCAATACACAGTTATTTCACTGTCATTGTTTTCTGAAGAAATCTATAATTCCTTTCTCTCTTTGATTCAGAACCTACACGTATATGTGACTGTACATTCCCAAAAGTAGTAGAGCAAGGTTCACCAATCCTACCAGTTGTCTAATGGAGTTTTATAATGGAGAATTTAACAAAGGCTGAAGAGTGTTGGGACGCTTCTGTACATTCACTAAATGAACGTATCTGGAATAAATTATGCTTTTATGGGCATGAGGATTCTGTGATCCTCACATTAGCCAAATCTTCCCATAGTATGAACAGTATGAATATTCTGCTACTCTAATCAGAGAGATGACAAATGAGATGCAGGACAAGAATCAAATTAAGTTTAGATTCTACCCACATCTCTCTCTCTTTTTTTTTCCTTTTGCTTTTTAGGGTCACACCCCACGGCATATGGAAGTTCCCAGGCTAGGGGTTGAATCAGAGCCATAGCTGCCAGCCCACACCACAGCCACAGCTACACAGGATCTGAGCTGCATCTGCGACCTATACCACAGCTCATGGCAACACCGGATCTTTAACCCACTGAGCAAGGCCAATGATCGAACCTGTGTCCTCACGGATGCTAGCTGGGTTCGCTAACTGTTGAGCCATGACGGGAACTCCTCTGCCCATATCTCTTAAAGACTTTCTAATGAGCGTTAAGTCCTCCAAAGTTTATGAGACTTTGTACTATGAATTGAAGATCTTCACACATTCCTCATATTTAAATGGCTTCACGTAAGTATAGATGTTCAGTGAGATCATAGAGAAGTCTAAAGGCCTTTTCATATTCCTTATATTCAAAATATTTCTCACTAGTATGAATTTTCTGATATCAAGTAAATTGTCCACACACGGGTAAGTAAGGCTTCTGAACATTCCCTACATTCATAAGGTTTCTCAAGAGTAAGACTTCTCCTCATATTGAATACGTTGTACACACACACACACAAAAAAAGTTCTTTCATAATTCTTCAATCAAAAAGTTTCACCAGCATCCACTGTCTCATCTGAGTAGGCTGTCCATATAAAGGCTTCCCCACAGTCTTCATATTTATACGGTTTAACATCACTGTGAATTTTCTCATGTTGAACAAGGCTTGAGTCGTAAGCGAAGGTCTCCCCAAATTCCTCACACTGATAAAATTTTCCACCAGTATGAATTCTCTGATGAACACTGAGTTGATAGCCACTATCAAAGGCTTTCCCACAGTCTTTACGATCATAGAGCTTCTCTCTGGCATGGACTCTCTTGTGCTTAGCAAGGCTTGAACCCCAACTAAAGGCTTTTCCGCATTCCTTACATTTGAAAGGTTTCTCACCAGTGTGGATTTTCTGATGTTGAGTAAGGTGATAGCCACGACTAAAGGCCTTTCCGCAGTCTTTACATTCATAGGGTCTCTCACCAGTATGAATTCGCTCATGTTGCACCAGACTTGAGCCACAATTAAAGGCCTTCCCACATTCCTTACATTCGTAGGGTTTCTTGCCAGTGTGAAATATCCGATGTCGAGTAAGCTGATAGCTACTGCCAAAGGTCTTTCCACATTCTGCACATTCGTAGGATTTCTCACCAGTATGGATTCTCTCATGTTTAACAAGACTTGAACCCCAACTGAAGGCTTTTCCACATTCCTTACATTCAAAAGGTTTCTCGCCAGTGTGGATTTTCTGATGTTGAGTAAGGTGATAGCCACGACTAAAGGCCTTTCCACATTCTGTACATTCATAGGGCTTCTCACCAGTATGGATTCTCTCGTGCTGAACCAGACTTGAGCCACAATTAAAGGTCTTCCCACATTCCTTACATTCGTAGGGTTTCTTGCCAGTGTGAAATATCTGATGTCGAGTAAGCTGATAGCCCCAACAAAAAGCCTTTCCACATATTTCACATTCATAAGGTTTCTTACCAGTATGGATTTTCTGATGCTGAGTAAGTTGATAGCCACGACTAAAGGCCTTGCCACATTCTTTACATTGATAAGGTTTCTCACCGGTATGAATTATCTCGTGTTTAGCCAGGCTTGAGCCCCAAAAAAAGGCTTTCCCACATTCTTTACATTCATAAGACTTCACACCAATATGAATTTTCTGATGTTGAGTAAGGTGATAGCCGCGACTAAAGGCCTTCCCGCAGTCTTTACATGCATAAGGTTTCTCACCAGTATGGATTCTCTCATGTTTAACAAGGCTTGATCCCCAACTAAAGGTCTTCCCACATTCCTTGCATTCATAGGGTTTCTCACCAGTATGAAACCTCTGATGCACAGCGAGTTGATAGGCACTTAAAAAGTCTTTCCCACATTCTTTACACTCAAAATGTTTTTCAGCCGTATGAATTCTCTCATGTCGAATAAGTTCTGAGCCATGACTACCAGCCATCCCACATTCCTGACAAATGTAGGGTTTCTCTTCATTGTGAATTATCTGATGTGCTGTAAGAGATTCATGTTTTCTGTAAGTGGGTACTTTTTCATAGCTGATTATCATTTGACTTAAGTATCCCTCTTGTTGTCCCTGGAACCCCTCAAATCCGCTCGTACACTTCCAATTATTTTTGAAAACAGATGCCTCAAGGTCAAAGGTTTCACTTCTTTCCATTATCTCCCATTGGGAATAATTTATTTCAAAAACGTCTTTTTTTGAAAATGTACTTAGGGTCTCATATGTTGACTCCCAATCTGAAAGAAAACAAGAAAACCACAAATTTTATTTCCTTTACCATAAAAAAGCCCTTTGTAGTAGAAATAAAAGACAAACTGAAAATAATATCCATAAATGGACTGAATCAGGAGACTTACTGAATTTCTAAGCATCAAGTTTCTCCTCTGTCCTACAACAGACTCACCTTTGATTTTTCAGCTTTTTTTTTTTTTTTTTTTTGGCCATGCCCACAGCACACCTAGGTTCCCAGACCAGGGACTGAACATACACCACCATAGCAGCAACCTGGGCTACTACAGTGACAACACTGGATCCTTAACTCACTGCACCACAAGGGAACTCCCTCCGCTCTTGTGATCTTAATGTTCTGATATGACAGTTTTCTGGAGCTTTTCACAAAGATCACTTTAACAAGTCCCTCGTCTTCCTGTATAAATGGTCCCTTAAACCAAAATGTGCCCTTCTACCGATTAAATCATTGGGCAAAGGATATTAGGATTTGAGATCAAGGGTGCTAAGATGACTGAAATTTGTGGTTCAAGCTTTATTAGAAGAAGAAGCCCTGCAAAGGAGGCCAGGAATTCTACATAGAGATTCTCCCCTGGATCTGTAACCAACTATTTCTATGCATCTAAGGTGACTCTCCACTGGGTGACTGGGATACTGACTACGATCAGAGATTCTAGAGGTTGCACACTGGAGCGCCAACCAAGCCTGAGTGGAAAGACCTCAGAGGACACCCTCAAGCATTCATTTGAGGTCTCACAAAGGCTACATAATGAAATTAAAAACCACAACCTGGAGCAGTGGTTATTAAACTTTTTGGACTCGGTATCTCTTATATGTTTAAATACTATTGGTGAATTCCTTGCTTGCTCATACATAGGTAAATTCATGTATTTTTTATTGTAAACATAGTATTTTTGCATATTGGTGACTGTATAATGTTTTGGGTGAGTTATGGAGTTCCCTAGTGGCTCAGTAGGTTATGGAACTGGCATCACTGCTGTGGCTCTGGTTACTGCTGGCCCAGGAACTTCCACATGCCATGCATGTGCCCAAAAAGTGTGTGTGTGTATTTGGCTTTGCTATTAAATGGTGGATGAGGATTGTGGTTGTGTTTGTGGGAAGTAATCTTAATAATGGATATCTGGTCACAGGTCTAAACTGCACTAACTATGGCTGTTTTATTTAACAATGTTTTATTGCATTGCTTAACATACATTAACATTTGGATATAAAGACTGTATATATCCAAAGGGATGCCACAATATTTAAACTAAGGAACCTAATAATATTACAACTGCTTACAGGTGACCAAATGTAAACTAAAACGAGTGCAGTTTTGTACAACTTAACATCAATAAATAGTTCAATAAATCCGCAGTGCCGTGCAAGGGCTTACATTCTGGTTACTTGGTACCTGAAGGTTTTGTGTAAGGCTTATCAATGTTAGTAAATGAATATAGGCTGAACTTCTTTTTAGATGTTTAAAAAAAAAAAGCATTAAGGGAATTCCTGTGTGGCTTACAGGGTTACAAATCCAACTAGTAACTGTGAAGATGTAGGTTCGATCCCCCTCAGTGAGTTAAGCATTTGGTGTTGCTGTGAGCTCAGACGCAGCTCAGATCCTGCATTGCTGTGGCTGTGGCATAGGCTGGCAGCTGCGGCTCTGATTTGATTTGATATTTACCATATTACAAATTAAAACTGGGAAACAAACATTTTTAATTCATTTTAAAATAATTATACAATGGAAGTTCCACTGTGACACAGCGGGTTAAAGATCTAGTGCTGTCACTGCAGTAGCTCCGGTCACTGCTGTGGCAAGGGGTCAGTCCTTGGCCAGGGAACTTTCACATTCTGCAGGCATAGCCAAAAAACATTTTTAATAAAAAATAATGACAAATCACTAAATGTTAACATAAGTAAAACATTTTGTGAAAAATAATTATATTTTCTAAAGAAAAAATAAATGAAGTATTTTAATCTTTTGAAAACTCTACTATCTGGTTTAACAGAAGACAACTGGATTCTCATATCTGCTTTTGTGTTCAACCTGTGGCAATGCTATTTTGGTTGAAGCATATGAAGAAAACAGATATGTAATTATAAAACAGGAAAATATTCTATGAGCTTGTTCAGATAACTGTGGATGTTATTCTTTGATACTACAGTAAAACTCGAGTAGTGGTGGTTTTTTATTGAATTAAAGATTCTTTAAATTCTATAGTGCTGTACAATACACACACTTCATATAATCCTATAATAACCCTTCTTCTACTGACCCTATATTGCCCCTCCCCACTGCTGGTATTACTTTGTTCTCTGTATCTGTGAATCTGCTTGTTTTATTCACCAGTTTGTTGTATTTTTCAGAATCAACATATAAGTGATATCTTACAGTTATTTGTCTTTGGCTTATTTCAATTGGCATAACGCCCTCATCCATGTTGCTGCAAACGGGCAAAATTTCATTCTTTTTTACGGCTGAGCTGTATTCTATTGAATATATATACCACATCTTCTTTACTCATTCATCTGTTGATGGACACTTAGGCTGCTTTCTTATCTTGGCAATTGTAAATAATGCTGCTATGAACACTGGGATGCATAGATCTTTTCAAATTAGTGTTTTGGGGTTTTTTGGATATATACCCAAAAGTGGAATTGCTGGGTCATATGGCAGTTCTAATTTTAGTTTTTTGAGAAGGCTTCATACTATTTTCCACAGTGGTTACAGAGAAGTGGAGTTTATTTCTTTTTGTTTTTTTTGTTTTTTTGTTTTTGCTTTTTAGGGCCACACCCACGGCATATAGAGTTTCCCAGGCCAGGGGTCTAGTCGGAGCTGTACCTGCCGGCCTACACCACAGCCACAGCAACGCCAAATCCGAGCCACATCTGTGACCTACACCACAGCTCATGACAATGCCAGAGCCCTAACCCACTGAGCAAGGCCAGGGATCAAACCCGCAACTTCAAGGTTCCTGGTCGGATTCATTTCTGCTGCACCACGACGGGAACTCCTGGATGATTTTTTTTTTATCCATGCATAGTTTTACAACATCATGTACTAGTCATGTGAAAATAACGGTTCACTGAGTTATGCAGATCTTTGAAATGTCGGCATATTTCATTACACACTATCACAAAAATCACGTTAACAATACCATTTATCTCATCAGAAAAACTTATTTATTAGGAAGATATAAAGCTCAATAAATAAACAGATATGTTTCACACAATTCTAAATTTTAATTGAAAGTTCGAATTTTATCATTGGCAATAAATACTTTTAGTTGTTCTTAATGTAACAGGTTCATTCACAAGAAAATGTTTTCCAACTACCCAAGTCTGAATAACCATAGTTTGTCTGTCAGTCATTCTTTCAAGAAATAAATGGTATTCCACGGAAAAAAAAAAAAGCAGTTAGTTTACCTCACAATTCAAACAATGGCATAGATTTGTTCTACAAGGCAACTACCACACTTTAGTTATAGCAGAAGAGCTTAATGGAGACTTCCATTTTCGTCACATGGAATATTTTAAAAAATGCATCCGCAAGGGTCAAGATTTAATAAAATGAAGCCCAGAGCAGAGTACTGAAGGTCAACCAGCATGAGAAGGGTTTCAATGTAAAAGGGTGGTCCCGTATTAAGAGCCAGATTGCAAGCTGAGTAAGACAAGTGTCTGTAAGTGAATGACCTGGCATGGGTGGTCACGGCCCAAGCAGGATTAGAAAGGCAATCACATGATCAAGGCAGTGGTAATGGTAGTGGTAATGGAAGAGTGGTTACACACAGAGTTTGATCAACCTAGTACAGTCATTCCTTGGCATCCTCAGGGGACTGGTTCCAGAACCCACTGTGGATATCTGAGAATGGTAAGTCCCATAGTCAGCCCTCCTTTTCCATGGATGCAGAACCCATGCAAATAAGAGGGTCAACTGTATATTTATCAAAAAAAATGCATAAAAGTAGACCTCCACAGTTCAAACCCATGTTGTACAATGGTCAACAGCAAATATATTCCATTACAGGAAACTGGGTTTTTCAGTGTAAAAGAAGGGAGTTAGAAATAAGCAAAGTGAATAAGCTCTAGTGAAATTTGTAGTGTTGAATTAGAACTGGGGATATCTGCGTGAATTCATGGTTTAAATCTATAGATGCATATGTGTGTGTACATATATGTATGTACACATATAAATATATTCCCTACTCTGTCCACTGAGAGGGCCTCGGGACAGCTGTCCCCTAGCAGCAATGAGCAAATTTAGTGCCCAGATTCTGGCTTCTAAATACCATTCTCATCTGAAACCAACCAGGTCACCTTGAAGAAATGACTGACTTTAGGGCTACAGCAGGGAAAGGGTAAGATGAGCCTGGAACATGGTGTCGTGTCAGACAGTAAGGAGGTACTCTAAGTGTGATGGTGACATGCCAAAGGACACAGAAGCCATCACTGAGAGGGTTCCCACAGATCCAGTCTTTGAAATAAATAATGGGAAGAACATATTACAACCCACTGACCAGAAATCAAACATATGAATAAGCTGAAACTTTGAAGAGGAATACAATATTTAATGGTCTCAAAGTTCCTCCTCACAAAAGCCTCATTAAAGGAAAAAATATAAACTCCAAAGGTAGGAAGCTCGTGGACAGCACCATAATCAAATGTTCAAAGTAAGTATCATTGGTAATGACAAACCATTTGTTCCACCTGACAAAATGCGAGTAGAACACAGCATCAATTCTGTGATACTGCTGCCAAAGATGCACGAATTAAATCCAATCATGAAAGCAGACAAACCCAACCTGAGGAATACTGCACAAAATAAGATGCCTAGGATCTTCTAAAGTAACAAGGAATGAGTATTTTGATGGAGACCACATTAAACCTGTAGATTGCTTTGGGAAGTATGGTCATTTTAACAGTATTAATTCTTCCAGTCCAAGAGCATGGGATATCTTTCCAATTCTTTGAATCATTTTTAACTTTCTTTATCAATGTTTTATAGTTTTCAGCATCTAGGTCTTTCACCTCCTTGGTTAAGTTTATTCCCTGGGACTTTTTTTTTTCCATGACTTTAAATGGGATTTTTTTTTTTAACTTTCTCTTTCTGATACTTCACTGATAGTATAAATAAATGAAGCAAATTTTAATTTGGTATCCTGTAGCTGAATTCATTATTAGTTCTTATGATTTTTGCGTGGACTCTTTAGTGTTCTCTGTACAGAGTATCGTGTCTTTTGCAAATAGTGAGTTTTACCTCCTCCCTTCCAAGCGGATTCCTTTAATTTCTTTTTCTTGTCTGATTGCTGTGGTTAGAATTTCCAATACTGTGATTGAATAGAAGTGGTGAGAGTGGGCATCCTTGTCTTGCTCCTTAATTTAGCAGGAATACTTTCAGCTTATCAGCACTGAATACTATGTTCACTGCAGGTCTGTTGTAAATTGTGTCTATTATGTTGAGATATATTCCTGCAAATCCCACTTTGGTGAGAACTTTATCAAATGGATAAACATGAATGGATGTTGAATTTTATCAAGTGCTTTTTCTGCATGTATTAAGATTACTGTATGTTTTTTGTCTTCTCTTTTGCTAATGTGGAATATCATACTGATTCTGTGTGCTAAATCATCCTTGAGACCCTGGAATGAATCCACCTTGATCATCCTTTTTATGTACTGTTGGATCCTCTGTGGTAATATTTTGTTGAGAATTTTTGCATTTATATTTATCAAAGATATTGGTCTGTAATTTTCTTTTTTTGTAGTGTCTTTGCCTGGTGTTGGTATCAGGGTGATAGTGGTTTGAGAAAATGAATTTGGGAGTGTCCCCACCTCTTCAGTCTTTTGGAATAGTTTGAGAAGGATAGGTATAAGTTCTTTGTATGTTTAGTAGAATTTCTCAGTGAAGCCATCCAGTCCTGGACTTTTGTTTGCAAGGAAGTTTTTTTATTATAGATTCTATTTCACTTCTACTGATTGGTCTGTTGAAATTATGTTTCTTCTTGACTCAATTTGGGCAGGCTGCATGTTTCTAGAAACTTCTCTATTTCTTCTAGGTTGTCTAATTTGTTGGTATTTAACAGTTCGCAGTATTCCTCTTACAGTACCAGGTATTTCTCCTTTCATTTCTTATTTTGTTTATCTGGGTTCTCTCTCTTTTCTTCTTGGTGAGCCCAAACTAAAAGTTTATCAATTTTATTTATCTTTTTCAAAAACCAGTTCTCAGTTTATTGATCTCTCCTACTGTCTTTTTAATCTCCATTTTATTTATTTCCTCTCTGATCTTTATTATTTTCTTTCTACTTCTAACTTTGGATTTTGTTTGTTCCTCTTTTTCTAATTCTTTTAGGTAGTAGATTGGTTTGTTTATTTGAAATTTTTCTTACTTGCTGAGGAAGGCCTATATTGCTATGAACTTCCCCTTTAGAACTGCTTTTGTTGTATCCCATAGATTTTGTATGGTTGTTTTCATTGTTGTTTGTGTCATTTTTGTTTCCACTGCGCCACTATGGGAACTCCTTTGTTTGTGTCATTTTTCACAGCGCTAGAATAGTCCTAAAATTTATATGGAACCATAAAACAACTAGAATTGCCAAAGCAACCCTGAGGGGAAAACTGCTGAAAGTATAACTCTTACCAACTTCAGACAATACAACAAAGCTATGTTAATCAAAAAAGCATTCTACTGGCATTAAAAAAGACATACAGGAAGTTCCCTTGTGGCACAGTGGGTTAGGGATCCAGCATGGCCCCAGCTATGGTGCAAATTACAACGGAGGTTCCAGTTCAGTCTCTGGTCTGGTAACTTCCACGTGCCACAGGTGTGGAAACAGACACGCACACACACACACACACACACCAAAAACAGACACAGACATACAGATCAAAGAACAGAGTCCAGAAATAAACTCACACATCTATGGTCAATTAATCAATGTCAAAAGAGGCAAGACATAAAATGAAGACTCTCTTTAACAAGTGGGGTTGGGAAAGCTGGACGGCTAGCTCCATGTAAATCCATAAAATTAGAACATTCCCTCACACCCTATACAAAAATAAACTCAAAATGGTTTAAAGACCTAAATAAAAGATATGACACCATAAAAATCCTAGATGAGAACAGAGGCAAAATATTCTTGGACATAAATCATAGCAATATTTTCTTAGATCAGTCTTGCAAGGCAAAAGAAACAAAAGCAAAAATTAGCAAATGGGACATAAATTTAAAGCTTTTGCATAACAAAGGAAACATCGACAAAATGAAAGACAGCCTATGAAATGGGATAAAATATTTGGAAATGATGTGATCAACAAGGGGTTAATATCCAAAATATACAAACAGCTCATACAACTCAGTATCAAAAAAAATAAAAAATAAAAAATATTCCAAGCAAAAAATGGGCAGAAGACATAAACAGACATTTCTCAAAAGAAGACACAGAGGCACGTGCAAAGATGCTCAATATCACTAATTACTAGAGAAATATAAATCAAAACTACAATGAGGTATCACCTCTTAATGGTCAGAATGGCTATCATCAAAGAGTGTACAAATAATAAACACTGGAGAGAGTGTGGAGAAAAGGGAATCATCCTATGATGTTGGTAGGAACGTAAACTGGTATAACTGCTATGGGAAAATAGTGTGGATGTTCCTTAAAAAAACTGAAAACAGAGCTACCATATGATCCAGCAATGCCACTCCAGGGCATATACCCTGAAAAGATGGAAACTCTAATTCAAAAAGATACATGCATCCCAGGAGTTCCCGTTGTGGCGCAAGGGAGACGGATCCGCTGAGGATGTGGGTTTGATCCCTGGCCTTATTCAGTGGGTCAGGGATCCAGTGTTGCCATGAGCTGTGGTGTATGTCACAGACGCAGCTCAGATCTGAGTTGCTGTGGCTGTGGTGTAGGCCAGCAGCTGCAGCTCTGATTTGACCCCTAGCCTGGGAACTTCCATATACCACAGGTGTGGCCCTAAAAAAAAAAAACACGCATCCCAATATTCAGAGCAGCACTATTTACAACAGCCAAGACATGGAAACATGCCAAGTCCCCATCAACAGACAACTGTTGTAAGAAGATGTGGAATATTGCATCAGCCATAAAAAAGAATGAAATGTTGCCATTTGCATCAACATGAACTGACCTCAAGAATATCATACTACATAAGGTAAGTCAGGAGTTCCTGTTGTGGTTCAGTGATAACGAACCTAATATCCATGAGGACACGGGTTCCATCCCTGGCCTCACTTAGTGAGTTAAGGAGCCGGCGTTGCCATGAGCAGCAGTGTGAGTCCCAGACATGGCTCAGATCTGATTCTTCAGCAGCTACAGTTCTGATTCAACCCCTAGCCTGGGAACTTCCATATGCCTCAGGTGCGGCCCTAAAAAGACAAAAAAATAAAGAAATAAATTAATTAAAAATAAAAATAAATAAGTGAAGTAAGTCAGCAAGAGGAAGACAAACAGTATATGATATCACTTGCATGTAGAGTCTAAGAAATATTACAAATAAACCAATATACAAAACAGAAACAGGCTCACAGACATAGAAAATAAGCTAATGATTACCAAAGTGGATAGCAGGGGGAGGAATAAATTAGGAGTATAGGATTAATATACACTACTGATACACAGAATAGATAAGCAACAAGGATTTATTCTATAGTACAGGGAACTAAAATCAATATCTTGTACGAAAAATAATCTGAAATACATACGTGTGTGTTTGTGTCTGAATCATTTTGCTGTACACCCGAAACTAACGTACTGTGAACTATATTTCAAATTTTTAAAAAAGGTTTAAAAAAATAAATGAGAATCAAGATGTATGAATTGTTTCAGACTGAAAGAAACTAAACAACACAAATTCCTAAGACAACAACAGCAAAATTATATATTATCTAGCCCTTACCTATCGCTTTGACCCAATTTCTTAGTGCACACTCCTTTATTAACTCTACCCTGGCCTTCTTAGAGTTCTTCCATTAAGGTTCCTTATCAACCATAGGGCCTCTGAATTTGTTCACAGTGATTGATATATTCTTCCCCCAGGTACTCATATAACCTGATCCCAGGTTTCGCGTCTCTATTCAAGAAAGCGCTCCCTGACCACCTTATCTGAATAAGCCATATCAATTGCCATCATTTTCGTATTCTTTTTTTTTTGTCTTTTTGCCTTTTTTTCTAGGGCCGCACCCGTGGCATATGGAGGTTCCCAGGCTAGGGGTCTAACAGGAGCTGTAGCTGCCGGCCTTCGCCACAGCCACAGCAACGCAGGATCCGAGCTGTGTCTACAACCTACACCACAGCTCACAGCAACGCCGGATCCTTAACCCACTGAGCAAGGTCAGGGATCGAACCCGCAACCTCATGGTTCCTAGTCGGATTCGTTAACCACTGAGCCACAATGGGAACTCCATCATTTTCATATTCTCTTTTTCTGTTTCCCTCTCCCGAACATGTTTCATTATGCTACTATTTATTTATTTACTTATTTTATGTTTCTTGTAAGTAGAAAAATGATCTGGTTTTAGTTCCACTCAGGTTCTCTCTCTTTAGAGAAAACAGAACAGATTCTGGAGCCAGGCTTCCTAGGTTCAGTTGCTACCACTGCCACTCACCTTGGGAGATCACTTGAACTGTATGTGCCTCAGCAATCTCACCTTTAAAAAGGGTTGAAGGAGTTCCCAACATGGCGCAATGGAAATGAATCCAGTTAGGAACCATGAGGTTGCAGGTTGGATCCCTGGCCTTGCTCAGTGGGTTAAGGATCTGGCATTGCCATGAGCTGTGGTGCAGGTCACCGATGCAGCTCAGATCTGGTGTTGCTGTGGCTCTGGCATAGGCTGGCAGCTGTAGCTTCTATCAGAACCCTATCCTGGGAACCTCCATATGCTGCAGGTGCAACCCTAAAAAGCAAAAAATAAAAATAAAATTAAAAAATAAAATAAAAAGGGTTAAAAATAATACCTACCAGAGTTCCCTGGTGGCTTACCAGGTTAAGGATCTGGCATTGTCACTGCTGTGGCTAGGGTTGCAGCTATGGTGCATGTTTGATCCCTGCCCCTGGAACTCCCACAAATGTGGGTGTGGCCAAAAAAAAAAAGTACCTACCTCAAGGGGATGTTGTGAAAGTTACATAAGCTAATGTATTTGCTCTGCTTAGAACAGGACCTGGTTTCTAGTAGGCATAATGTTAATTATTAATATCATTATTGTCATTATTGTTATTCTGATAAGAGGAAAACAAGTTTCATGAGGTATTTTTTAGGATTTAACTCAGTGTAGTAAAGATTTAACTTTTATAATGCAAAGTTCAGAGATTTTAATTTCAACATCAACTATGTTGGAAGTAAAGGAATGTGTTCCCTTAATATGAAATGAATTGTGTTCATTCAACCACCACTATATAAAGTGGAGAGGCTCTGATATGAAAGCACAGTGTTATCAGGACCATGTTTCTAACTGTGCTCCTCCATATGTGGGTCAGAATATAACAAAGGGCAGTGATTCTCCAATATGCATAAAAACACCTGGGGATCTTGTGTGAATGTAGATTCTGTCCAGCAGGTCTGGGGTAGGGCCTGACAAGCTGCATTTCTAACGACCCGGCAGAAGCTGATGACAGAACTTTGCATGATATTTAATAATAAAAAAGCTAAAAGCCCACAAAAAACAAATCGCGGCTTCTAAGCACTGAGGAACAATCCAAATTCTTTCCCCAAACCAACAACACTGCCTATCACCTGGGCCCTGCCTGTCTCTCTGACTTCCCGGTACTCTCTCCTTCACTAACTCTGACATAAGAACCACACTTTGACTCAAAGCCAGGACACAAACAGAAATGCTAAAGCTAATAAACACATTATGCAATGTGGTTTCTTTGAGAGCAGCTATGAAATAAGCACCCCATAATGCAATTCCAGCGACTTGGTCATTAAAGAAGGGAGGCTGCTACTGGAAGGGCCAGAGGGAGTTTGAAACTCACTGAGGGGAGTTCCCGACATGGCTCAGTGGTTAACAAACCCAACCAGTAACCATGAGGTTGCGGGTTCAATCCCTGGCCTTCCTCAGTGGGTTAAGGATCCGGCGTTGCCATGAGCTGTGGTGCAGGTCACAGACACAGCTTGGATCTGGCATTGCTGTGGCTGTGGCGAAGGCTGGCGGCTACAGCTCCTGTTAGACCCCTAGCCTAGAAACCTCCATATGCCGCAGGTGTGGCCCTGAAAAGATAAAAGACAAAAGACAAAAAAAAAAAGAAAAAAACTCACTGAGGGATGGGAAGATTGAGGTGCTCAATGAACGCAACAAATAGCAAAAGCAAGGTGCTCCATTTCTAAGCCAACAAATACCAAAACATTCCTTTGAGAACAGGGAGGACACATTTCACCTGGTTTCTGCAAAGAAAGCCCTCTAATTCCCAAGGGAGAAGGCTGAGGGCGCAGTGAAGAGATTCTAAATGATTTCAGGCCGAGGACCTTACCCAGCGAGATCAAGTTGCTGTAGTTCTCCAACATCACATTCACATACAAGTCTCTCTGAGCAGAGTCCAGGAATTCCCACTCCTCCGGAGAGAAGTTGATGGCCACATCCTTGAACGTCACCGACCCCTAAAACCAAAACCCCACACATTACTTATGAAATCAAAGAAACTGAGAAAACATCTCCAAGGGGAAAAAAGAGGATTATCGAGGATAAACTATAGAGGAAAATATAACAACCATGTCAACTGGAGGCCTGTGAGACGTACACGTAGGGAAAAATAAGGAAATCCCTATAACTAAAGCAGAGTGTCTCTATGTTCTAGAAGAATCTTGTTAACGGCAGAAAAAACTTCCTGACCACTGCGGGATAATGCAGCTATCCCGACCTGTCTGATAATGTATAAAATAACCCCCGTTTCTCTTCTATTAAACAAAAAGAGTGTATGCTGTGGTCTGACACTGGGCTTGACTGATCAGAGGATCCCCAGAGAAGACCCGCTCACTCCTGCTCTAACCCTGAAAGCTCGCAAAGCGTGGGAGCTCCTACAAACGAGGCTAAGACCAAAAATGCCAAATCCCACCTTATTTCTCTGGAAAAGTCAGGTGAAAACTCAGGTCTACAAAGAAGTTCCCGGTTTGTCTGGGTGGTTCAAAGGGACCACCTGTCATGGGAATGAGAAATTCTGATCAGGGAAATGGGGCTGCCCTGGCCAAGCAAAGACAGAAGCATTAACAAAGGGCAAGATCCAAGACGGCCTGACGTGGACACATCCCAGTTAAAGCCCAGAGTTCTTCCAGAGAACGCACAGAGCGCTGCCACGGTTCTCCTGGGCAGCCATCCAGCTGGTTAAGGGCAGAGTATCCTGATGGCTTCTGCGCTCCTTGACTGCTAATCAGCATCTTAGCCTAAAAAAGGAAAACTGTTGCTTCCCAAATGTCTGCGGGCTCATTCTCTCCGCTTTCCTCCTCCACTTACATGAATCCTCTTTGTGCCTTTGAAAGATGAACTTTATTTACTGTTACGTTTTCCTTGTATATAAATACAAATGTGCTGATTGTTCACTATATTTTTTTGCATTACTCTTTGAGAAACAGTCAAGTATTTCCCTCAAAGGACTTCACTGCTCTTGGCAGAAGACTGAGCTGCAGGAGGTGATGAGTAATGTGTTTGATGAACGTGATAGCACTGATGGGAAAAGGCACAGAGGGAGGACTCTGGGCTATTTGGCATCAGCCTTCACTAGAATAGGAGGAACTGAGAAGCAGGTGCAGGGGTGGGGTTCTGTTAAGCAGAAAGCTTTAGGATAATTCAGAAAAACAGTCATGTGACCAAAAAAAAAAATTACAACATTTCACGGAGAGAGAAATACCGACTTACGTCAGTCATGGTTATAGAATTGCAGGAATTGATCAATCTTCCATAGGGTTCCTCTACTGATGAAGCAGAGTCCAGAAAAGCCAGAGCTGTGGAAGCAAAAAAAAAAAAGCTTTAGGAGTTCCCGTTGTGGCTCAGCAGGTTAAGAACCCGACTAGTATCCATGAAGATTCAGTTTCAATCCTTGGCCTTGCTTAGTGGGTCAAGGATCCCTTGTTGCCGAGAGCTGTGGTGTAGTTCGCAGATATGGCTTGGATCTGGCGTTGCTGTGGCTGTGGTGTAGGTCAGCAGCTACAGCTCCGATTTGACTCCTAGCCTGGGAACTTTCATATGCTGTGGCCGTGGACTTAAAAAGAAAAAAAGAAAAAGAAAAAGAAGCTTTAGACTAAAGGTGCTTAAGTGACCCTATCCTGACTTAAGCTAATGTAAGCTTTGATCTCCTCCATTCCTGCTTCCACCCCATGTCCCATACACCGTTTATGGAATCCACACTCTCACCTCAAACCCTGGTAGTGCCCAACTCTGGGGATGCTGATAGAGGCCTGAGGTTGGACTATTCAGTCCTGCCCAGATCAGATGCTCCTCCTCCCACTCCCACCTCTCAGGGCTGGGGAGGGGGCTACGTGGTCCAAGCCAAGACATCCTCCATGGGCTCAGGACTGAAAAAAGTTTGTCAAGACATAGGGGTGGCAGGATGTACAAAGAATTGCTCAGAAACTACCTGAGCCCAAAAGCTGACTTCTTAATCTTTTCAGAATATCCATGCAGTGCAACATCATGAAACTATGCTAAGTTGGGGAAAATAATCAAGATACATTGTCAGTAGAAAGAACAGGTATGCAGGAGGGGGCTATATTAGAAATTTGGGATTAACATATACACATTACTATATATGAAATAGGTAAACAACAAGGAATCTACTGTGTAGCACAGGAAACTATACTCGGTATCTTGTAAAAACGAAGAATCTGAAAAAGAATATATATACAGACTTATGTATAACTGAATCACTTTGCTGACAATTAAAACTAACAATATTGTAAATTAGTACTTCAATAAAAAAAAAAGATGGAGTTCCCTGGTAGCCTAGTGGTTAAGGATCTGGTGTTGTCACTGCTATAGCACAGGTTCAGTCCCTGGCCCGGGAACTTCTACATGCCATAGATGCAGATAAAGAAAGAAAGAAAGGAAGGAAGGACGGAAGGAAGGAAGGAAGGGTACAGAACATAAAGTATGATTATAAATTACATATATATATCAATATAGAAAGACTGACATCAACTGATGAAAAAATATCTGAAGTTACACATCTATATATGATAATGTAATATATTCTTTTTTTTATGCCTACTACTTTATTTTATTCTTTATATACCATGACTAAGCGAGGTTTATTCCATGGATGCAAAACTAGTACAATATTTATTTATTTATTTATTTATTTATTTTGTCTTTTTGCCTTTATCTAGAGCCGCACCCGCGGCGTATGGAGGTTCCCAGGCTAGGGGTCTAACAGGAGCTGTAGCTACCGGCCTTCGTCACAGCCACAGCAACGCGGGATCTGAGCCGCGTCTGCAACCTACACCACAGCTCACGGCAACGCCAGATCCTTAACGCACTGAGCAAGGCCAGGGATCGAACCCGCAACCTCATGGTTCTTAGTCGGATTCGTTAACCACTGAGCCACGACGGGAACTCCTAGTACAATATTTAAAAATCAAAGTAATCCACTATATTAACAAGCTAAAGAAAAAAAATCGTACAACTATATCAACCGTTACAGTAAAAGCATTTAAAAAAATTAAACAGTCAATCGTGATAGAAACTCCCAGAAAAATAGAACTAGGAGGAAAATTTCTCAATCTAATATAGCTAACATTATCCTTAACGATGAAAGACTGAACGCTTTCCCACTAAGGTGTAATATATTCTTATTGAGATCAAAATGTTCTTTTTGTTTAGGGTATTCTGCATAATTGTTTTGACCACAGCCATGCATTATACTAACTATATGATTTCTATGTATGCTCAGGTCCTAGTTAGAAAAAAATGGCTGACGTTCCCCCAAGAAATGTCATGGATATACTGATAAGGTCTCAGCCCTGCTCCTTTTCACATCTTCTGACAATGGGTTTATTTATTTTTTTATGGTTTTCCTTTTTATTTATTCAAAGACTGGTGGATAATCATGAATACAGAACAACTGCTTCAGATCATCCTTCATACTGTATACACACAGACGAACGCAATCTGAAAGAAACTGCAGTCAGCAATGAAAGTGCACACAGCTTTTCCTTCCCTTGCTCAAAAAAATTTAAAAACACAAAAACTTAGAATCTTGCCAGCACACACTCTCCTGTGACAAATGATTCAGAGGTAAATAGCAAGTACAAAGAAACTATATGCTAACATATCTATAACCTCCATTAGTGAAAAACAGAAGCAGCCATACTGATTAAGATACATTCAGTTATGGGAGTTCCCATCGTGGCTCAGTGGTTAACGAATCCAACTAGGAACCATGAGGTTGGGGGTTCGATCCCTGGCCTTGCTCAATGGGTTAAGGATCCGGTGTTGCCGTGAGCTGTCGTGTAGGTTGCAGACGTGGCTCGGATCCTGCGTTGCTGTGGCTGTGATGAAGGCCGGCAGCTACAGCTCTGATTAGACCCCTAGCCTGGGAACTTCCATATGCCGTGGGTGCGGCTCTAGATAAGACAAAAAGACAAAAAAAAAAAAAAGATACATTCAGTTATTGATAACTAGTCGTGCCCTAAAGGGCATTATCAAAAGAAAAATCATTTTGTAGAGAAAAGCTATATCTACATACGCAGTGAGAAAATAAACTACAAGATTAACGCATGTATGGAGGTGGGGAGCTGTGTCCACAGCATGCAGGAGTTCCAAGGCCAGGGATCGCACCCATACCTAGCAGTGATAACGCCAGATCCTTAATCTGCTGAGCCACCAGGGAACTCTGACACATGAATGTTTAATACTGGAAAAATCACAACCCTCCAAAATTTCACTTTTTTTTTTGCGTTTTAGGGCTGCTATGGCTAGGGTTAAATTGGAGCTACAGCTGCTGGCCTATACCACAGCCACAGCAATGCGAGATCCCAGCTGCATCTGCAACCTACACCACAACTCATGGTAATGCCAGATCCCCGACCCACTGAGCTAGGCCAGGGATTGAACCTGCAACCTCATGGATACTAATCAGATTCGTTTTCGTTGTTCCACAATGGGAACTCCCACATTTGTTATAAAAGCCCTTTGCACTCGATTAAAATTAAAATGATCTTGGAGTTCTCATTGTAGATCAATAGTAACAAACTTGACTAGTACCTATGAAGATGTGGTTTGATCCCTGGCCTCATTCAGTGGATTAAGGATCTGGCATTGCCATGAGCTGAAATGTAAGTCTCAAACGAGGCTCAGATCTGGCGTTGCTGTGACTGTGGCATAGGATGGCAGCTGTAGCTTCAATTCAACCCCTAGCCTGGGAACTTCCATATGCCACCAGCGTGGCCCCAAAAAACCAAAAAAAAAAAAAAAAACTTTTTTTTTTAAATGATCTTAAAAGGGTAATACTTGTAAAGTTTACTTGAGTCTTTCAGCCACAGAAACTGCAATGGAAATAAATGTTCAGAGTCACTTTCAAAACAAAAGCAGAAATCTATTCTACTGATGACACACATGATTAAATGGCCTATACAAGATACAGTGCTCCACGTTCTCAATCACTAGGAAAAAACCTCGAGCCAACATTTAGTTTGCAGATGGTCAAAGAATTCTGTATTCTAGCAGGAGCTATCATCTGGATCTTTTCACGAACAACTACCGGATTTTCCTTTCTGATTCTCTCAGCAGCATCAGCTTTGTAACAGTAAGAGCAATTGTGTACATCTGATAGTGGCGTACACCACAGCAAAAGATTCCATACCAGCATTAAAGTCCCACTTTCTTGCTGCCCACGAGACAGAGATTCTTTTTTTGATCTGGTTTTTCAAGACACTTGCTTTGCTCTCTAGATGGCTACTGTGCTGCATCTGACACCAAAGCTTGCAGGTCTTCTGTTTCAGGTAATGCTTTGTCCACAAAAGCACTGGCCACTTGGGATGACGCTACAGATTCTGATAAAAGTGACTGCTCTGATACAGAGCTCGGACGCACAGATGAAGAGGCAGAGTCTAAGGCTGACTAAGCTGGTATAGCCCCAGACAGACTACTGACAGAAGGTGCCGGAAGGCTTACTCTACCATTACTACTACCCTGTCCTTGAAGATGTTCTTTATAGCATGCTGAACACAGGCCACTTGTACAAGGGTCTCCATAAAATCCGCAGCCAGTGGAACAAAGCATAGGCACTTGGCTATGATTAGTTTCTTGAGTCATGTTTCTCTGTTGCACACCTGATGGCAGCTCTCTCAGCCCAACGTGCTGACAATCGCCACTGGTCGCCACCAGTGAATGGGAACAGGTGAGGCCGCTGAACCCATGCTTGCTCTGGCCCCACTGTCGCCAGCCCCTCCATCGTTTATTCAACCCCATATGGGTCTATTTCTCATCTGAACCTGTCTTTTTAGACATGATACCCTTGGATAACTGCTGAATCACCCAATACTGTACCTCACTTGTAACTAACATTAGCAGGATAAAAACCGTAAGGTGTAAAACTCACAGGATAAATTCAATGTGCCTCCACAAAGCTGGTCATGACCCAACAGTATTGCGTAGAGTTAGCTTCCTATGAGTCCTTAAGACTGGCTACCTGAATTGCCTATCAGCCTTTCTTGCTGGCTGCCTTAAACTTATTCCTACGTATATTTTGTCTTCCTTGTCTGAAAGGTAACAATTATGTATTTTAGTTATTCTATTATCTCCCAAGTAGTACACCATCTCAGGGTCTTACATTTGGGGAAAATTTTTATCCCAAGTTCCATTTCTAGAAATGGATCCTTAAATATCTTGAGAAGTACACAAGATGTATACACAAAGATATTTCACCAAAAATAATTTATGATAACCAAGAATTAGAAACTATGTAATAACAGCAGGCAAAGGGTTTAATAAATTATGGCATTAGTTATGATGGCACTGGACCATATTTATTGGTGAAGAAAGACATACATAATCAATTTCTTAGTGAGACAGATAGGTTTGGTTTTTTCCCTTTTTTTTAAGGGCCGCACCCGCAGCATATGGAGGTTCCCAGGCTAGGGCTCAATTCGGAGCTGTAGCTGCCGGCCTACGCCACAGCAACGCCAGATCCAAGCCGCGTCTGCAACCTACACCACAGCTCACAGCAACGCCGGATCGTTAACTCACTGAGTGATCCTAGGGATCGAACCCAAATCCTCATGGATATTAGTCGGATTCGTTCCCGCTGTGCCACGACAGGAACTCCCGTTATTTTCTCTTTGAATATTGTCTTTCAGTGCAGCAAATATGAGGTTTCCTCTCTGCAGAAGCTGCACAACCCAAGAAAAAAAGGCCTACTTTTTGATACTTGGCATTACCCTAATGAAATAGCAGGGCCTATTAATAACCCTAGTGGAAGACCCCCTTGATACTATTCCTGCCCTACCATGTATGATTTGATTTAGCTGGTTTTTTTTTTTTTTTTTTTTCGCTTTTTAGAGCCGCACCCATGGATATGGAGGTTCCCAGGCTAGGGGTTCTAATCGGAGCTTCAGCTGTCAGCCTACACCGCAGCCAAAGCAACGCGGGATCTGAGCCGCGTCTGTGACCTACACCACAGCTCATGGCAACACTGGATCCTTAACCTACTGAGCAAGGCCAAGGATCAAACCCACAACCTCATGGTTCTTAATCAGATTCGTTAACCGCTGTGCCACGATGGGAACTCTGAGACAGACAGGTTTGTAAAGGATACGAAATATGGGAAGTACACTGAAATTAAGATAAAGGCTCTCTGGAGTTCCCACTGTGGCACAGCGAAAACAAATCCGACTAGGAACCATGAGGTTGAAGGTTCGAACTCTGGCCTCGCTCAGTGGGTTAAGGATCCGGCGTTGCCATGAGCTGTGGTGTAGGTCGCAAACGCGACTTGGATCTGGCATTGCTGTGGCTGTGGCTGGGGCCGGCAGTTGCAGCTCCGATTAGACCCCTAGCCTGGGAACCTCCACATGCCATAGGTGTGGCCCTAAAAAGATCAAAAAGACAAAAAAATAAAATAAAAATGAAAGATAAAGGCTCTGGTGTGAGACTTTCAGGATGTAAATCTGAGCTTGATAGTTACCAGTTTCTCAACACTTCTATTTCCCTGTCAATAAAAGAGGGATAAAAACACTGTATACCATAGTTGGTTGCACTACATATTGGGAAAATCTATATAAAATACTGAATGGTGTACAACTGCTTAAGTTTTATCCATTATTACTGAAGACAAAGATGACTACTGTCCCTTAACCCATTATAATAAAGAGAATTAATGCCATTATTTCCATTTTTCTCATAATAGAATCTGTGCTGCTTAGACCAGCTTACTTTTTCTTCCACCCTTTTTCAGCCAAACCTGTGGCATATGGAAGTTCCTGAGGGATTAAAACCAAGCTGCATCTGAGACCTACACCACAGCTGCAGCAATGCCAGATCCTTAACCCACTGCACAGGGTGGGGCATCAAACTGGCAACACCACACAGACAAGCTGTATCATTAACCCACTCAGTGGGAACTCCCAGGCCAGCTTACTTTTCACAGTTGATCCTGCTATTCTTCCTAAATAACAAGATGAGCAAAACAGGTTCTCAGAAAGATACAGAGGAAATATCCCCTCCTCCCAGAAGTTGCAGATGGAGAGACGAGATTCAGCATTATAAACCCAGCTGAGGAGTTCTCGTCGTGGCGCAGTGGCTGACGAATCCGACTAGGAACTATGAGGTTGCGGGTTTGATCCCTGGCCTTGCTCAGTGGGTTAAGGATCCGGCATTGCCGTGAGCTGTGGTATATAGGTCGCAGATGTGGCTCGGATCACGCGTTGCTGTGGCTGCGGCGTAGGCCGGCGGCTACAGCTCCGATTAGACCCCTAGCCTGGGAACCTCCACATGCCGCGGGTACAGCCCTAAAATGACCAAAAAAGGCAAAAGAAAAAACAAAAAAAAAAATAAAGCCAGCTGAGAAAATACGACCCAGTTAGGTATCAAGCTCAGAACATTACCCAAGAGGCTCAGTCTCATTCTTCTACGCATGGTAGTTTAATATCTATAACTATAATCTTCTTATTCAACTTCTGGTAATTAATATCTATCCTGGAAACATTACTTGTAAAAATAGATTTTCTTTTTCTTTTCTCTCCCTCTTTTTTTTTTTTTTTTGCTTTTTTAGCCGCACCTAAGGCATATGGAGGTTCCCAGGCTAGGGGTTGAACTGGAGCTCTGGTGCCAGCCTACACCACAGCTTACAGCAACACTGGATCCTTAATCCACTGAGCGAGGCCAGGGATCAAACCTGTGTCCTCATGGATACTAGTCAGATTCATTTCTGCTGAGCCACAATGGGAACTCCCCAAACAGATTTTTTTTTTTTTTGGGCTTTTGTCATTTTAGGGCCGCACTCGCGGCATGTGGAGGTTCCCAGGCTAGGGGTCTAACAGGAGCTGTAGCCGCCAGCCTTCGCCACAGCCACAGCAACGCGTGATCCGAGCCGCGTCTGCAACCTACACCACAGCTCACGGCAATGCCGGATCCTTAACCCACTGAGCAAGGCCAGAGATCGAACCCGCATGGTTCGATCAGTGGTTCGTTAACCACTGAGCCACAACGGGAACTCCCAAACAGATTTTTTTAAGACAGCCATATAGTAGAGATTATTGCTATTCTCTGTGGAAATAAACTCTAAAATAATCTAATTATGAAATCTGTCCTTGGTGCCCTGGCCATTAATTTTTAGTTGGCATTTCTCTTTTTCCAAAAGCTGTAAATTAAGAAAGCAGTCCCCTAGTGCTTCCCTCTTCTTCCTACCTATTCAAGATTAAAGTCGAACCTAAATCTGGGTTGGATTTCTTTTTCAAACTAAAAGCTAGAGAGTCTTCAACTTAATTATATCAACCAACTACTGTGATTTTATTCTGCAAAAACAAAAGCAGACAGGGAGTTCCCATCGTGGCTCAGTGGTTAACGAATCTGACTAGGAATCATGAGGTTGCAGATTCGATCCCTGGCCTTGCTCAGTGGGTTAAGGATCCGGCGTTGCCGTGAGCTGTGGTGTAGGTTGCAGATGTGGCTCGGATCCCGCGTTGCTGTGGCTGTGGTGAAGGCCGGCAGCTACAGCTCCTGTTAGACCCCTAGCCTGGGAACCTCTATATGCCGTGGGTACAGCCCTAGATAAGGCCAAAAGACAAAAAAAAAAAAAAAAAAAGCAGACACATAGGTCCATAGGAAAAAAACAAATGAATAAAAATACACCAATTTTTTTTTTTGGGGGGGGCACACCCCACAGCATATGGAAGTTCCCAGGCCAGGGATCAAAGTTGGACCATAGCTGCAACCTACACCACAGCTGCAGCAACACCAGATCCTTAACCTACTGTCCCACAGTGGGAACTCCTATACCAGATGCTCTAGATCCAGAGCCTCACTCTTAACCACAACACAGTACTGCCTCTCACAACACCCAGAGAGTTGGACCTGAAACAACTCATGTTTAGCAATGCCAGATTTCTATCTGAAAACCATCGGAAAGTCTCTGCCCTTGTTAAGTGCAAACTGCAAATTCCTATGCTCAAAGCTCAATCATTCCTGCCCCTAAAAGCCTCACAGCACTGTAATATATTAAATAATCAATCCCCTCCTACCTTGCCTTGCTTTTAAAATCATGACTGTGGAGAAGATAAAAAATAATTTGTCAGAGTTCCCACTATGGCACAATGGGTTAAGAAACCTACTGCAGCAGCTCAGGTCACTGGAGGTGCAGGTTTGATCCCCAATGAGTTAAAAGGATTTGGCATTGCCGCAGCTGCAGCATAGGTCTCAGCTGCAGCTCAGATTCAAACCCTGGCCTGGGGAACTTCCATATGCCACGGGTGCAGCCATAAAAACAAACAAAAATTTGTCATCAGTACAACCTAAATGCTAATCTCCTCAAGTAATTATAATCTAAAATAAAGCTCTAGGAGTTCCCGTCGTGGCTCAATGGAAACTAGTATCTGCTGAGGACACAGGTCCAATCCCTGGCCTCACTCGGTGGGTTAAGGATCCAGCGTTGCCGTGAGTTGTGGTGTAGGTTACACACATGGCTCGGATCTGGTGTTACTATGGCCGTGGCGTAGGCCGCCTACTACTGCTCTGATTCCACTCCTAGCCTGGGAATTTTCATATGCCATCGGTGTGGCCCTAAAAAGACAAAAAAATAAAATAAAAATAAATAAAATAAAGTTCTAACATTAATTTCCAAGAGGTATATTTCTAAACTACCAGGATGCTTAGAAAGGGAGAAGGTACAGGAGGAATCTGAACAATCTGCCATAGGAACAGATGGCTACTGACTGAGGAAAAGAACAATGGAGGCCTCTGGGAAGAGTGATGCACCAGCATGGTGGGTCATCTGCCAGAAGGAAGACCCAGGATAGACACTACTAGTCAAGATATTTCAGGCCAAGGAAAGCAAGTATTCTCATGATCTAAAATCAAAGGTAAAAACAAAGGAAACTGTCTGAATAAAAAGGAAACACAAACTCATCTGAACCTTGATACCTAACTATGCAACGATTCTTTCCTCCTCCTCCTCAGGATCCTTCTCTGAAACGCTGCAGCAATTCCAGGGCCAGGGGGTTGGGGGGAATCCTAAGACATCAGTATTTCTCAGAAGACACACAGACTTAATTAAAAAACAAGCAAAACAAAACAGAAACAAAACACTCTCCAGGGCCACATCTGCCTTCATCCACATGTAAACAAACAGAATTAAAAGGGAAGCTAGAAACATGGATGGAACTAGACTATCATACTAAGTAAAGGAAGTAAGAAAAAGAAAAATACCCTATGATATCACTTACATGTGGAACTAAAACATGACACAAATGAACCTAACAGAAGCTGACTCACAGAGAACAGACTTGTGTTTGCAGAAGGGGAGAAGGGGGTAGGGGGAGGGATGGAGTGGGAGTTTGGGGTTAGTAGATGCAAACCGTTATATGTAGCATGGATAAACAACGAGGTCCTACTGTAGAGCACAGGGAACTATGCTCGATATCCTGAGATAAATCATAATGGAAAAGAATACGAAGGGAATGTATATGTAAATATATACATAACTGAGTCACTTTGCTGTACAGCAGAAATTAACACACCATTTATATCAACTATACTTCAATTTCTAAAAAAAAAATGAGGTAAAAAAGGAAGCTAGAATTGAATTGACAGCAATTCTTGGGGGCAGAGGTCTGGTTATAAAGGCTTTGAAACATGGGGCCGGCCCTCAAGGAGGTGACTTTTCCTACCTCCCGGACCTCCCCACCATGTCTTCCCAGGAGCCTGCCACGAGGACATTTCTAGATGTCAAATTTTCATCCCAATACTAGATCTTCTCGCTGGACGTACATTCTAGGGCTTCCTACAGAACTTCCTGTCTTGCGGTCACTTAACTTTAGCAGCCCCTGAGAGTCTACAGGAAATCTAGAGCATCCAGTCAAAGCAAACCACACCGACAAACAAGGCCACGCTTCTCCTCATCCTGTCACGCATCCCCAGTCGCAGACACCGTTAGGAGACATCCCCCCGGCCTTGTAACTCCGTCTGTCGCACAACAACCTCTCAATCTCTCACTCAAACACGGGCTTGAGGCTCCGGACACGACACGCCCTATCCGCGACCGGGGCCTTCTCCCTTCTAGGGCCTCGTGGTGTCACGTCCACCTTTATTGCAGGTTCTCAACCCGCTCTGAAATCAGCTGAGCCCTCCCACCCTCGCCCGGCGCTGACTATTTTCTAGGACAGGACAAACTCACCGCGCACAGTCCAAAAACCTTGAAGATACGGGAAAGGGACGCAGACACAGAGGCTGGTTTCGCCCCAGAGGCTCATGGGAAATAAGAGCCGGAAAATCGTCGGAGGCTCGGAGCCCGACGCTTCCAAGCGCTCTAGGCCGGCTAACTGGCCCCGCCCCGAGAAGACCTGTACCCCGAGATTTCTGGGAAATGTAGTCCTCAGCAGGCGAACCCCGGAAGCTGGGGACCTGGACCTTCAGAATGCTCCCGACTTGAGTGAGCTTGTGGGTCCAATTCGGTGTCTGGAACCCTGTGTAGAGTTGTTTATATTCACGGGACAGTTTTTACAAATATGAGTATTTGTTTCGTTAGATGTGAGGCAGTTTGTATTAGAGGTTATACACAATTGCTGGAAAGCAACCATAAGTGATCGTGAATGGACATTGTGAACCGGGGGGGCCTGTGAGAATGTCTCTGTAGGACTGAGACTTGAGGTCTGTGGCTCTGTGCGTTTCTGTTAATGTAATTAAAGATGGAAATATATGTAAGCTATTTTTTTCTAATAGGCTTTTCTTTTGTATGCGTACCATGGTGACTGTGAACGTGGACCACCAGCTGGGACTGAAAAATTCAGCAAGACACATTCATCTTGTGGAGTACATACACAGTGGGATAATGCACAGCAGTTAAAATTACTGAATTTAACAAATATGATGAGCTAAGAGCCATAGAAATATATATACATTATAGCTACATTCATAACATTTTTAAAAAGAGGCAAAACATATTTTTCTGCGTAAGTGGTACAGAATAAACATATGATAAATAAAATTCAGGAATGTGGAAACTGCAAGAAATTCAGATGATAAATTTGCAAGACAATTCAAAGTTGTGTATTCTGTCTTAAGCTGGACTGTATTTACACAACCGTATACTTTTAAAATATATTCTTCATTGGTTATAATTTATCTGTGATGAAATTAAAAATTTTTCAATATGGCAATTGAATGTAACTGTCCTTGTATATGTATGATTGTATGAACATGAAAAAAGTTATGGGATATGTATGTCCTATTTTTAAGTGTTCTGCACAAGGGGAGTGTGGGAGCTTATGAAGGTATATATGTACAGAGGAGAAACTGATGGGTGATGTAAGAAAATAAGAAAGCCTGTTAAATGTGTGAAATACATTCCTCTGTTATTTACATGTATATGTGTTAGAAGATACTAAGAAATACTGAGAATCATTATCACAAAGTAGTAGGCTTTCAGGTGTTTTCACTTGGTATTTCTATGCCCTGCTTGAATTTCTGACAAGGTCTGTTTCATGTAATATAACTACAGTCACCCCTGCTTTCTTTGGGTTACTGTTTGCATGGTATAGCTTCTCCCACACTTTCACTTTCAGCTTCTGTATGTCTTTAAAATGAGTCTCTTGTGAACAAAATATAGTTGAATCTTTTTAAAGTATTCATTTAACCACTCTGTTTTTTGATGGGGAAGTTTATTCCATTTACCTCTAAAGTAATAAAAGGGAAGGACTTGCTATTAATAGTTTTGTTATTTTAACTGTTTTCTGTTTGTCTTACAACTTTTTTTGTTACTCCTTTCCCTTCTTCCTATCATCCTGTTTCATTGATGTGTGTGTGTGTGTGTGTGTGTGTGTGTGTGTGTGTGCGTGCGCGCGCTGATGTACTTTAATTCCTTTCTCATTTTCTTTTGTGTCTTCTTCAGGCATTTTCTTTGTGGTTACCATGGTACTTACCTAAAACATCTTATAGTCATAACAAACTATATTAAGCTAACAACTTCAATCATATACAAATACTTACATTTTTATTTCTCCCCCATGTGTTTTGTCTTCATATTGTATATCTACTAACATCTTTGTAGTTTTTTTGTAATTTTTTTGGCTGTGCCCACAGCATTTCAGTTGTTTTTATGCTTCTATATTTTAACCTCTATTTCAGAATTAAGTGATTTATGCACCATCATTGCAGAATTATAGAATTCTGCATTTGTCTATTTATCTTTTCCAGTGTGACTTATTCTTTCATATTCTTTCATGTTGCTCTTTAGCATCCTTTTATCATTTCAGCGTGAAGGACCTCCTTTAGCATATCTTGTAAGGTAGGTCTAATGGTGATAAACTACCTCTGCCTTGTTTCTCTAGGAAAGTTTTATTTCTCTTTTATTTTTGAAGGATAGTTACGTCAGATATATCATTCCTGATTGGCGATTTATTCTTTTAGCATATTGACTATATTATCCCACTCTCTCTAGCCTGCAAGACATCTGCTGAGAGTCTTACAAGGGTCCCACAGTACACGACAAATTGCTCTTCTCCTATTGCTTTCATAATTCTCTTTTCTTTGACTTTTGTTAATCTGTCTCACATTACTTTGGATTCATCCTTTTTGGAGTCTATACAGCTTCTTGAATCTAGATGTTATTTATTTCCCCAGATTTGGGGCATTTGGGGCCATTATTTCTTTTCTTTTTCTAATCGAGGCAACATTGATTTGTAACACTATAGAAGTATCATGTGCACACATTATATTTCTACTTCTGTATATGCTATGGCATGCTTACCACTAAAACTTTAGTTTCCATCCATGACTATACAGTTGAGCACCTGTTGGGAGACAAAGATATCGAATAGTATCCTCTGAAAATGAACTCTTAGCCTGAAAAAGGAAGGAGGCAACTCCATAAAGTACAATTATGAAATTTATTGTGGGTGACTTACATACAGGCAGGAAATATCGGATGGATGTATGATCCAAAAAATATTCACAGCGGCACACCACATCATCAAAAAGGGTACAGGGAAATTTAAAGAGGCCAAAGCTAAAAAAAAAACCCTGACTACCAGGTAAGAAGCATGCTGGGGCTGACAGGAAGTTAGGATTTTTCCTCTTCCGGGGTGGAGGTGGCGTGTCTCATGACCATTAACCATGTACACCAGCAAAAGGCAGTCTTCCAGGTTTTTTTATATCAGATAAAGGCAAAGGTAAAAGTTGATGGGGAACTTACGTGGCTTGGGCACATTCCTTGTAAGTGGGCTAAATCCTGTAGGGCTGTGAGCCTGAGACGGAGCTGACAAATCACATACCCCCTTTACCCATTTCACCTCTCCTCCTGTCCACCCTTTCCCCGCTGGTAACCACCACTCTTTTCTCTATATATACACATTTAGTTTGCTTTGTTCATTATTTTGTTTGTTTTATGTCCCATACATGAGTGAAATCATAAGGTATTTGACTTTTTCCATCTAATTTATTTCACTCAGCATGATATCCTCAAGGTCTATCCATGCTGTCACAAATTGCAGGACTCTGTCTTTTTTATGGCCGAAAGATAATTCATGTGTGGGTATCCCACATCTTTTTTATCCATTTATCCCTTGATGGGCATTTAGGTTGTTTCCACATCTAAATAATACTAAGATGAACACGGGGTGCATATATCTTTTTGAATTAGTGTTTTCATGTTCTGTGGATAAATACCCAGGAGAAGAATAGCAGGATCACACGTTAGTTCTATTCCTAATTTTTAAGGAATTTCCATCCTGTTTTCCATTCCTAATTTTTAAGGAATTTTCCATCCTGTTTAGCTCCACCAATTTATATTCCCACCAACAGTGTATGAGAGTTCCCTTTTCCCCTCATCTTTGCCAACATTTATTTCTCGCCTTTTTCTTTCCCCCTTTTTGGCCACCCTGCAGCATATGGAGTTCCTGGGCCAAGGATCAGATCCAAGCTGCAGTCTTGATCTAAGCCACGGCTGCAACAACACCAGATCTTTAACCCACTGTGCTGAGCCAGGAATTGAACCTGCATCCCAGTGCTCCCAAGACACTACCAATCCCATTGCACCACAGCAGGAACGCCCTTTCTTGCCTTTTTGATAAGAGCCATTCTAACAGGTATGAGGTGATATCTCATTATGGGGTGTTTTTTTTTTTTTTTTTGGTCTTTTTCCCTTATCTAGGGCTGCACCCGTGGCATATGGAGGTTCCCAGGCTAGGGGTCTAACAGGAGCTGTAGCTGCCGGCCTTCGCCACAGCCACAGCAACGCGGGATCCGAGCCGCGTCTGCAACCTACACCACAGCTCACGGCAACGCCGGATCCTTAACCCACTGAGCAAGGCCAGGGATCGAACCTGCAACCTCATGGTTCCTAGTCGGATTTGTTAACCACTGAGCCACGACGGGAACTCCTCATTATGGTTTTGATTTGCATTTCCTCAATAATTAGTGTGTGTATATGTGTGTGTGTGTGTAGTCACACATTTAGAATGTATGGAATAATTAAATGACTGTGAAAATCATTTAAATATATACTTAAATTCTGATAGGCATGGATTTTTGAAGTATAACACCAAAGATAAAAACACTAAATAGGAGTTCCCATTGTGGCTCAGTGGGTTAAGAACCAGATCTCTGTAAGGATGCAGGTTTGATCTCTGGCCTTGCTCAGTGGGTTCAGGATCCAATGTTGCCACAAGCTTCAGCATAGGTTGCAGATGCAACTCAGATCAGGGGCTGCTGTGGTTGTGGTGGAGCAGGACTGCAGCTGCAGTTCCAATTCAACCCCTAGTCTGGGAGCTTCCATATGCTGCAGGTTCAACCATAAAAAGGAAAAAAAATCTAAATAAATACTGACAAGTTTGACTTGATAATTATTTGTAAATATCCAAAAATGCCCCAATGTAATACTTTTTTTTTTTTTTTTTGGCCTTGCCTGTACCATTCAGAAGTTTCCCAACCAGGGATCAAACCAAGCCACGGCTGGGACAATGCCAGATCCTTAACCTGCTGAGTCACCAGGGAAACTCACCAATACTTACATTTTTACAAACTGAATTGGAACAAAAATTTAAAGTATATGATGGACAAACATATCATAATCTTGACACAATGTGCTTGCTTCACTCGGGATGTTAATAGTCCATTCCCAGAGAGGAAAAGAAGTCAGTCACTTTGTGTTTTAGGATTTCATCCTGCCTTATATAATGTGCAACCTGTGAACTTTTAGATTACTCATTACTTCCTTAAATTATGTTTTAGATTCCATACTCCTCCATAATCCTAGTACTCCCTCTACTTTCACAATACTGTTTTGCCTCTTCCTCCTCAATGAAGATGCTCCCCAACCCTGCCGTATTTCTTTACACTTTTCCATAGGTGTCTCCACTTTCTTCATAAGCATGATTGATTACTCCAGTGTATGATTTTATATTTTAACCAATGCAGGTTTTCCCTCCTGCTTTTTCTATTCAGTGACCCCTCCTACCTCTCATACCCTCCCCCTGGCATCCCAACAGTAGGTCAGGAGGCATCTGTCACACTGGGGTCAAGAAAGGAGAAAGAAGGAAACAAAACCCAAACTCTATTTTGGAGTTCCAATATCAGATTTTATTTATTTACTTATTTTTTTATCTTTTTGCCTCTTCTAGGGCCACACTCGCCGCATATGGAGGTTCCCAGGCTAGGGGTCTAAACTGAGCTGTAGCCACCGGCCTTCACCATAGCCACAGCAACGCAGGATCCGAGCCGCGTCTGCAACCTGCACCACAGCTCACAGCAACGCCAGATCCTTAACCCACTGAGCAAGGCCAGGGATCAAACCCACAACCTCATGGCTCCTAGTCGGATTCCTTAACCACTGAGCCACGACGGGAACTCCCAATATCAGATTTTAGATGCAAGTTAGCAAACATTTTTGGAGGGCTTTGTACTCTTCCAGAGTAGTTCAGATTACCTGGTTTTGCAGAGGGAAGAGGGGATTTTTATAATGTGAAGCTTCCTTCTCTACAAAGCAAAGGGAATGTATACTACAGGTTGGACTTCAACTCCACCCTGCAAAAAGAGACACCAAAGGGACAACACTGAGTGGGATGAGTTTGCCCTCAAAATGACAGGGAATAAATTTATGCTACAGGGAAGAATGATGACTTAAGCAGAACCCGTCATGAGTCATCATAAAATAAAATGTTTGCTTTTCACTCCTCAGGTTGTGGCCCAGTTCCTTTACAGCACATAATGTGGAACTGCTGCCTAAATAGTAGGTTCACACGCAGGTTTTCCCTCATGTACCGATGTTCATTCTGAGGAGGATCATTTGTTTTCTTCTGGAAAACGTTATCTCAAAAGTTTGGTGTCATTGCTCCATTGCCTCATAGTGTTCAAGGCTGCTTTTTAGAAACCGGAAGACATTTTTCATTTTTTTCCCCCTTGTTTGCCTTCTGGAATCTTCAGGAATCTTTCTCCTCAACATTCCAAAATTCGGGTGTGGGCTTATTTTAATTCATTTCCTATTAAACAAATGAGCGCCTTCGGTCTGTAAATAGATGTGTTTAAGCTCTGACCGACTATCTTGTATAATTTCTTTGATATTTTCTTCTCTTCATGCATATATTTCTTTCTTCTAAGGATATCTATTATTAAGATATTCACCTCCAGGAAAGTTTTGCTATTTCTCTAATTTTTCTTTTCTAATGTTCTTACCCCTTCTTTCAATTTCCAAAATCTCCTCCATATTACCTTCTAATCACTCTAGTGAATATTTTATCTCTTCTGTCATGTTTCTTATTCCCTAAAGCCCTTTTTAGTCTTCTAGCATTCATTTTAATAGCATCCTACCCTTGCCTTATGCATGCAATGGAGTTTCATATTTCACCAATAACATTACTTACAAATTATAAAACCTTTTTCTACTTTTTTTGTCTTTTTGGGACCACACCTGCGGCATATGGAGGTTCCCAGGCTAGGAGTCTAATCGGAGCTGTTGCTGCCGGCCTACACCACAGCCACAGCAACACCAGATTCGAGCCGCGTCTGCAACCTGCACCACAGCTCACGGCAACGCCAGATCGTTAACCCACTGAGAGATGCCGGGGATCGAAACCGCAACCTCATGGTTCCTAGTCGGATTCATTTCTGCTGCGCCATGATGGGAACTCCTGTTCTGCTTCTTTAATATGCTTTTTCTCCAATGTCACTTTTTTTTCCCCTGTTGGTCTTTTTGTTTCAGGGTAGATTGTTTCTTTCAAGTGCCTGCTGGTCCTTTTTTTTTTTTTTTTTTTTTTTT
>PVHT021183541.1:361074-387315 GCA_004024745.2 Catagonus wagneri | reverse complement strand
GCTGTATCAGTTGTTTATATATTTTAGAGATTAAGCCCTTGTCAGTTGTGTCATTTGAAAAAATTTTCTCCCATTCTGTAAGTTGTCTTTTAGTTTTCTTTTTGGTTTCCTTTGCTGTGCAAAAGCTTGTCAGCTTGATTAGGTCCCATTGGTTGATCTTTGCTCTGATTTCTGTTGCTTTGGGAGACTGACCTGAGAACACATTAGTAAGGTTGATGTCCGAAAGTGTCTTGCCAATGTTTTCTTCCAGGAGTTTAATAGTGTCTTGTCTTATATTTAAGTCTTTAAGCCATTTATTTTTGTGCATGGTGTGAGAGTGTGCTCCAGTTTCATTGATTTACATGCAGCTGTCCAAGTTTCCCTGCTGGTCCTTTGATGATCCATTTTAAGGATGTGGCCTTAAAAGGCTAAATCAGGAGTTCCCGTTGTGGCACAGCAGAAACAAATCCGACTAGGAACCATGAGGCTGTGGGTTTGATCCCTGGCCTTGCTCAGTGGGTTAAGGTTCCAGTGTTGCCATGAGCTGTGGTGTAGGTCGCAGACGTGGCTCGGATCCTGTGTTGCTGTGGCTGTGGTGTAGGCTGAGAGCTGAAGCTCCAATTAGACCCCTAGCCTGGGAACCTCCATATCCATGGGTGCGGCTCTAAAAAGCGAAAAAAAAAACAAAAACAGCTAAATCAAATCATACATGGTAGGGCAGGAATAGTATCAAGGGGGTCTTCCACTAGGGTTATTAATAGGCCCTGCCATTTCATTAGGGTAATGCCAAGTATCAAAAAGTAGGCCCTTTTTTTCTTGGGTTGTGCAGCTTCTGCAGAGAGGAAAACTCATATTTGCTGCACTGCAAGACAATATTCAAAGAGAAAATAACAGGAGTTCCTGGAGGAGTTCCCATTGTGGCTCAGTGGTTAACGAATCCGACTAGGAACCATGAGGTTGCAGGTTCGATCCCTGGCCTCGCTCAGTGGGTTAAGGATCCGGCGTTGCCGTGAGCTGTGGTGTAGGTCGCAGATGCGGCTCGGATCCCGCGTTGCTGTGACTGTGACGAAGGCCGACAGCTACAGCTCCTGTTAGACCCCTAGCCTGGGAACCTCCATATGCCACGAGTGCGGCCCTAGAAAAGGCAAAAAGACCAAAAAAAAAAAAAAAAAAAAAAAAAACAGGAGTTCCTGTCGTGGCACAGCGGAAACGAATCCGACCAGTATCCATGAGGATTTGGGTTTGATCCCTAGCATCACTCAGTGAGTTAACGATCCAGCGTTGCTGTGAGCTGTGGTGTAGGTTGCATATGCGGCTTGGATCCCACGTTGCTGTGGCTGTGGTATAGACCAGCAGCTGTAGCTCCAATTCGACCCCTAGCCTGGGAACTTCCATATGCTGAGGGTTCGGCCTTAAAAAGCAAAAAAAAAAAAAAGAGAGAGAGAGAGAAAACAACAAATGTATATAGAAAATTAAATCACAAGACAAATCTCACACAGAAAAAGTACATTTTAGATGAATCTGTGGTTAAACCCAGTCGTCAAATATTGAGTGCTTAAAAATTGTTGAATGAAGGGCAGATATTTATAAAAGGACTACTTGGAGATTTTTGTTTTACCACAAGTAACAAAGTGGGTTCTGAAGATTTGAGTATTACGACTGATGAGCACAAAGGGGCTGAAAACTGGAAAACAAGCAGCTAGGAATGCACTGATGTTCACTAGTCGCAAGCTTTAACCGACAAAACAAGTCATATAAAGTGATAAGATGGCGGAGAGAGAATAAAAGGAAACAAATGAGCTCACCAAAAGTAGGACAGGGTGAGTGGCCAAAGTCTCTGAGGAGGCTCTGCGAGAGAGGCTGGTGTGCAAATATATCGGACTCTGCTTATGTCTTTGCGGAAGAGCATGACGGAGCCACTGACCCAATCCATGGGTCCCAGACACAAAACAGCAAGGAAGGAAAACAGGAAGGCAGAGAGTAAGGCCACAAGTGAATCACACCCTTTTGCAGAACACAATCCAGAATGCTTTCCAGTCATGTTTATAGTGCTCCCTGGGTCAGTCACTTTCATCGGCACAACAATATTTATCAGGAGATGAAGACTCCAACAGAGGGAACAGGCGGGTTCAAACAAATGTGAGAGCTTTGAGTTTTGCCCACCACGAGTTACTAGGGCTGATTGTGATAGCCTGGAAGCTGCTCAAGAGGCAGGAGGTGCAGACAGAAACCCTCCGGGCCACTCTGTGCATAAAAAGTAACCTTACATCCAACTTCTCCCAGGAGCATCCAGTGTCTGAGGGATTCCCCTAGAGAAAAGGACCAGGAAGTTGGCTAAGGTCAACTGGTTGAGAATCAGATCTGTGGGCCCCTGAGTGCGTTTAGTGAGCAAAGTCAGTATGTAAAGATAAAGGAGTGAGGAATTCCCTAGAAGCCCAGCTCCAGTCTGGAAGAAGAAGAGAAGCCCCATTACCAACTCACCGGAAGCCATAACGTCAATGCCCACAAGTTTATTTTATCAGCAAAGCCAGGTGCTAGAAGGAAAGAGAAGGTAACGCACGACTTTCCTTGGTGTGGCAAATTCGGTATGAACAAATTTCGTCTTTATTCATACATGCAAAATCCCACTTCAGATGACTGGATAGACACATATTGAAACTACCTTCAAAAAGTAAACTAGTTCTTTCCAAAGTCGTATATGATTTGCTAGCGTTTTATGTAGGGTGTATGGATGCATATTTATGAATGACGTGTGTCAAAATATAGGCTACTTAATGGCAGAAAATGAGCAGTTCATAGTCCCAATATTTCTTTTCTTTTTCCCCACTTTGTAGTTTAAAAATTTTAGATGAAATGCCAACTTTGAAACATAAATATTTTGGGGGGTTCTCTTTAAAAGAAAATGCCAGAGTTCCCATCGTGGCGCAGCGGAAACGAACCCGACTAGGAACCATGAGATTGCGGGTTTGATCCCTGGCCTTGCTCAGCAGGGTAAGGATCCAGCGTTGCCGTGAGCTGCAGTGTAGGTCGCAGACGCGGCTTGGATCCCGCGTTGCTGTGGCTGTGGCAAAGGCCGGCAGCTACAGCTCCTGTTAGACCCCTAGCCTGGGAACCTCCATATGCCGCGGGTGCGGCCCTAGATAAGGCAAAAAGACAAAAAAATAAAATAAAAAAGAAACTAATATTGGTAAACAAGGTCAAGGCAAAAGGGAAAAACATGAACAACTTTATAATACTGAAACACTACTACTACAAGGAGTTCCCCAGTGGTGCAGCAGGTTAAGGACACAGCCAAAAAAAAAAAAAAAAAAAAAAAAAAAAAAATATATATATATATATATATATATATATATATATATATATATCGCCTGTATCTCGCCTGTACACATTGTAACAGGATACTATGTTCACAGGCCTAAGAAACATGTTGATGGGTGCAGAAGAAAGATGATAATTTTAGAGAGATCTCTGATGTTCTATACCTGATGCTCCCCTGTGTTGTACATAGAGGCCTTAGATAATAATATGCCAGGTGACACGATCTGGGAGCGGCTGATTCAGGAAAACGAAAAGCCTTGCCTAGTTGAGAAAATGATGAAAACAAATGTAGGATCATAACTCTCCTCAGACGCTCGCTCCTCTCTTTTCCCACCATATCCCAGGATGGCAGATGAGAGAAGAAATCTCAGGAGTTCCTGTTGTGGCTCAGCAGTAACGAACCCAATTAGTATCCATAAGGATGCGGGTTCGATCCCTGGCCGCTCTCCATGGGTTAAGGATCCAGCGTTGCCACGAGCTGCGGTGTAGGTCACAGACGCGGCTCGAATCTGGAGTTGCTGTGGCTGAGGCATAGGCCAGCAGCTCCCATTCAACCCCCTGGCCTGGGAACTTCTATATGCGGCCCATGTGACTCTAAAAAAGCAAAAAAAAAAGGAAATCTCCCCACCTAGTTCTGCTTCTTTAGTATGTCAAGTGGAGTCCCTGGCCAGGGAAATGGCAATAACGGTGATTCAGGGTGGTTCTGTGGAATTTGGGGCTTTCCAATCTACAGCCTTTGCCCTCTCCTCTGCTTCCACTCAGCAAGGGCACAAACTGAAGCCTTGTTGTGACCTTTCCACACAGAGATTAACAGTCAGGGATGGAAAATAGATGCTTGCAGAATAAGAGTTAAGAGAGAGAGTGACACTTCTCCAATAATAAAAGTTTATATACTTGGAGTTCCCATCATGGTGCAGCGGAAACGAATCCGACTAGGAACCATAAGGATGCAGGTTAGATCCCTGGCCTTGCTCAGTGGGTTAAGGATCTGGCATTGCCGTGAGCTGTGGTGTAGGTCGCAGATGCAGCTCAGATCTGGTGTTGTTGTGGCTGTGGCGTAGGCCGGCGGCTACAGCTCCAATTAGACCCCTAGTCTGAGAACCTCCATATGCCGCGGGTGCGGCCATAAAAGGACAAAAAAAAAGTTTATATACTTAATTTTTTTTTCTTTTTTGGCTGCACCCGAGGCACGTGGAAGTTCCCAGGACAGCTACTGAATTCAAGCTGCAACTGCAACCTACAGCACAGCTGCAGCAACACTGGACCTTAACCCCCACTGCACTGGGCTCGGGATTGAACCCCAGCCACCCCAGAGACAAGGCCAGATCAATGACCCACTGCACCACAGCTGGAACTGCTACTTTTGAGTTTTTGAACCACTTTAACATTCAGAAAACATCACCAAGGATGGCAAAGGGTAAAAAAACTAAAACTGAAGGAAATGAACCCAACTGTACCTCAATGTCTACAATGAAGGATGAACAAAAAGAAAACTAAAAGCACAATATTTGAATATAAACCCTCGGTCTTGGGTGAGGCAGAACTGGGAGGAGGACAGCAAACTGGCTGCAAATAAACCCGGAACCCTTCTAAGTAGGTTTGTTTTCGGTGGCAGTGCAGATGAAGCGATCCTGAAAATATGTTTTCTGCACTGGGAAAATGAATAGTTGTGTTGCTGTTGGAAGCAGGTGTTCTCACTGAAGAAGAACATACATACTCCATAGCAACTCGATAGAAATACTGAAGAAAGAAAGGCCACAAGGTACCACGTGGAGTTTGAATAGAGCCCCCTTCACTCGAAAGGGTCCTGGTTTGGAAAATAAGTCATTTGTTTGTGCTAAGCCTATAAACTCTGGGTGTCAGGGGGTGGGGGGCTGGGGGCATCACTGGTTTCACCATGTGTATCAAATGCACAAAATCAAAGGAGGAAAGCAATGTTCTAAGTATAGTACTTTGCACATTTTAACTTACTAATTTCTCTTTAAAAATAAGAGAGGAGGAGTTCCCATCATGGCTCAGCAGAAACGAACCTAACATACATGAAGACGCAGGTTCGATTCCCGGCCTCAGTGGGTTAAGGATCTGGTGTTTCCATGAGCTTTGGTGTAGGTCACAGACACGGCTCGGATCTGGTGGTTGCTGTGGCTGTGGTGTAGGCCAGCAGCTGTAGCTCCGATTTGACCCCTAGCCTGGGAATCTCCATATTGTCACAGGTGTGGCCCTAAAGAGACAAAACAAATAAATAAATTAATTAAATAAAAATAAGAAAGGAGTTACTGTTGTAGTTCAATGGGTTAAAAACCTGATTAGTATTTGCTTATAAGTTTGTGATTCACTCATTCATACAACATCACAAACATCCCCTGAGGCCTCTGAGGAGTTCACATCCTGATGGGGAAGAGAGTCATGAGCCCAGCCCAGGGTGACCAAGGCTGGGAAACAGGGAAGTGCTTGAGGTGAAGGGTGGGTGGATGATTACGGTAAGGATGTAGTCAGAGAGGGCTTCAGGGAGGAGGTGATCTTTGTGTCCTTGGGTCTGAAGACATAGTGCCATATAGGTGGTGTGTGTCAGTGTAGAAGAAGAGAAATCAAGATGCCAAGTGTGCCTAGTTAGACTAGAACACAGCCATGGGGAATGGGGCAGAAAGAGAGCCCACAAAACACAAATTCCTCCCCAAAATTAAGGGTTACAGGCCCTTAGCCCCTACCTCCTTCAGATCCAGAAATCCAGGCCCTCAGCCCCTCCTCCCTCAAATCCAAGACTCATCTCAGCCCCATCATGATTATCTAGGAGGGGACCAGCCCAAGTGCGGCAGGGCGGGGGTGGAGGAATGCCAGCCAGGCTGGGTCGCTGGGATGCCCGGGGCTGGGCTGGGAGAACCAGCCAGGCAGAAATTAGAGCAGGAGGAGCTGTCCTCAGTGTCTCCACTCAGCTCCACAACCAGGCAATGGAAGTCTCCAGAGCCATCCTGCTGTGCCTCTTTGGGGCTGTCCTCTGCCTGACAGGTGTCCAGACTTTTGAGTCCAATGGTAAGAAGGGCAGTTGGGTGAGGGGAAGTTAGACTCTCCTGGGTCTGAGGGAGGAGGGGCTGGGGGCCTGGACTCTGGGTCTGAGGGAGGAGGGGCTGGGGGCCTGGACCCCGGGGTCTGAGGGAGGAGGGCTTGGGGCCTGGACTCTGGGTCTGAGGGAGGAGGGCTGGAGTCCCTGATTGATTCCCGGGTCCTGGTAGGGAGGAGGCCTGGAGACTGTGCCCTCTCCATTTCTCTTCCCCTCCTGCCTTCTTCCCATATCACTCTTTTCCTCCGGGGTCTCTGGTCCACTACTCCGGCCTTTCTCATCCTCCTTGCCCACACTTCCACTCGAAGATAACTTCCGAGGAGCGTTTGGGGGCTCTTTTCAGAAATGGCAGGGAACCTTGGTGTCATCTTCAGGCAACCCCTTCCCCTGATTTGAGTAAGGACAGCGACATACTCATATCAAGACTCAAGTGGCTACAAAGGCAGGGAATTTGAGAGGCAGGAAGGAGCAATGCCTGCTCACAGTGACTTTGTGTGGTATGCATGTGTGTGTGGTGTGCATGCGTGTGTGTGTGTGTGCGTGCACACACTCGTCCATAGAAGAGAGCTCTGCTTCCATGTGTGTCCACGTGTCAGTGTGTCCTGTGGCTCTCTGTGTTTGTGTGTGTATGTGTATAAGGTTCTGATGTCTGGGTGCTTGAACAAATACTTTTATGGTTCTGTTTATCTCTGAGTCTCCCTTTCTTTGTAAAAGAGATGTGTGTATAATTTTGTGTATCCGTTTCTTTTTGTGTTTGTGCATCTCTGTGATCGGTAGGCCTATGTTTCTCTCTGCGTATGTGTGTTTGGGCATTTTGATGTGTGCCTGTCTCTCTGTGTATCTGTCCCATGTCTCTGTATATCTTGCATCTGAATATGATTTTTTCCTTTTTTTTTTTCCTGAGCCCATAGCACACAGAAGTTCCCGGGCCAGGGACTGAACTTGAGCCATAGCAGCGACAAAGCCAAATCCTTAACTGCTAGGCTACCAGGGAACTCCCTTTAAAAAAATATGATTTTAGGAGTTCCTGTTGTGGCTCGGCAGTTAATGAACCTGACTAGTATCCATGAGGACTCGGGTTCGATCCCTGGCCTCACTCAGTGGGTTAGGTATCTGGCATTGCCACGAGCTGTGGTGTAGGTCACAGACAAGGCTCGGATCTGATGTTGCTGTGCATGTGGTGTAGGCCGGCTAAGTTCCCTAGCCTGGGAACTTCCATATGCTGCAGGTGCAGCCTTAAAAATTAAAAAAATAATAATAAAAAAATAAAGATTTTAAGTTGTCTGCTTTTGTGAGTCTCTTTTTGTGTATCTCTCATTCACCTATTTGCAAGCTCTGATTTTATTTGTGTCTATGATTCGTGGGTCTGTATTTCTCTCTCTCTGGGTATGACTTCCTGAGTTCCTGAGTCTCTCTGTGTGCTGTGATTGTTTCTGTAGTCATGTTTTTCCCTTTCTGAGTGTGATTTTGCATGGGTGGGATGCTGCACCTTTTCTGGGGGGTTTCGACTGGAGGGTTTGCCTGGTTCTTGCTTGGGCATGAATGTCCAACGCTACCCCGATATATTCAGGATACTCCATATATATCTGTGATATTTACATGATCCCGTGTAATTCTGTGTTCATGTCAATGTGTTTTTCCATCTTTTCTTAAATTACATTTGAATTACAATGTTGTGCCAATTTCTGCTGTAAAACAAAGTAACTCAGTCGTACATTTATATACGCTCCTTTTTCCATAATTTTTCATTGTGGCCTATGTCAATGTTTAAGCGTTCTGTGCATGTATCTTTGCGGCTGGCTCTACATATGTATTTTAGCATAAGACTGCTCATCCCGGTGCCTGTATTGGACTGTTTGTTTTCCATCAGTGGCCTTGTAGTGCTACTGGACATCGCGAGTTCAGCTGGAAGAGGGACGGGCAGAGCAAGAGTGAATCACCTCCTTCTTCATCAAAATCTTAGAGGGTAGTGGAAGAGGGTGGAGACCTGGAACAGCCGGGGAAAACTGGACCGGCTGGTGAAGAGGCCAGTACTGGGCCAAGAGGTAGACACAGCCATGACCAGCCACAGCAGCAGACCCCCTGGTTCTCTAAGGGCAACAGGGCCTGTCTCTACTCAGATCAGAAGAGCCTGGCCCGTGTGGCTGTCATCTGCAGGGTGAAGCCCTATGTTCCTGGCACATGCTCATCCCTGGCCTGCTCCTCTCACCCCACCCCTGCTCCTTCCCCAGGGTCCCAAGCCCTGCAGTGCCACAGCTTTCAACACATCTACTTCGGGCCCTTTGACCTCAGTGGCATGAAATTCCTCAGTGTCTCCTGTCCTCACGGATGCTCTGAGGCTGTCTTGTCCCTGAACACCGGTGAGTGGCAGGAAGCCTGGAAGAGAAACGGGTGGGGGACGGGGACAAGGATGAGAAATTGGGAGGAGGAGACAAGAGGCTGGATGAGAGGCGGTGGGTAGAAGAGAGGAAAGATAAGGATAAACATGGGGAGGCGGAGGGAGGAGAAGGAATGAGGGAACGGGACGTGGGAGGAGCCTGTGACGGGCCAGGAAGGGAAGGTGGGAGGGGGGAAGAAAGGAGGAAGGGAGAGGGAGAGAAAAGGAGAAGGAAGAAAGGGTTGGTGATGAGATAGAGAGGAAGGGGCGAGGGGATGGGGGTGGGGGGAAGCGGAGTTTGAGAGGGAGGAAAGGGCAGCGCAGGGCAAGAGGGGGAAGCCAGGCTGAGAGAGAGGAGAGCCAAGGAGGAGAGGAGGCAGAGGAGGGAGAGGCTGGAGACCAGAGGGATAGAGGCGGAGAGGAGGGGGCGTGGGAGAGGAGGAGGAGGCCTGGGGAGCAGGCAGCGCCCCAGACCGCGTGCCCTCCCGCCTCCAGGGTACCGCGCCTCAGTGACCATGGTACAAAAAGGCTGCTGGACAGGCCCGCCTGCGGGTCAGATGCAGTGGAACGACAAGGCGCTGCCACCCGACTTCTCGGTGGTGCGCGGCTGCAGGACCGACCTGTGCAACTCGAACCTCCTGACCCACGACTCCCTCCCCAATCTGAGCCCGGGTGAGCGAAGGGGCGGGGCTGGGGCGGAGCCTCCCCTGGGCTCCTCCTCCGGGATTCCGGCCCCGCCCCCAAGCGGAGCCGGGCGAGAGCCCTGGCACAGAGAGCGGTCCGAACGACCGTGCCTGAGAACCTGTACCTGAGCGTGTGCCTCGTTCTCCTGCCAGCGCCCAACCCACAGACGCTCAGCGGCATCGAGTGCTACGCCTGCGTGGGGATCCACCCGGAGGACTGCACCCCGGAGAAGTCCCGGCGGGTCCAGTGTCACCAGGACCAAAGCGTCTGCTTTCAGGGCAATGGCCAAATGACCGTTGGTGAGAAGGGCTGGGAGGGTGAGAGGGTGAGTGGGCGTGGGCAAGGGGTGTGGAGGCACGGCAGGCCTGACTGGGAGACATGGCCCTGGTCTAAAGGAGGGAGGCATGGTCCTAGACTGAGGGAGGAGGCATGGCCCTGGTCTGAGGAGGGAGACTGGAAGTAAGTCTGAGGACCCCAGTCATGGCCCTGGCCTTTGAAGTGGAGGTTCGGGTGCCACTGCCTCCCTCGGTTCTGACCCCTCCTCACTGCCCCCGCCCCAGGCAATTTCTCAGTCCCAGTGTACATCAGAACCTGCCATCGGCCCTCCTGCACCATCATGGGCACCACCAGCCCGTGGACAAACATCGACCTCCAGGGCTCCTGCTGTGAGGGGCACCTCTGCAACAAGGACTCCGTGACCCAGTCCTTCACCAGTGCCTCGGCCACTGCCACTCCCCGGGAACCCCACGTCCTGGTCCTGCTCCTCATGATCCCCCTACTGGTTGGCACTCTGGGGGGACCCCTGGGGCTCTCCTCATAGACAGGCCCTCCAGCCTCTTCCTGAGCGGGATGCTGGGGGCAAGGCACACACACCACTTCTCACTGCTTCTGTCCCTGGAATGTGGAAAATAAGAGTCGTGCAACAGTCTCTCTCTTCCTCCCTCGCTCTCTCTCCCTCCCTCCCTCCTGCTTCTCTACTGATGCCTAGCCCCTACCTGGTCATCAGGCCTGGAAGAAATTGGACAAGGTCCCCAACATCTGGGGAGAAATAGCCACATCCCACCCTGCACACAGAGCAAACCCAGTGAGAGTTCCTTTGGTGGCTCAGCAGTAACGAACCCGACTAGCTGGCCTCGCTCAGTGGGTTAAGGATCCGGTGTTGCCATGAGCTGCAGTGTAGGTCAGAGATGGGGCTCGGATCCCGCATTGCTGTGGTTGTGGCGTAGGCAGGCAGTTACAGCTGCGATTGGACCCCTAGACTGGGAATCTCCATATGCTGCGGGTGGGGCCCTAAAAAGCAGAAAGGAAAAAAAAAAATAGCAAACCTGATCATAGATATTACTTGGTGATCACCAGGCCCCAGCTCCCCACGACCCCACTTCCTGCGATTTCCCTCCAGAGTCCAGGAACAGCTCCAGCAGGGAGCTATGGGGACGTCTTTACTAGCATCATCGTGGGAGCCTCAAGAGCCAGTTACATCCAGTGTATTCTAGGCCCTGGAGCCAGGCCGCATGGTTTCAAATCCCAGTTCTACCATTTTGCCTGTGGGTGACCTTGGACAACTTACTCAACCTCTCTGAACCTACGTTTCCTCACCTGTCAGGCAGAGGTGAAAATAAAACCAACAATGATGACGAGACCTACTTTACAGTAGTTGTGGATGGGATTTAATGAGATGAGAATGGAGCACTGGGGACAAAACAGTCACCCAACATAAGCAGGCCATTGTCATAATCTCCATGTTACAGATGAACAAATAAGAGTTCCCACTATGGCTCAGTACTAGGATGCAGGGTTGCTCCCTGGCCTCACTCAGTGGGTTAAGGACCCAGCATTGTCACAAGCTGCAGCATAGGTTGCAGATGCGGTTTGGATCTGGAGTTGCTGTGAACTGTGGCATAGGCTGGCAGATGCAGCTCTGATTCCACTCCTAGCCTGGGAACTTCCATATGCCACGGGCACGGCCCTAAAAAAGACAAACAAACAAACAGATGAGCAAATGACAGGTGAAGACACTTGTTGAGCTCATGTATCTAGTGAATGGGGAGCCTAGAGTGTGACTCAGAGCCTTGGGAATCGCTAGGCAACTTGACCTCTCAAATCACCTGAGTATTGATTACTTTCACAGAGAAATACTTGAGGCAAAGCTGAACCAGGCAAAACTCCCCAGCCAGCAGAGATCATGGAAGACTTCCTGGAGGAAGTAAGCCTTAAGCAAATTCCTAAAGGAAAAAGAATTGGCATAGAGAAACAGGAGGAAGAGCCCTCACCTAGAATGGTGAAAGAGAGCACGGACAAAGATCCAGAGGTAGGAAGGGACCCAAGGTGTGCAGGACACTTACACAAGCACGTGAACTTCATTTACAAGGAATCCTCCAGCATGCCTGTTTGTGCACATTCTCTACAATATTCCTTCATGTCATTTCCCCACCAACTTAATCCTCCCAATGACCCAAAGAGGCGAGCAAGAAAGGGAGCTGCATCCCCATTTTGCAGACAAGCTGCCCAAGGCACAGGGAGAGAGAGTAATTTTCAGAGTAAGTGACACAGCAAGGCTGGACTCCTGTATCTTCAACTCTATCCCAACAGGCTGCCTCATGGGGAGAAGGGCGTCTCAGAAACGTTCCTCCACTCCTGTGAAGTCAAGGGGAGAAAGGTCCTAGATGTCTCTACATTCTGACATAGATGGGGAAGCTGAAGGTCACCATCCATTCATTCATCACATTTACTGATGTGCCAGGCACCGTTCCAGTTGCTGGGCACACAGCAGTGAACAAAACAGGCAAACATCCCTACCTTCAAGGAAATGACCTTTCTAGTGGGGGAAGCTGACTTTGAATTTGATTACAATTGTGGTTTAAGCGGGGTGGTCAGTCTGATGCATCCTGGCTAGGCTACAGTCCCATCTATTCGTTCAAAGACTAATCTCAGTGTTGCAAGGGAGGTATTTTGTATAAGCAATTGAAGTTCAGCGATTGATCAGCTGACATCTTTTTTTTTTTTTTTTTTTTTTTGCTTTTTAGGACCACACCCGTGGCATATGGAGGTTCCCAGGCTAGGGGGTCCAATCAGAGCTACAGCTGCTGGCCTATACCACAGCCACAGCAACGTAGGATCTGAGCCGCATCTGCAACCTACACCACAGCCCATGGCAATGCCGATAGTTAACCCACTGAGCAAGGCCAGGGATCGAACCCACAACCTCATGGTTCCTAGTTGGATTCGTTAACCACTGTGCCATGACGGGAACTCCTCAGCTGACTTTAAGTAAGAGAAATTACCTGAAGTCAAATGGCTGGGTGTGATTCAGTCAGTTCAAAGAGTAACTCCTGTCATGGCTTAGCAGAAACAAATCTGACTACTATCCATGAGGATACAGACTCGATCCCTGTGGGTTAAGGATCTGGCATTGCCATGAGCTGTGGTGTAGGTCAAAGACACAGCTCAGATCTGGCATTACTGTGGCTGTGGTGTAGGCCAGTGGCTATAGATCTGATTCAACCCCTAGTCAGGGAACCTCCATATGCCATGAGTGCAGCCCTAAAAAGACCAAAAAACAAAAAAATCAGTTCAAAGGCCCTAAGAGCAGAGCTCAGGTTTCCCTACAAAAGATCTGCCTGTGGACAGCCACTTCAGCCCACCACCAAGAGTCCCAGCCTGACTTTTCTGATAGCCTACCTTGTGGATTTCCAACTTGCCTGGCTGGCCCCCACAATCACATAAGCCAGGTCCTTGCAATCAGTCTGTTAATATATAGATTCCACTAGTTCTGTTGTTCTGGTTGATCACAGGCAGACTCCATTGGAGGATTTATACCAGGGGAGTGTACACACACACACACACACACACAGTCATATATACATACACATATGTATATAATGTATAATATGTATATTTTATATATAAACATATGTATAAGTATATAAATATATTTTATATATTTTATATATAGTATATGTAATATGGTATATATTATAAATATAACAATAAATAATTAAATGTATATGTAATTACATATTCTGCTCATTTAAAAAGTTACATATGTAAAATACAAACAGTAAACTACATATAATGCAATTTTTCTTATGTCTACACCTAAGACACCTAAGTAACTTCCATCCAGAGCAGTATATAGGACATTTCCAGCCTCTACTCCCCAAAGCCCTTCTCATAGCCCCTCACAGGCACTTTCCCACCCCAGAGGTAGCTGTTACTCCAACTTCTATCATAGATCAATTTTGCCTTTTTGGGGGGGGTCTTTTTTTTAGGGCCATACCCATGGCAAATGCAGGTTCCTAGGCTGAGGGTCGAATTGGAGCTACAGCTGCTGGCCCACACCACAGCCACAGCAACACCAGATACGAGCTTTATCTGCGACCTACACCACAGCTCACAGCAACATGAGATTCTTAACCAACTGAGTAGGGGCCAGGGATTGAACCCACATCCTCATGGATACTAGTTGGGTTCATTTCTGCAAAGCCACGATAGGAACTCCTTCAGCCATTTTTTAATACAGTCAACGCCAAATTATTGCTGTCTCCTAAACTGCAGGGCATGAGAAATATCTAGTTTTGTTTGTTTGTTTCTTTGCCTTTTGTTGTTTTAAGGCCGTACCCGCGGCATGTGGCGGTTCCCAGGCTAGGGGTCTAATCAGAACTGTAGCCACCAGCCTACACCACAGCCACAGCAACGCGGGATTCGAGCCGTGTCTGCAAACCACACCACAGCTCACGGCAACGCCGGATCCTTAACCCACTGAGTGAGGCCAGGGATCGAACCCACAACCTCATGGCTCCTAGTCAGATTTGTTTCCACTGCACCATGATGGGAACTCCCGAGAAATATCTAGTTTTGTTAAGAGGGAAAAGGCAGTGAAAAAGTGGGATTGAATGCTACTGATAAAATTTCAGAGCACTCTCTGGTAGCTTAGCGGGCTAAGGATCTGGCATTGTCATTGCAGTGGCTCAGGCTGCTGCTGTGGTGTGGGTTCAGTCCCCGGCCCAGGAACTTCCATATGCCTTGCGCATGGCCAAAAGTAAAAATTTTAATTTGTGAACATCAGGACCACCACCCACAATCTTTAAATAAAATAATAAAGGGAAAGAAGAGGTGAGATGAAAAGAAATTTGTAGATGGACAGATACATGAAAAGATAAAAATAAAGGATGGAAGGAGGGAGAGAAGAATGAAGGAAGAGAGGGAGGATATAAGGGAAGGAGGAAAAAAACAAGCAAAGAAGAATACATGTATAAACCATATGGCCCAATCGCTCCAGAAAACAAAGTAATGCTCTTCTCTGCCCACTGGTTCAGTGGCGTGAGGAGCCCCAAACGGACACTTTCCATTCAGTGGACCCACTGCTGTGTCCTCTGGTGGCAGCATTCTTTCCTCAGGAACCAAGACCTCCAAACTAGCAGAGCTCAAAGTCATGGGCATAGGAAGCAAAAGTGCCCCAAGTGGGTTTTAGAAGTCATAGTGAGAGGGGCCCCTGACACCACAGATACCCAAACCCATGTATTTGGGTTTGCGGTGGCGGGGGAAGAAAGCACATACACCGTGTAAGACAGAACTCCATCCTTTCAGGGTGTCAACGCTCGTCTGGCAACAAAAACTGAGTCATTCCATTGTTTTATCAAGTGAGCTTCTTCCAGGTGATGGGTATGAGGTAAGAGTGGTGAAATCTGCAGGCACAAGCTCGTAGTCACCCTTCATCCATGGGGTTATGGACACACAGTGGAGGAGAAGACATCCGGCAGCCCTGGGGAGGGACCTTGTGTGCGGTGGGAGGAGTAAAGAGAGCCCTAATCCTCTGAGTTTCCAATTAGGCCCAGAGGACAGCTTCAGACACAGATCTTGGAAATGAAGCTGAAAGGCGGTAGAGAAACATCCTTGTCAAATCTGGATACATATTGGTCTCCGTCATTCACTGACGTCCTCTGCTGCTCCTGGCCATGCACTGGGCACTGGGACCACGGAGGAGAGTCCCAGGCCTGAAGGAGCTCCCAGGCTGATGGAAGAGACAGATCTGTGCTCAGACAACCACAAGCGCACGACGGAAGGATGTGCACAGACAGAAGTAGCCAGCATTAGAGGACAGATACACGGAGGCTGGTGCCAGAGGGAGGAGAACCTGGTGACAGGTCTTAAAGCATGCCATATGGACAGGGAAGGGAACAGCATTCCAGGCAGAGGGACTTAGCCCATGCAAAGACAGAGACACAGAGGCAGAAGTAATCTCAGTAGAGATCCAACAAAAATTTGTCATTCATTCTTCCGTGCTGGGTGAGCCTGGAGAACCCCACCCTTGAAGAGTTCCTGGTCTGATGAGAGACACAGACTAGGGTCCAGATATAGCACCCAGAGAAGTCAGGGCAGTTAATAAGGGAAGTGCTTGAGCTGCGAGTGCTGGCAGGTAGGGAAAAAAAAGAAAAAAAACCTGTGACTGGGTCTCGGGGCATCAGGAGTGACTTAGAGGAGGAAACCTGTGTTGGGTCCTGAAGGACAACGGAGGTCACCAGGTGGACAGGGAGGGGAAAAGCATGCCAGAAAGAAGGGCCAGCCCGCAGCAAAGTGGTAGGAAACATTTATGAAATAGCAGAGACAGCAGGACAGAGGCAGGACCAGTAAGAGACAGCGCGAGCTGCAGGCAGGGACAGTCAGCAAACACTTACAACCTATTCTTCTGAGCTGGGTGGTGCCCGGGACCTAGTGGTGAATCAGACCCAACCCTGTCCTCTTGGTCTGGAAAGAGACAGTCCCAAACCTGGAGGCTTATGGCTGGTAAATCACAAAGTACAGAGGTCAGGGGGAGTTCCAAAGAGGTGGACCAGGAAGGCTTCCGATAGGAACGAATCTCTGAGAAGACATGTAGAAGATGGGTAATCCTTGGCAAAGGAGCAGGAGGAAGGGCGGGATGCAAAAAAGGCTCGGTCCGCGCACAAAAACGTAAGAAAGGAAGATAAGGATGGCAGTGCCCCTGCGGGGCTTAAAATGTCCGGTGAGGCTAAAGCCTGGCTACTCTGCAGCCAATGGGGATCCACGGAAGGGCGTCAGGCAGGGCAGAGGCACGGCTGAAGCCGGGTGATGGGACGCTCTCCCTGTGCCGGCGCGGGGGACAGATGGGCGGGAGGGCGGCTGGAGGCGGGAAGACCAGGAAGAGGCTGGCACTGGGGTCTCTCACTCACAGTCTCCAGGATCTGAGGCCACTTGAAGTGTTGAAGGGCTTGGAGGGAGAAGGAGAGAGTAAGAAGACAGAGCGTGTGAGGGCTGAGGAGTAAAGTCCCTCACGTGTGAGGTTAGTGGTTTCCTCTGGAGGCTGGGGAGGGGGTTGCGGTCATAAAGGAGCACACGGGGAGGTTCTGAAGAGTGGCAGTATTCTCTCCGGGTGTGCAGTGAGTTCGTGGGGGTTCGTGACTGTGATCACTTGTGCAAAACAATACCTCTAGATTGTATGCATTTTCTGCACATATGGTATATTTCAAACAAACAAACAAAAATGCCAATAGCAAAGTCAAGGCTAGAGTCTTTGGACTCCCCTATTGTGGCTTTTTAATCTCTGGCGACAGAAGTCAGAATACTGGCTCTCTCTGGTATATCAACTGGGAGAGGGTTCAGGAGGGCCTCTTGTGAAGATGGAGGCGCTCTATAACTTGCTCAAGGTGGTGGTTACCCGTCTGTACACAGGGAGAACTGCATCAGTCTGTACACTTAAGATTTGTGGCCTTTACGACGTATAAACCATACTACGCCATAGAGAAACAAACTTAAAAATACGACATATAATTAAATGATATCATGTCTGGGATTTGCATGAAAATAACAGAGGAAGTGAGGGAGTGGGTGGAGGCACAGATGAAACACAATTAACCATGACTTGGTATTTGTTAGATGGGTACGTGGAGGTTTCTTATACTCTTCTGGGCACTTGTGTTTGTTTGAAGTTTTCCATGACATTAATATATTCCGTTGCCCTCCATATATTAATGTCACGGAAAACTTATATGTGTATGTGTGTATACACTGAAATAGATAGATGATAGCTAGACGTACAGAACAAATATCTGTCAGCCTCAGTGACTCAGGCACTCTCTTCCTTTGGAACTCAGATGCCTACCTTCTCTCGGTGATCCAGATGGTCCAGAACCTGAATCCTGCCCACACTGCCCCTTTTCTAAGATTCTGTTGCCCTCCTTGCGATTGATGGAGGTGGGAGCCTAAGTCAGCACCAAGGACAGATCCACAGCATTGGGTCTCAGAACCACAAACAGCAATGCAACCAACAGGTGGGACAAAGGACGGGGATATGAAGAATGCCATCCTTCCCACTTCCAGGACAGTATGGAACAGGGTGAGAGGGTAGAGCTGAAGGACAGCCACGCAGTACTACTGAATAAGATCATTCGTTCAACAAACAGCCACTGAGTATCTCCTATGTGCCAGGCCCTGTTCTGAATACTAGGAATGGCAAAAATCCCTGTCCTGAACAATTAGAAAAATAAGAAAACAGCCCTAAGTGCCATGATAAAGACAAAGCAGCGATATATTATACAGAGTGGAGTTCCCTTGCGGTACAGCAGGTGAAGGATCCGACATTGTCACTGCAGCAGTCGGAGTCACTGCAGTGGTGTGGGTTCCATCCCTGGACTGAGAACTCACATGCTGTGAGACACACAGCCAAGAAAAAAAAAAAGGGAATATGATATGGAGTTACTTATGGGGCGGGAGAGGACCATTTTTGAAAAGATGGTCAAGGGGAAGATTATATTTAGCAAAGAACTGAAGGAAATATGGAAATGACCCATGAGGAGGTTGGAGGTAAAAGCATTCAGGCAGAGCAAAAAGCAGACACCAAGACCCTGAGGCAAGAAAAAGCATGGCATATTTGGGGATCAGCAAGAAGGCCAATGTGGCGGAGAAAAATAAATGGAGGAGAAAGTGGGAGGGGTCTAACAGGAGCTGTAGACCCCTAGCCTTGGCAAGATAGTAGTAGACATGCAGAGAGCGGGAGACAGAAACAGAGATAGGAAAATATGAAAGACAAGAAGAGACAGAAAGAGTCACTAAGCACCCAGAGGTAAAAAGAGAGAAGCAAAATGATACTAGGTGCAATTTATAAAGTACAATTTCCATTATCTATTCCATTATTCCATCACCTGTTCGTATATATTCATATATATCCATATGTATGTGCATATTCATATATATGTATATACATATATATACTTTTATTATGGAAAACTCCAAATATAAAAGTGAACAGAAAAGTATAATATTCACGGAGTTCCCGTCATGGCTCAGTGGTTAACGAATCCAATTAGGAACCACGAGGTTGCAGGTTCGATCCCTGGCCTCGCTCGGTGGGTTAAGGATCCAGCATTGCCTTGAGCCGTGGTGTAGGTTGCAGATGCGGCTCGGATTCTGCGTTGCTGTGGCTGTGGCATCAGCTGGCAGCTACAGCTCCAATTAGACCCCTAGCCTGGGAACCTCCATATGCCGAGAATGCGGCCCTAGAAAAGGCAAAAAAGACAAAAAAAAGTGTAATATTCACCGTTACTACTATACAATAAACTACTGCAAAATTTAGTGTCTTAAAAAATATATTGTTTTTCATGATCCTGAGGATTGCTGGGGCACTTCTGCTGGTCTCTTCAGAGGTCACTCATGCAGCTGCATTTGGTTGGGGCTCAACTGGGGCTTTTGGCCAGGGTGCTGTGATTCTCCTTGGCATGGCCTCTCCATGTGACTAGCTTGGGCTTCTTCACAGCATGGCAGTCTTAGAGTTCTAAGAGAACAAAAGCAAAAGCATCTGGTTCTCTCAAGAACTCGACCTAGGAGTTCCCATCGTGACTCAGTGATTAACGAATCCAACTAGGAACCACGAGGTTGCAGGTTCGATCCCTGGCCTTGTTCGGTGGGTTAAGGATCCGGCATTGCCGTGAGCTGTGGTGTAGGTTGCAGACACGGCTCGGATTCTGCATTGCTGTGGCTGTGGCATCAGCCGGCGGCTACAGCTCCTGTTAGACCCCCTGGCCTGGGAACCTCCATATGCCGTGGGTGCGGCCCTGAAAAGACAAAAAAAAAAAAAAAGAAGAAGAACTGGACCTGGACCTGGCCCAGCATCATTCTATTAGTCAAAACAAGTCACCAGCCAGCCAGATTGAAGGAGAAGGGACACAGTGTCTACCTCTTGGTGGGAGAAGCCACATACTAGCACAGACAGAGGAGGAATTACTAGAGCGAGCTTGGGGGTCACTGCACCACAAGGGCTTAACACGTCCTGGGCTGAGGACTCCATGTATTCCACTCCCCCTAACCTTTAAGCAATCATGAGAAATAATATACTTTTTGTTTTAAGACAAACACAAGGTATAGTCATCCCCATTTTACAGGTCGTACAGGACACACAGCTAGGGACAGCAGAGCTAAACATGAACTCAGGTCTGTCTCTAAACCAGGTTGTATGTGTGTTAGGTTCTACCCAAAAATAAATCCAGTGACCATGGCCATGTCAAGTCTTGACCCAACTGACCCGAAGTCTCTAGACACCCAGATTGTGACTGAGATATCTATATCTAGATACAACACACAATTTAACAAAACAAAGTACATAATTTTTAATTAGTGGGGAACACAGATACAAAGGATAGGAGTTCCCGTCATGGTGCAGCAGAAATGAATCCGACTAGGAACCATGAGGTTGTGGGTTCGATCCCTGGCCTTGCTCAGTGGGTTAAGGATCTGGCATTGCAACGAGCTGTGGTGTAGGTCGCAGAATGTGGCTCGGATCCTGTGTGGCTGTGGTATAGGCCGGCAGCTGTAGCTCCGATTGGACCCCTAGCCTGGGAACCTTCATATGCCGTGGTGTAGCCCTAAAACGCAAAAAAATTAAAATTAAAAAAATAGATACAAAGGATAAAATAAAAACAGAAAGGCATGTACTTGGAGACAAAGAAAGGAGACAGAATCTAAGAAGACAAGTTAAAACAGAAAGAGAGCAAAGACTCAAAGACAAAGCAAAAGCACATGAGATTGACAGAATAATAGGCTCTCCCTCCTTTAGCCAGGGAGTTCCAAGAGGGCAGGGGTTTTGTCTGTTTTGTTATTACTGTATCCCCAACGCGTAGAGCAATGCCTGACTGGTGGTCAAAAAATGCCAGCTGGAAACTAGACTAGACAAGCAGAGAGCCCGCAGTTCCCCCAAAACACCACAAGGTGGCAGTATCCCAATGCACTGAAGCCTCCAAACGCCTAAATCCAAAAGACTAGAGGATTTGCCGCCACAGGCCTCAGACATTCAGGATGTCTTCCTGCAGGCTGAGCCCCGCCTTTCCCTGAACAAGCCCTGGGCGACGAATGACCTTTCCGTCTGAGACACCCTCTTCACCCCTTCCACCACCCTGCTGAGTTAAACAACTCTTTGTCCTTGGCCCCTTCCGGCTGGCCCCCAAGGCATCTGGGTCCTTTCCAGGCCCGGAGATGGAGCTGGGATGAAGGTGGGGCAGCTGGGATGATGCCAAGGAAAAGTCTTAGAGACTTTGGAATGGGTCCTTCAGGTCTTCCTGGACCAGGAGTGTGAGATCCAGCCCCCTTCTTATCAGACCCAGGATGCAACCCCCAGCCCTCCTCCCTCAGACGCAGGATCCAGGCCCCCAGCCCCTCCTCCCTCAGACCCAGGATCCAGGCCCCCAGCCCCTCCTCCCTCAGACTCAGGAGTCCCGCCCCCAGCCCCTCCTCCCTTCAAAGGCCCCTGCGGCTGTCCTGGTATTCCTCCTCCCTCTTGACTGAGACCCCCTCTCCCTCTTACTCCTCCCTCTAGGGTAGAGACCAAGGCTGAGTCACAGGAAGCGCTGGGGCCCTGACTCACCAACCCCCTCTCTGGGCTGGAGGGAGCTGGCTCTGGAGATGCGTGTCCTACGAACTGATCCCCGCAGCCCAGAACTTCCATTTGGAGGCAGGTGCCCTACCCGCTGCGACCCCATCCCTGCCCACCCTGGCGTCTCCCACGCCCAGACTTCTCTCCACTGTTCTCTTTTACTTGTGGTCTTTTTGGAGACAAAATGTCCCTCTGCCCTAACTTCTATGTCATAATTCTGACTCCTGCTTTCTCTTCACCTCCGGTCTCTTCTGTTTCTGAGTTTTTAAAAATTCTCTCCCTCCCCTCCTCCTCTGTCTGTCTGTCTCCCTCTCCTCTGGCTAGAGCATTCAACGTCTCCCTGATGGTCTCTCTCCCCTCCGCACCAGCTTCTCACAGTTGCCTGCACGGCAGCAGAGGCTGTGGAGGGCCAGGGGGCTGGACGTCTCTGTTCTGTGGCCTCTGACCCCATCAGGCAGCCGCAGTCTCTGTGTCTGTGAGCCTTGTCCCCTGAATGAGGCCGGAGTGGAACTGCGAGGGGCAAGGCTATGCCGGTGAGCAGGAGAGAGAAGCTGAGGCAGAGCTGAGAGCAGAGAGAGACAGAGACAGGCAGAGCCGTAAACGGAGACATGCAGGCAGGGAGATGGCGGAACAGAGAAACCAAGTCACGGACAGAGACTGAGAGAGCTAGAGTCAGCAGGAGACGGAGACGGAGTGCTGGAAGTGGAAAAGAGAGCACAGGCAGGGGTGGAGACAGAGAACAAGGGGCAGAGATGGGGAGACAGAGACACCAAAGGCCACCAACACAGAGAGAGAGGGACACGGAGACAGACAGGGACAGGGACAGAGGGTGAAAGAGAACAGCAGAGGGATGCAGGACAGGGGCGGACGGAGATGCTGAGAGACACAAAGACCCAAAGAGAGGCAGAGCCTGAGAGAGAAACAGAACCAGTCAAACAGACCGAGTCAGAGATATTTAAGACAAAGACAGAGCCAGAGGAGAGAGGGGGACAGGGACGGAAAACAGAGACAGAGGACAGACGGAGACAGAGATAAGATGGACCCAGAGGCTTCCGGAGCAGGAGAGACCCAGAGAGTAGTCCAAGGTGAGGCCATAAGTCGAAAGGGAGGAGAAGGCGGCAGGGGTGCAGGGGCGTCGGAGCTGCAGCCTCGCAATCGCCCCGCGGTCACATCTTCAGCTTCCAGGTGCCTGGGTGCGTCTCCATCACTCTCCCCGCTGCGTCTCATCCCAACGGGGAATCACGTGCACACCGGGGGGGGGGGCGGGGTCCCAGCATAGGTTGTGTTTTTGTCACCAGGCGTGTCTGTGTGTGCGGTTTGGTGTTTCTGGGTGTGTCTGTGTGGGCTGTGTTGGTGTTGAGCCAGGCATGTCTGTGTGTGAGTGTCTCACTGCCCTGTGGCTGGCGGGCCCATGTTCCTGCATGACATACGCCACCGGAATGGAGAGGGGTTATGTCTGTGTTTCCCCCCCACATGCCGAACAGTGGGGTCCGCGGGGCCGCTGGGGCCACCACGTGAGAGTTTGGTGTCAGCCTGCCAGTGAGTCCCCGGGAGTTGCTGCTGGAGGGTTTTGATCTGTGTCCAGGTGTACATATCCGTCCGTGTGGCTGCACGTGGCCACCCGCCACATGGCTGTCACTCTGGGAGTCATTATTCTGCATTGCATTTGCTGCTCTGTGTGTCAGCACGCGTAATGTGTCTTTATGGTTGTTGTGTGTATGTGTGTGTGTGTGTGTGTGTGTGTGTGTAATGCTGTGTATCACTCAGTGATATGACCCTGTGTCTCCTTCAAGGTGTCACATCCGTGTTGGGGACCTCTCCTTTCCCTGCCCAAGAACACAGCCTGAGTACCCACACTCAGAGTTGTGTTTGCACGGCTGTGTATTACACTGCACCAGAGGGCGTCCCCTGGTGACATGTGGTGTTGTTGAGGGCCTAAGTGTCGGCTGAATCAGTGGGTCACATCTGCTGGCTCATGCAACATTCAGTGTTTGCTCTGGGAAATATCGTATCATGTGTTTTGTGTCACTGTTTCTTCATGTATTACTCTGCACGCGTTGTGTTTGTGTGGCCACCGCCGTTGGAGTGCATCGTGTGCCAAGCCGTGTGGGGGTGTGGTATGCGTTGTCAGTCCAAGGCAATGGTGCCTGTTTTACCCCATGCCATGTTGCTCTTGGGCATCAGGGTCCATGTCGTCTGTGCCCAGTCCCCACCCCGGGGCACCACGCCGGGCTATGTCCTCTGTGATGCACCAAAATAGACCAGAACGCCTTACGCCAGAATGTGTCACTGTGCTTATAGGTCCGTCCCCGATGCATCCATTCATTCTGTCCTCTGACTCTATATCAAATGGCGTTGTGCACTGGGGTGTACTGTGTATTGGGGTGAGTCCAAGTGTGATGCGAATCACTTTGTGAGTGTATGCGCCTGAGTGGCCAAGGCCAGGATGCAGGTCAGTGTGCGTTTCTCTGTGCTGGATGACGGAGCCCGCCATGGGTGCGTCCCTAAAAGTCGCCTGCACGTGTTGGGTATCGTTCCACAGGTGCGTGATGTCCGGGGCGTCGTGAGTGCCTTGTTCACAAGGCAATGTTGTGTGTGGCATGTGGGTATTGCTAGGTCAATACAGATTGTGTGTCTGTGGAACACTTGTACGGACTGTGTTTGTGCAGCTACAACTGGGCGCCTGGGTGCGGCTGTTCGTGTCAGAAGATGTTATGCCAACTGCGACTGCAATGTTTGTGCCCACGTGTGGACAATATTTGTGTGGCCGTGTGTGTGCCACTGGGCTCTGCCTGCCGCACTAAGTGCCGGCGTGTGTCACACCATGTGTGTGGTGTCTGGGTGTGGCTGTGGGTTTCAGAGCTTGTCGGGAGTTGTGAGTCACTAGCTGTAGGTTGTGTTGTGTGCCCATGGGTGTTGGGTTCCATCTCCGGCCATGCTGGGTGTGAGGGTGTATCACCCAGTGTCGCGTGGTGTCCGGGTGTGGCCGAGTGTAGGTGTGTATTTCATGCTGCAGACCGTTGTGTGTGACAAAGCCCATTGTGTGTCAGTGTGTCTCTAATCCACGTGGACGCACGCCTCTTCCTTGCTGTGCCCCGAGACACACCCCAGCTCCTCCTTAGTCTGAGAAGGGGGGGTTGGGGAGCCTCCCCTCAGCCCAGGGGCCTCCCCAGCACCTCCCCGCCCTGCCCAGCAGTCACCACCCCCCAGAGGGCACGGGCTCTGCTGTGCCTCAAAGCAAGAGCCCAGAGCAAGGGAGCAGAGCAGGCCGGGGACCTGTAAGCCACAGTGGCTGCCCTTTGCGTGCTGCGAGCTGGGGGGCCCTGGGCAGGAAGCTGGCTGAGCCCCAAGACCCTGGGGGCCATGGGCGGGGAGCTGGTGCCGGGCCTGGGGGCCCTGCGGCGGCGAAAGCGCCTGCTGGAGCAGGAGAAGCATCTGGCTGGCTGGGCAGTTGCACTGGCCGGAATCGGCATCGGACTCATGGTCCTGCACGCGGAGATGCTATGGTTCGGGGGGTGCCCGGTGAGTGGTGGTGGGGGGCTGGGACTCCTGAGTCTGAGGGAGGAGGGGCTGGGGGCCCGGATCTTGGCTCTGAGAGAGGAGGAGGCCGAGGGCTGGACTCCTGGGACTTAGGGAGGTAAATGTTGGGGGCCCTCCTGCAAAAGGAAGGGGAGAAGGGTTACAGAGTGTCAGTCTTGGAAGGTACTGTAATTTGACAGCTGGAGATCCAGGAACCCTGGAGGCCAGGGGGGCGGCTGATCAGATTAGGGGAGAGGTAACCCCAGGTTTAGAGAAGGGAGGGTGGGGAGAAAGACTAACTTCTAGTAGGCGGCGGCTCCCTGGTCCTTATCTGAACTCTAGCATTTGCCCAGTATCTCAGAGGCAAAGAGCAGAGACGAAAAGGACTGGCTGGATTGGGAGTGGGAAAAGAAAACACCCCCCCCCCCACCTCCGGCAGTAAGAAGCTCAGCCCCCACCCCCCGAATCTACAGGCTGTTACGTTTGGGAAATAAGGGAGCTTCATCACAGCCTGGACTGCTGGGTCCCCCGGGAGGAGGGGCTGGGGGCCCGGGCTCCTGGGTTTGAAGGTGAAAGCGGCTTAGTGCGTCTTCAGGGGAAGAGGGGCTGACGTTGAGGATGGTGTGAGAGGGCATGGGAAGGACAGGTGGGGCCGGGACAGGTCTGAGCAGGCTCCCAGAACATTCCAGCCCCAGTCCCGGCAGCGATGGGGGCAGATGAAGGACGTGGGTCAGAACTGGCGGCTTGAGGACGGGACAGAGTTGCTCAACAGGAAAGGAGGGGTTGAGGTCTGTCTCGGGTAAGGGACAGGGAACTGGGCTGGCGGAGGGGGGCACTGATTTGAGGACTGAGTTGGGGGATTCTTGGGGCATGGGGTTCAGGCTTGGATGTGGGGGTGGGAGAGGCAGGCAGCTCTGAAGTGACCAGGAGCCGCACGGAGGGTCAGGGGAGGCCGGCTTCCTCTGGCCGGGTGGCCGGGCGAGGGCAGCGGGCACTGAGGGGGTGGGGCTGCCGAATCCCATGCCAACAGGAAGCATGGCCGGGCCGACCCGCCAGCTCCCAGTCTTTGGCACCCCGCCCGGCAGGGGAGGGAAGGTGAGGAGAAGGGAGCCCTGGCAGATGAGGAAGGACAGGGGTCTTTCCTGGGCCACCGGGTCCCACTCCCACTGCTTCCTTTCCTCCGCCGCCGGCCAGGCTGCTGCTTCCAGCACGGCATGTCCAGGTTCTGCAGCAGCTCCCCGAGCCTCGGTTTTCCCAACTGGAAACTGGGAGTGAGGGTTGAAATACAGGACCCGAACATTCCTCCTCAGCCACCTTTCTATGCCTGCCTTGACAGCACCACATCCCCTCCCCACATTCCTCGTAATCTAGTGAATTCATTCTGCAGGGATCCAGATACCTGCTTGGCAGGGGGAAGAGGCTGGAGGAGAG